>OY288239.1:5100340-5690340 GCA_958450325.1 Agrostemma githago
AAGTCTCGGTCGGTCGAAATAGGGTCTATACCAACAACGATGGCTTTCTCATGTGATGGACGGACTCCCTAAGCCGAGTTGGTCTTAGGACATGCCGCAAAACCGAGACGAGTTCCACCATCGATGTCTTTAGCGCACCCATGTAGGAATGCACCGTGGTATAGTGGGACGTCGGTCACAAGTAACCGGCCCGGGCAAAATTTGGGTTATGCATGAATCATTAAACTAATGCGCGCACACTAATATTCGAACGATTTCTCTTCGAGTCTCACCCTAGGAACCCCGATGACATGTGGTACATCAGGTATCCCCAGCGGAGTCGCCAAATTGTGGACATGACGTAGGTCCACCCCGACGCGGCGAAGCGCGGGTTTGGGTAGGCGAATGAATCTCGTGATGAGATTGTTCTCGGGTTCGAAATTTAAGTCAAAATGGAGTCGCCACCGAATTTTGTGGTTATTCGGAACCATACGAGCCCACTCTATGTCGTTATGGGCTATACACAAAGTAAGCCCACTCCGATTTCAGAGTTCATTGGGCTCGTCCCTTTGCATTGCGATACCGATACCATCTACACCGGTATCGTGTAAAGAATGACTCTCGTTCGCCAAGGGTTTCGGACATCCGGAAACCAAAGTTTCTGAGTAAGGGGTGAGGGTACGTGTTGGGAAGCCCACTAAGGACACCCAACCCCGCCCGCACATGGCGGCCTCTACTAAGACATCGTTCGTGTTCGTGTGAGCGCGCTAGTAAAATAATGAAATGATATGCAAACAGCGTTTTTAACTACACATGCGAGTTTTGCGTTAACTACGTCATTTAATGCATCTTGAATGTGGTCGAAATAGTTTAGCATGCGAGGTTCATTTATATAAGCGTAAAAGCAAATAATAAACAAAGCTCGAAAGAAAGAAATGAAAAGCGTACAAGCTACACGGGCGGAAATACAACCCGGATTTCACAATACGACATAAACGAAATAACGTAAAGATAAAAACGGACCCGTATGAAAGCTAGACCGCGAAATATGTAGATGGACCACCCCGCTTAAATACGTATTATGTCACGTATTAAGCGAAGGACGGAAATGTGAGATTGTGGCGTATTGCTAGCCTAGTCTTACATTCCGTAGTCTTGTCCCGACTTATCACGTAAAAGTGGTCAAAGTCGTTCTACGTGTCGTGATGTGTATAGTTTTGAAAAATAGGGAGGCCGGATGATGGTCTAAAGTCGATAAAGAACGGGGCTCGGAATATGCGTCTAAGCCCTCGGTATTGCGGGTTATGAGACCCACTCGATCGAGTCATTGACTGACTCGGTCGAGTGTGTCATTAGCGTGGCTACTGACCACTTTTGGGGGGGTTACTCGATCGAGTGCCCTATGGCACTCGGTCGAGTGCAGCATTAATGGGGCTACTGCCCAGTTTTTGGGGTGCAACTCGATCGAGTGGCCTATGGCACTCGGTCGAGTGCCCCCTGTACGAGCATGCTTTTGCTCGGTTTTATGACTTGAAATCGATGATCGGCCGAGTCAAATATAAATATCGCACGATTTGTATTCGACTCGGCCTCCGGTGTTATAATCGTGTATGAACGATTATAATACCGTCACCGGAGTTTTTATGAAAACGTTTGTGCTAGATTACGAAACTTTGAATTAGTAACGAGATGCATCCCTCTACGTCACGACATCGAAACTAACCCTTTCGAGTTATGTGATGTCGGTATTCGTGTCAACGGGTCTCGTACCAATTATGGAAAGGGAATTGAATTCGTTCAACTACGACCGATCACGGTCGCGTCACGCCCTTTAGTACATTGGGGCGGGGCTCCTCGAAAGGGCTCCACCTCCGTCGTTGCTCGTAAAGGGATTAGACGGACCAATAGTGATCATCGTAGTCCAACGTTTTAAAACCGGTTTCAGTATTAATATATATACACGGTATTAATAACATTAGTAAAAAAAGATAAAATAAAAAAAAGATAAATAAAAAAAAATAAAGATGAAAAATGTAAAGAAGTTAGTGTTAGTGTTAGTGTTACTACGATGCAATAATGCAAAAATGTACATAAAACGATATAGAAAAGAGATAGAAAAAGGGTTTAGGACACCCTCAACATACATGCTAGTATAGACCTCGGAAATGGACTCGTAAAATAGCGGCAAGGCTTGGGAGTATCGAGGATGTATGCGAGTTATGGTGTGTATGGATGTGTATGTATATTACGTCGGTTTTTCGAGGGACGAAGGACTCGGTCTTTGTGTGTATTGCTTAGGATTTCTAAGGCTTTGATGTGTGATGAAGTAGGGTTGAAGTGGGGTGAAATGTGGCTGAAATTGTGGGGTAAAAGTGAGTGTCAAAAGTCTTCCCAAAAGGTCTCCAAAAAGGTTTTTTTAAATGCATGGGAAAGAGTCGGTATTTATAGGCAGCCCCGACCCCGGGTCACTCGACCGAGTGGCGCGGGTGTACTGATAAGTGTGGTTTCTTGTGCCTATTTTGTAGTGTTTTGGTCCCATTTTCCTTGTAGAATCGCTCCTTGGGAGCGGTTTAGGGGCTTCTTATGCTTCCTTTAGTTCGTTTCAGGTTCCCGAGACCGATTTGGAAGAGTTGGAGCGATTCCGACTCGATACATACACATTTTGGAGCCAACGAGATAAAGGAACGATGACTCGATGCTTTGGAATCGACCCCGAGACCTTGGGACCCAATCCCGAGCCTCCGAGACCCGATCCCGAGTCCCGAGAATCGATGAGAAGTCCATGTGAGGCAAGGAGGAACCAAATGGGTCATATTGGAGGCCTACAAGACCCATCCCCGACGGGTATGCACCTCATCCCGTCGGGGATGAAGTGCACGATTGGAGATGCTACTGCAGGTCCGTCCCGGTCGGGACCAACCCGTCCCGGTCGGGATGGTGGGTCCGTCCCGGTCGGGATGACCCGTCCCGGTCGGGACCACCCAGTTCCTGCGCGTCACTTTTCTTTCTTCTCCCTTCCATTTGTAACCCTATAAATACCCCCCTCTTGTATTAAGGCACCATCTTATGTTATGTTCTTCAAACCCTAGACTACTTTAGGTTAGATTAGTGTAGATTAGTGTAGATTAGTCGGTAATTAGTGGTTAATCTTAGTTTAGTACTTGTATTAAGGGAATTCTTCAAGATCTTCACCAAGCTTGACAACCTTGGATGTTTGTTTTGGGTTTTCTTCATTAATGCAAGTTTCAATCTTTCTCCTTCACTAGTATGGTATAATCCTCTTCCTTTTTACTCTTTATCTTGTTTAATTCATCCAAGTTTGCATCTTTGATTGTTGTAGTGTTCTTAGTTCATCTTTTTCAATAATTTCATTAGGTATGTTTTGTTGTTTGTTTTGATTCCTCTTGTTAGTGTTAGAATTAGTTTAGATATGTTAGAGTAGTGTTCTTGCTAGGGTTAGTAGGGTGATTAGGGTGTTAATTGGGTGATTAAGGGTTTGTTGGAGATGTGGGTGGAAGATTTGGGTTTCCTCTTGGTTGATGCATATGACATGTTTGATGAATTGCTTGAATGACTAAGTAAGTTAGATTGCTTGTTTTTCTTGCCTTTCCCTTGTGGGTTTTAGTTGTTATGGGTTCGGTTCCCTCATTAAGTTGCGAGAGCCCGGTGAGGACGACCCCTAGGTTAGTCTAAGTTGCGACCGCCCGGATGCGATCTAGGCCATAACACGCTAGAACCCTTTTGTCATGTGTGTCTCCAAAATGGGTTCCATGAGGAACCTCTAGGTCGGTTTAAGTTGCGACCGCCCGGACCGACCTAGATTACCCTACTACCTCCTTCACTCTAGCTCTCCCTTGACCATTTCGTTACCCCTTTGACCCCGACCTAATCCTAGCCCGTTTTCCTTGTTTGTTTTCTTGCTTTAGACCTAGCTTAGCCCTAGTCTCCCCCTCCTTAGATTAGCTCGTCTCGAACCTAGTCCTAGACCGTAGCATACCTTAGTCCGACCTCCCGTCCCTGTGGATTCGACCCGACTTACCCTAGCTACCCCAGTTAGGATTAGCCGGGTTTTTATTTGGTGGCGGGATCCACGACAAATCCCTCCCATCATGTACTCGGTCGAGTGCCCTCGTGAATGTATCTGGACGGGTTTGAAGAGGCTCCACTCGATCGAGTGGCCAATCCACTCGACCGAGTGGATCAATTAGACCGGGCTATTTTGGGCATGATTGCCCTTGATTTATGTTTAATTGATTATGTTTGATTTGGATTGATTTGTGAATGGATTTGGCTGATTTTGAACTTGGCGCAAATCTCGAGAATGCACTTGGCTGATTTCTGAGACGGTTTCGTCTTTGACCGGGTTTTGACCCGGTCGCTAAAAGACGGGAATTATTTTTGGTGCCGGTTCTGACCCAAATTAGTCTTGTTTGACTCGGAACGACCCACTGGGCCTGAATTTGAGGTCTGTTTTGTGAGATTTTACTCCGCTAAAAAGTCCATGTCGGATATTATGAATTCCGAGCCCAAATCCGAGTACACTAAGTCACGTTGACGTCCAATCATCATCGGGTGTTTTTCGGAGACTACCATAGACACGTGGCAGTCAAAATGCGGGTGTCTACAAATAATAAAAATTTTGATAGCGCAAGATGCTGGAGCTCATTTTATTTTTACCCGACTTAGTTTTGCTATAGCTAGGGCGGTAGAGCCCAGATAGTGTCTCAACTGCCCACCAATTTTTTATAATCTGCAATTTATTTTCAATATAGTTCCCCTATTAATAATAATAATAAAAGTGTTTAATTGCAATTATAAAGTACACCGATCCATACTGAGTACTCTCTCCATCCCACTATAATGTTCCCACTTTCCTAAAACGGATTTTCCACTATCTTGTTCCCATTTTGATTATTTTCTTATTTGGCTATCAACTTTACAATATTATCCCTTTCCTTTTCATTATTTACAATTGTGTCATCATATTTGGTCTAACTATATTTTTTAATTATTTATTTTGTTTACACTTGGATCCACTTGGAATAAACAACTATATTCCTTAAGAGATGTGCCCATATGAAATGGGAACATCTCTTTGGGATGAAGGGAGTATCATTTATAATATTGGACCTCATGTTAGACTCTTATCTTATGATTACTTATTATTATAACATGAATACGAATAAGACGATCTTACAAGATTGAATCCAAAATCACATGGATTGAATCCAAAACCTGAGTGGTTGACCCATTGGCAACAAGAGCAATGAGGAGTATGTCGATGCATAAATGTTACGGAGTACTACAAGCAGTTGTGAGTTATGACAACCAATAGTAGTACACTTAACTACTTCTGAAAAATACGTCTGATAATAATTACACTGTCTAGTATTTTATCTATCTACGTGACATGCCTGATCCCCCATACTCCCATACATTTATGATTTTTTTATCCACCCATTCAATGCTCCAATTCTCCTACTATTAACGTCTGTTCTTTTAGATTTAGATGGATTAAACTACCTAACAAAATTGAAATGATCAATTGAAAAGAAGTTGAAAAAAAGAACAAGACCTATCTGCTTAAGTCACATTATTCACATATCATATACTACGAGTGACTTATATTAATCGGCAATTAAAGACATGACAAGTGATATATATGTGTATGACCTGATTGGGGTTCCAGACCGATTGATGAGTATCAGATTCAAAAACAAAACAAAAGTTTTTTTAACTCTTGACAAAAGTTTTTGTTTTCCAAATAAAAGATTTTGTAAAGTCCATTAATTTAGTGATGAAAAAGTCTTCAAAACTTGTATTATTATCCTATTTTTTATACTTATTATTAAAAACACAAGGTAATATATACTCACTTCATTTTATTCATTTGTTTGATTTTTGTATTCATATATTATACTCCCTCCCCACCACAATGATCTTCCCATTTCATTATGGCACATAGATTAAGAAATGGGTAATGAAAGGTGGTAAATTGTTGGGTGGGGTTCAAGATGTCAAATCACAAAAAGTAACCAATAGAAAGAGAGTATAATGGATGAATAAGAAAAGTTTTAAAGTGGAAAATCTTAGTGGAGTTTCCATTTAAGGAAAGTGGAAAAATCTTAGTGGTGGGAGGGAGTAATGAGTATTTTAGTGAAAGACAAATAAATGAATAGAGAGGAGAGAATACCTTATTATTAAAAAGAAAACAGGAATATTGGGTGAATAAAGTTAAATATCAATTTTTTTTCAAACACGGTATAAACTTAATAAATTCCATATTTTAAACATAAAAATTCAATTAGTATAAACGTTTAAGAAGATACAGCAACAAGTCTGTTGTTACTACTTGTCATAGGATTAGGACTGTTATGTACGGAGCACGTAACTTTAATAATTACTCCACTACTAAGTCAGTAATTAATACATATCCCTTCTGCGATATGCATTAACTTTCATATTTTATTTCAGAACGATTCAACGGTTTTTATATCTTTGCAGCAAAATGGTTGAAAAAAAGGGAAATATATCCTCTCCATTACTTTTTCTCTCCATTACCTTCCATTACCTCTAATACAACAATATAATATCATTAATCATACTCCATCTCATCAAAATCGATCACCGTTGGATCGTTTTGAAACAAATCCAAACCATCCAAAAGTAATGGATGGTAATGGAGAGAAGAAAGTAATGGAGAGGAAATGAACTCGTATATTACAATAAATTGTGAGAGTTAATGAATAAAAAAAAATAGAAGGATCGATTCTATGTATAGTACCAGTGTCCTACAAAACCCTACAAAATTAACAATAATTTTAAATATTTTAACTTGAGATACACACTATATATATGATTCTATATTATATTCCAGTGCCATATATTTATATGAATAGGTCTACATTAAGAGAAGTCGTCTTTTACTAAATTAGTGGCAAACATAATATGAAAAATGAAAATTAAACAATTTCTTAACATTCCCTCATCACGTAAGAGATCTCTCAATCCCATATCGTCTCATTTATAATACTAACATTAATATTTCAATTCATCGGGCCCTAACTCATCAAATCTCCTTATATAAGTAGCAGTAGTAGTAGTCCATATTGCTCCCCACTCCTATTTCTCTTTCAATAATCTCTCCAAACTTCTAACTACGGAGTATATATTTTTTTGCTTTATTTCTTTTAATTACTCGTATTTGCTAAAATCAACACAATTTTATTCGTACAAAAATATGGAGTTGAATAGCATTTTGAAGTTCTTAGACAACAAGTCCATATTAATTACTGGTGGAGCTGGTTTCCTAGCAAAGAGTATGCAATTCTAATTGTTTTAAATTATTTTTATTATTTGAACTAAATTAAATTATGTGCATGCATTGCACATTGTATTATTGTATACGAGTACTATTTTATATTTTTATACCTATTATTTTTTTTACTTACTAAACTTTTCTTCTTTAACTTGGAACTGTAACTTTTTTTTTAAAAAAAAAACAATACAGTATTGTATTATTAGCATTTTCGACTTTATTTTAAGCTTGAAACAGTGTATTTTTATTATTCTCTTTATTTCTATCGTACATTTTTATATGATTGTTTTTTTGGATACTACTGATACCGTGACATCTTTGTTGTTGTACTATAGTTTTAGCAGAGAAAGTGCTAAGGACACAACCAAATGTGAAGAAGGTGTACTTACTTCTAAGAGCAGCTGATGACAAATCAGCTTCACTAAGGTTGCAAAGTGAGGTTCGTATGATCAATTCCTTACTTAACTAATTGTCCTTTAGTTGTAGACTGATTAATTAATTATTCGCCACAAAATCGGAGTCGAACCCAGGAATTTAAGTAGGATTGGAATCTCGTTATAACATTTTAAATATTACGGAGTATCAAAAACTATTCTACATAAAATAAATTTATGAATTAGAGAATACTCCGTATAATATATGGAATATTAGAATGATATATTAATGGAGAATGATAAATACATCCCTTAGGGTTGTATCTAAGCAACACGGATTCCTAGTCCCATTTTTGTATCTCACCCGTGTGCTACAATATACACGGGATGCATATTTTATTTATGCAATAGGCGATGTGTCATGTAGAGTGTGACACACAGAGTGAGACACAAAAATGAGACATGAGATCTGCACTGGTATCTAAGAGGTTAAAGAAGAAAGCAAATTCTTAATACTTATATTAATTGCATCGGTGTATGTGTAATTTATTCTATAATTTATACCAAATTAAGAAGATTTTAAATGTTTAAATACAATTGTAAGGACTGTATTTAACATTACCCTATATTAATATTAGGAAATACTACGTATACCTTTAGTTAGGAGTATTTAATAATACAAATATGGAGTAATATTTTTTAAAATTAATCGAGGTAGATTTTTATTTTGTTGTTAAATGAAAACTTGAGGTCGCGATGACCGTCGATAATACATACGAGTATTATTTTATTTAATGGCCCACATGTGAAATTTAAAGAAAGTGAAGGATCATTTCCATTTTTAATATTTTACTGTAATAGAATGAGTGACATTAACAGAAAATCTTCCTATTTCAAGATCTATAGAAATAAAACAAATTAACCTAAAATACAATTCTCTTTCACAATCTAGTGGGACTACACTAGTTTCCATTAAATGATTATATGGTAACATAATATAGGGGACTACTCATCATCGTCGGCGATTCACTTAACGTCGTCGGCAAATTTGATAGTAAATGACCGAAACGCCCCTTGTTTAATTATTAATTTTAATTAAATTAACCTAATTACTACAATACTATTTAACCTACCACTATTTAACCTAAGAAAATTACAAAGTCCGAAAACAATACTATTATATTTGAATTTAACCTAATCATCCTCGGAATAACATCGAAACACTTATATTTTGATTTTTCCATTATTCGTTGACAATTGTTCGGAATGTCGAACGCAGTTAACAATTTCCCTTTTGATTTGAATTTGCCGTATACCGAAAACAATTCGGAAGACGACGTTGTTGACGATGTTAGTTTTAATTTCCCTTGTTATGTACGCGGTTGTAACTTCATTGGTTATCGCGGAAAAAGAAAGACAACCGTGGAAGATACACGGCTATGCCCAAGCATAGGCGTTGCATTTTCGCGGCTATGTCCAGGCGTAGGGGTTGAAGTTTCACGGCTATGCCCAGGCGTAGGCGTTGAAGTTTCACGGCTATGCCCAGGCATAGGCGTTGAACTTTCACGGCTATGTCCAGGCACAGCCGTTGAAGTTTCACGGCTACGCCCAGGCACTGTCATTGATCTTCGTCGGTTACACCCTGATATAGTCGCTGATCTTCTTCGCTAATAATAATCGATATCATGTTGTTTACATTTGCTGATTAAGAATGTATTATCGTGTTATTTTTATTTTACTTAGGAATTTTGTTAGTAAGAATTATATATTTTTGTAGAATGAATATCGTGACGTTAGTAAAAACTAAAAAGTTACCTCAATTTTAGATTTTTGTTGTCGATTATCTCGATTTTGGATAGTTGTTGATTTCTAATGGTTTGATTTATGTGTTAAATTGGTAAAAAAAAATTATCGAAAAGTTGTATGAGATGTAGACATGTACTCCCCTTAATTTTTGTTGAGACAAGGGTAAAATTGGTATATCATACAAAATTGTCGACGATTTTAAGTAAATCGCTAACGACGAAAAGCGAAAGTGATAATATATTGATTTTTTCCCTATTTAATGTGTAAGACCGTCATTTGTAAAAAAAAATCACTCATTTATCAATAATAAATGAAGTTGTCTTATTATAGAAGTTAACTGTCTCACGCGTGAAGTCATCTTACACCCTAATTTGTGTTTTTTATTTGGTTGATCACGCTTGTGAATGTGTTGCACCATTTTCCAATAATTGTGGACATTAGTCCATACAACTTATCTAAAGCGGATAGAAAATAATGAGTTTAATTTCGTCTTAGTCATTTCTTTGGATTTGATTAAAATACTTTCAAAAATAATGTAAAAGATAAATAAATGACTGAATTCACAGCTCCATATTATCCATATATATTAAAAAAAAATTGATCAATGGTAATTAATCAAAATTGGAAATAATTGTGAGGGAGAAAAACAAAAATAGATACATGTGCATGTTTTTTTACAACAATAGTAAAGCAGATTTAGTGATTAAATTTGACCCTACTCATCTAACTATCTGTTTGATGTTGCAATATAATTTCTAAGAAAACGATGTTATCTTTTGTACTTGATGACTGACTTATTAATAGGCAGCTGTTAGGGTAGTTGGCCTCAATAAATTTGTACTAAACCTTAAGATTTAAGAATGGTCGGCTAGTCTCCCTTGAAATAAAATATCTGTCTTAAATTTTAAAACAGTTCAAATATGAGTAAATGGTGTTAATAAAGACAAATCATTTGACATTTTCATATATATATATATATATATATAGACAACTTGTCATGTGATTTGATATATATTAGACCCGTCTTATGGTTTACGACAGATAATGTTGTCACAAACAAGAATTTGTGAATCGTTTTTCCCCCTATATTTAACATGGGGATAATACTAGGGGCTAGGGCACGTAGGGAGGGTGCCACATGATAGTACATACGTAATCAACCTTTCATTTTAGTGCCAAAAAAATGGTCTCTTATAATTATTTTTGTATTGCGTATAAAGATTAAGAATGTGTGATTACTAGTTGAGCAAGTTAAGTTTAATGATTGGTATGGTATATTGTATGGTATGGGGGTTAGGTAATTGGGAAGGAGTTGTTCAAAGTAGTGAAGCAAAAGATTGGTGGAAATTTCAATAACTTCATATCAGAAAAGGTGAGTGTGATTCCTGGAGACATAACTTGCCAGGATTTGGGCATTAAACAAGTCAAATTAAAGCAAGAATTATGGACTGATGTTGATGTCATTGTTAACTTAGCTGCCACTACCAATTTTGATGAAAGGTACGTACCTTCAATTCTCCATTTAATTAATGCATACAATATACTGTAATACCACTAGTAGTCTAGTAGGCTAGTAATTGTCAAAATCAATGATTCAACCATACTCAATTGCTTTAATAATTTCCTAGAATTCTCGTAAATCTAACCTGATTCAAATGACACGATCACTACCTAATGTGACGCTCAAACTGAAAATTGATGAACGAAAGTGACCCCGGGACTTGGCTAGATCTACCTTGAATTTGTATGAACATGGGATACCCTAAACTAGACTATCTAGTTGACTTGTTTGTTAGTTCTAGATATATGTATATAATATTTCCTCCGATTCCTTTGATTCTTTACGTTTGTTTTATCACACTTGTCAATGCACGTTTTGTTTTGTTTATATCATTATTTACACATTATTAAAAATCGTAAAAGTTTGATATTCTTAATGTACTCATGAAAACGATTAAAACAAGATTCCACATGACTATGTTTTAAGTTATACACTTAAAGTTATAATGAGATTCTCTTCACCCATGAATAGTGCCAAAAAGCAGCGTAGAAACAAATGAATCGGAGGGAGTATAACAGAATGTCTTGGGATAGATGGATTAGTAAAAATAGTGATTAATTATAAGAATATAGGATTAGTGAAGACCTACCCCATTATCTTGAAAATACACTAGTCGTGACTGGTTTAGGGTTATTAACATCAGAAACAAGTAAGTCTTCTGATACAACTAACGTTTTTGAGGGTTGAAAATATTATGCAGATATGATGTCTCCTTATATCTCAACACATTTGGAGCAAAGAATGTTTTGGACTTTGCCAAGAAATGTACCGAATTGAAGGTGCTTCTCCAAGTATCAACCGGTTAGTACCTAACCGACCAGAATTAAATAATTAATAATCGAGACTTAATCTCTTAACTCATAAAAAATGATAAATACAATCTTAAAGTACTGTATTTTAATAAAAGAGGAGATAATTTTCTACTACCTACATAGTATATTAATTGTATGGATGTACATGTAATTTGGGCTTCAATTTCTAAGTTTATACTATGTACTAAATTTGGAAGATTTTAAATGCTTAAATACAATACTTAGGAATGTATTTAACATTACCCAAATGAAGTTAACAATTAATTTACGTTTATTTTTGGCATAAGCTTATGTATCGGGTGAAACGGAAGGACTAGTAAAAGAGAGGAGTTATGAAATGGGAGACACGACATTGAATGGAAGACAAGGGCTTGACATACAATTGGAGAAGAAAGTTGTTATGGACAAGTTAGAGGAACTCCATACTCAAGGAGCCTCAGAAAATACGATTAAACAAATTATGAAGGACATGGGCCTTGAGAGGTACGTTACATTTGTGTTAATTGCAATTTTCTCAAAAGAAAAATGACAGACAAGTGACCAAAATGGACACTAAAATTGGTTAATAATCAATAGAAAATACGTATATAACTACTAAGCTCTAGCTTCTTATCAATACAAAAACAATGAATAAACTTACAAAAACTTAGCCATCACGAATATAGTATCACACAACCGTTTCCTACGCAATAAATTCCTATTATTCATAATTTAGTCGGTTTATTAAAAGTTTTTAGATGTACTCATGATCTTAATTATTAGAGATATTTATAAAAATAATTTTCAAAGTATGAAAATATGAGGTACGGTTATATTTTAAAGTCTCATTATATATATATATATATATATATATGTTCGAGTAAATGTTTCTTTAATTAGTTTTTTTAACGTGGATCCATTATATTGAACACATGTTAGAAAAAAAATCTTGATAAATTAATAATCTTTTGATACAACGAAATCATTTCACGGTGTAAAACTATTAACAGTGATAGTAGGTTTATAAATGAAGAACGTTTAATTTTTTTTATTTTGTTTTGTTTAACAAAGAAATCTATTGTCCCGAATACCTAATGTTAACAAAGATATGTCAACATTATAGATTTATAGTAAGGTTATGGTGCCAAATGTTGTTGAGGAGCTAGCTAGCTAAGAAAGGAAATATATATGAATATGACATGAGGGAAACGGGTCCAATTTATCTCGAAAATTAATGGGTGTGGCGTGACAATTGACAAATATCATGATTACTACAAATCTAAATTGTCCCGTCTACTACATACACACGGTTTATTGACGTCCTTTTGTTTCTTTTTGTGTGAACAAAAGTGAAAGCGAGAATTGCTTTGACAATAACTATTACTCCGTAATAGAAAGAAGTGTACGTACGTGTACTTGGAAAATAATATTAATGTCGAAACGTAAATTAAAGGAAAAATTTAAACTGTTATCTGATCCTTTAAAACTATATCGATATTCAAAAAAATAAAATTAGAAACTATTTGGAGTACGTACGTATAATACGCAACAAATCATTCATGCAAATGAAGGAGGACAAAATTGTCATAAATAATTAATTCAATCAATGATGAATGATTCAATGTATTAAATGAATGAAGAAGTTAGTACATAAAAATTGTGAAAGAAAAGTGGTGAAGAAGTTAGTACATAAAAATTGTGAAAGAAAAGTGGTGAAAGTTATATAGCTTGATGTTTGTCTATTTACGTGAAAACAATGCATGGTTTATCATTTACTCCTATCAAATACTCATCAACCATGTACTCATCTACGTACAATTTAAATTAAGACAACGATGACAAATTCATGTCATGATGACTCATAAATTTGTGCGGTTAAATAATGGAGTAGTATCTGTTTGGGTAAAATAAAGATAAGAATGAAATTTGTTACTCTCTCGGTATTTTTTTTATATGATGTTTTATTTTTTCGAGGTGAGACTTTGACTTTAATTTTTATGTAAATATATTAGTTCAAAATTTTTAAAAACTGTACCATAAAATTCATCACAAAAAGAGTTTTAAAATGAGTATATATTTTATGACGAGAAAAGAGGTTGTCTCGAAAAGTGAAAATGACTTATAAAAAATACAGAGGGAGTATTAGGTTTGTTTTATTTAACCATGTGATATTATTTAACCCGTCATCGATTTGTAACTAATAATCTGATATATCCGTCGTAAAGAAGACTTACTGAACAACGATAGATTCATGCCATACTCAGGGTGTATATTTATAATTAGATTTTAAAAATTTTGTAATTATGATACAAGTACACTTCACATTTTCATGTATAAATAAATACCCTTGTACATACTCCCTATGTTTTTTTTCGTAGTGTGCAAACATAAAATTAAAATTGACGCAACAAATACGGAGTATAATACTGTATGAAACAGAGTTGATTGAAACAAATTACGGAGTATATAAAATGGATCCACGTAAATCAGAACGTTAAAATACACACGAGATATCAATTATGTCATATATATACATATTAACATATATAATAAACAAAATATACAACTACTTGTAAATTAGAATGACTAAGACTATGTTTATCCACAGACTCATCTTTTTTTCTCAGACTCGGCCACCTCAGCTTTCCACTCACTTTTCATTCTTCAGACTCAGACTCAGACTCATTACAAAAGTACACTTTATCCACAGACTCATCTCAGACTTTCTCACCTCACATACCTTATTTTATATTATTTTTTCATTCATTTCACCTCAACTTTTTACCTACCTTATTTTATTTTATTATTTTTATATTTACCTCATTTCACCTCAAATCTACCTACCTTATTTTATTTGTTTATTTACCTCAATATCTACGTTTATTTTATAACTCGAATAATTACAATTAAATAATTAATTGTTAAATAAATATTGTGACATACGAATAATTTTACATCCAAGTGGTCCTTATTAAAGATGACAATCGGGCGGGTGGATCGAGTTCGGGTTGGGTTGTCGGTAGACCTGACAAACAAGTCAACCGGGTCGGGTTTGGGTCAGGTGACTTTTGCGTTGACTTTAAGTCGGACCATATCATTTCGGGTTTGCTATTTTCATCTTTTTTTAAGGATATCGACTCGTTTTTTATAATAATAGTCGGGTCAATTTTGGGTTAGCTCGGGTCAATTCAGGTTACGAGTCAACCTCGAATCTTTAGTTTGGATATTAGATCGGGTTCGGGTTGGCTTATTCGGGTCCGATCGGGTCGAGCCAGTTTTGCCATGTCTAGTTGTCGGGTATGGGTCAGATGCGGATCATTTTTCGGGTCAGATCGTTGGGTCGGGTTTGGTCATGTTAAGCTTTCTTTTTGGTTTGGTCGGGTTTGGTTTTTATCATCTATACAACTATATCATCTAATACAAATTATTTTGGCCATGTTCTTTTGTACGGAAGTGAAATGAGATAAAATGGAATGAGTTGAACTGAACTGAACTAAGCTGAGCTGAGCTGAACTAAAGTAGCCTGAAATACAGAAATAATAATAATAATAATAATAACAACAACAATAATAACAATAACAAGTTTACTTGTTACAAAAAAAATATTAATTACTATTTAAACAACAACAAATAATAATAATAATAATAATAATAATAACAACAACAAATAATGTTAATTATTAAATCAAAAAATATTAATTATTATTATATTAATTTTAATTTTAATAAAAATATTATTAATAAAAATATTTTTATTATTTTAATAAAAATAATAATAATAATAATATTATTATTATAACAATAGTAATAATAATAATTAATTAATAATAATATTATAATAATAATAATAATATTAATATTTATAATTAATATTAATATTAATAATTATTATTAATATTTAATAGTAATAATATTAATAACAATAAAAAATATTAATTTTTATTATTATATTAATATTAATTATTATAAAAATGTCATTAATTTTAATATTTAACAATAATAATAATAATAATAATAATAATAATAATTAACAATAATTAATAATAATAATAATAATATTTAATAATATTTAATAATAATAATAATAACAACTTATTTGAACTGAACGAAACTGAACTGAATGAACGAGTCTGAGATTGAGTCTTTGAAATCCAAGACTCAACTTCAGACTTATCTGAGTCTCAGACCGTCTCAACCACTTTAACCAGGTATGAGTCTCAGACTCAAAGAATCTGAGTCTCAGACTTTTGTTCAGACTCAACTTCAGACTCCCTTTAAACTTAGATCCGTCTGAGACTCAGACTCGTACCAACCACATTATCCAGGTATGAGTCTCAGACTCAACAAATCTGAGTCTCAGACTCATACTCAGACTCACACTCAGACCCCCTTTAAACTTAGTCTAAGTGAATAACAAATGTTTATCTTATTTATCTGGGTTGATACTTGATCCGTTACAATTTGAAGAATTTGTGCATATAAAATAGATACCCCACATCTGAATTGAATTCTGAATCATTTAATTATGGAGGCAAAGGAAGTATGATTGATTAATAATTGATACTCCGTATGTAATGTTATTAGGGCAAAACATTGGGGATGGCCAAATGTGTATGTGTTCACAAAGGCATTAGGAGAAATGGTGTTAATTGAAGAGAAAGAAGATATCCCTCTTGTTTTTATTCGTCCCACTATTGTTACTAGCACTTTCAAAGACCCTTTTCCTGGTTGGGTTGAAGGCATCAGGTATTTCTCCACATTTGAATTTCAAACTTGTCCACATCAATATTCGATAACAATAGGCTAAGAACTTCTCATAAAAAAACCTAAGATCGGTAGTGTTTTACCCTCGCACTCTTGTTACTCAAATAACTCAATCTGACCCCTAAAGTGAAGATTCAAGCTTAAGTGACCTGAATGGTTATTGAGTTAATCTAACCTCACCGACAAAACATAAATTTATCCGACAAGAACTATCATAGTCCGAACCCAACCCGGTTGACACGTCTGGTTGGACTTTTTGCAGAACAATTGATAGTCTAGCAGTTGCTTACGGTAAAGGGAGATTGCCTTGCTTCCTTGGTGAACCCAACTCTGTTGTTGATTTGGTAATTAATAAAAACTTTGCTAAGTACCGCTACCGTACGTGATTAGTTAATCGATTTTTCTAACATGCATATTAATGTGTACCATGTTAGAAAAACGGTTAGTTAACTACCTAAAAAAAACTTGCATTAACACGTACATGAAAATGAATTGATTTTGTAAAAGCAGATTCCGGCTGATATGGTAGTGAATGCTATTCTAGTGGCAGCAATGGCACACTCAAACGATGTTGGTAATGTGACAATTTACCAAGTCGGTTCATCAGTTAAAAACCCGGTGAAATTCACGTGTCTTCACGAGGTTGCGTACCAGTACTTCAAGCATCATCCATGGATTAACAAAGACGGAGATCCGGTTATAGTTAGCCATGTCAAGGTGCTAGGTTCCATGGCTAGCTTCAAGCGATACATGACCCTTCATTATTCACTACCCTTAAAGGTAATTAAATTTACTTAATTAAAACTCAACTCATCGGTTTTGGCTGAGATGATTCATAGCGTGACTAAAGGTCACGTGTTTGAATCTTGAGAGCCTCCAAAATTAACTGTTGTTGTAAATGATGAAGGGGCTCGAGCTTGCAAATATCGCGTTCTGTCAGTACTTCAAGGGAACGTGCACGGAGATGAACCGGAAGATTAACCATGTGATGCGGTTGATCGAGATTTACAGACCGTATCTGTTCTTCAAGGGAGTGTAAGTTCGGCTAATAACGTGATTTATTCATTTGTTAATCTTTTATACCAAGTATTATTTTAATAAATGATAAACAAAAGACAGCAGTAGATTGTAATCAGATAATCCTAGAGATTATGATTATTAACCATACATATATACACACATACGATTGCAGCTACGATGATACAAACACCGAGAAGCTAAGGATTGAAGCACGAGATAGCGGCGTTGAGACGCATTTGTTCTACTTCGATCCCATGGCCATCGACTGGGAAGACTACTTCATGAACACTCATATCCCGGGAGTTGTTAAACATCTTTTGAAGTGATGCAACAACATACGATTGATGAATTGATCGATACAACGTACAATTGATTCGATTAAAGATACGCGACGTAAGTGCGTAACCAATTTATGCGTCTCCTAAATTATTATTGTGTTGTACGAGTATTTTATTATCTCGATTTTATGAACATGAGCCATGTCAAAGCTCTTACCTATTAATTGTATTATATCGTCGTTTCTATGTAATATATACACCCTCGTCATGTTATTTAAATATTCAAAAAGACAGTTTTACGATAAAAAGTTCATTTCATTCATTTTCAAATCTCTTGTACGGTATAAGAAATGCATGCGAATAGGTTGAGTGCACGTAACACGAAACATACTTGATCAACGATTTAGAAATACTAGCTTGCAAATAATTGAAATACTAATCACGGATTATATATATCAGCGTTTTCTGCAGACGACTCCACGACCATCAATCCCCGAACCACAATCAATATCGCCAAAATCAAATCCTAATTTGGAAGAACGACTTTGATTCCCCTTCCCATTGAATTTAGCCACGTGACAATCCGTGGCAAAGAGGGACGAGGACCTGAATTCCTCGTCCCCTCCAAGAACAGGCATTGCGACTCCCATCTTAACTCGACTCACGTAGTTTTCAGCATATGTTTGTCCCAATACTCCGTCAACATCTCCGGTCAACGAATATAACTTGAAACCCAAGTCGAGGTGAGCGAAACAATCCTCTTCAGAAATCCCATACTTGTGAACCAAGTTATCTTTCATAGTAATCGGGACCACGTGTGCCGTGATCTTGAAGTTTCCCTTGACGGTTACCTCCACCGAATTTGTACCCGTTAATCTCGTGATTGTCACGTTGTCATTGGACGGGCGCCACGTGGCACCCTCGGTCTCATTGAGGTGGATTGGGTGGTGGTCGAAGAAGAGGGAGAGACGGTCGAGAGCGTTGTTCCAAGTCGCAGTCTTCTTAGCTCCAATGTAGAGGTGGTGGTCGTCGAAGAGGATGCCTAGGGACTGGACCCACGTGAAGTCGTGTCGTATGTCAGTGTTGTGGTTGCCGATGAAGTGGGCGTTGATGTGGAGGTTGTCATCGGAGACAAGGCAGAAGTCTTGGTCTTTCTTGCCGTGGAAGTAAAATGTGAGTCCGTCAGCTCCCGTGAATTTCGGGTCTTGACACACCGTCCCTGGTTTGTCACAACCTATACAAAGTAAATAGTACAATATTTACTTTTTTTACTCTCGGGATTCAGATAATAATCTCTAGCTACTACGTACCTCTATCTCAGTTATTTTTTTTACTAGAATATCGCTCACAAATAATATAAAAGATAAATAAATGATTAAAGGGAAAGAGTAGTATATTTGGCAGGGAACTTACTGCAAACGGGACTACAAGTGAGACAATCAACGTGACAAGTGTGGGGACATGTAGGAGGGCAAGCAAGCCTCCTTTGGTAGCACTGGGGGTAGGCCTTGCTCATGCATCGTCCGAAGTGCTTTGGGTTGGAACCTGATGAAGGTGGCGGAATAGGGGTGGTGGTTACGGGTACTGGTGGTGGCGGGGATGGTAGTGGTGTATAGACAGGGTTGCAGACCGGTTGACAAGACGTACAATCGGCCACACACGTACGAGGGCATGAAGCCGGGCATACCATTTTAGTCTTGTTACATTTGGGGAAGAGTTTATTGTTACACTTGACCTCCTTGGACTTTACCATCATAGGTACGCATACAGGTTGACAACTGTTACAATCGACAGCGCAGTTGCTTGAGCAAGTACTTGGACAATGGAACTCCTTATGAAAACACGTCGTGAAATGATGGTCGGTACACCTCACTTTCTTGGGCGGTGACACCTTAGGTGACCTCGGCGCTGCCTCCACAAATGCCAAGGCTAGGAAGAGAAGGATCGGTAAGAGAGCTACCTGCTTCATTTTTCGTTAATTTAATGATTGAGAATATAATCTGTAACGTGAGTCGTTTGAAGATGAGAATGAAAGACGCATTTACGTGTTTTATATATATATGTAGGTTTTGTAGTCCATTATTTTAGGCCAATGTCACAAATTTAATTTCATGGATACTGACCTTAATTTTACTTCACAATTTTACGCCAAATTTTGTTAGGTCAATGTCAAATTAAAGTATATTAGCTTGACTTTATGACAATTTATGGACTAAACTATACTTACCATACTGTCATTTTTCAAAAGGAATGCATGTATAGTTAGTTCAGTTGCATATTAGCCTAATATTTGCCATGGGATATACACTAATCTCACTTGAATCTTTATTTTTCGGAAAAATTCACATGATGTACTATTTACCTATGTAATTAAATACGTATCGAATAAAAATTGATCATAATGCAAGAAACGGTTACTATTTAACTTAAATGACCACTAACTAACTTAAAGTGATCATTTTTTTTATCATAAATGACCACTAACTAACTTAAAGTGATCACATGAGTTGGCTTCATTTTCTCTTAAGAAAATATTTTCATATTTATTTCTCTCTCATCACGTGCATTATATCACCACTATTTTCTTACTTTTTTTTTCTTCACATTTTCTTAAATTCAGTGCCAAATCACAATAAGGCTTATTCGACGAGGGAATAATTTTTATCTCCTATTGTCTACCATATTTCATACACCATAATTTGGGTTCAATTTATTTATTTTCAGAAACGTATGCGTAGTTGTGTTACAATACAAGACAAAAGAAAATGATTTAAACCTGAAATCTATTTTTCAATCTGATTAATTAAAATTAAAAATATTATTCTTTGTCTAAAGGAATCACGTGGTGGTTTAAGTGTCACGTGTAGAAATTAAACACTACGGAGTACGGGAGTAGTAGTTCGTTGTTGGCGTTTACTGCGCTTGGTTTTATCCCCCGAAACGACACCGTTTCCGCCATTTTTTCTTCCTCAAGGTATGCTCTCTGTCTTCTCAAAATGTCGCCACCACTTATGCTACTACTTCTCTTACACCAACTGTGTGATTCCCTTTTCGTTGCTGTGACGATCCCTCCATTTCTAGACACTATTTCTCCATTGCTGTTCTGCTTGTTATTTTAGTGCACACCAAGTGTTTGTTGAAATGCCGCAATGAGTTTATATGTGCTATCTCCCCCTCTTTTGCTAGTATTCACTTGGGTCATTCTGAAAACTGCCTCTCTGGCAAAATTGCTTACATCCGACCCCCCAACCCCGTAATTTGTGAGCGTCTTGAGGTACCAGGGGAATGTTGTTGTTGTCCGACATTATGACCAGTCAAATTCTTGTTTTTGATGAGAATATCCGTCACAAACTTGCAATGGGTCAAATAATGCCACTCGGGTTATCTAACCATGCAGTATTATTTGACCTGTCACCGATTTGTAATGGATACTCGAATAATTGTGTGGTAGTTGTGGCTGTCGTTCTTCTAACTACTCGTATAAGATTATTATGGTGACAATCATGGTTATCGGATTTCCTGGGGCACGTTGAGAGCGAATTCTATAATATCGCTTACTTAAACATACACATGACTCATACTCTATGTGAGCAAATCATAAATCAGTAAGGACGTATTTATAGTGAATTTGGTAACCATGGTGACAACACTATTTCAATGATACAATTGCCTGTTGAAGTTCCTAAAAGTGGAAAGGGTAAGAAAACGGAAACTAGGAGGGAGTAGAATATTTCAGCTAATTATGCTTTTGTTTATGTTATAACTTTTGGCTACTAACTTAGTACGAGTATTTATTTGGCTAATCAATTCTTGCTATCTACTTACGTTTTTTTGTTAATGATTTCTATAGCTTTCAGGTTTCAGTGCTCTTGTTGTTGGGACCAGTTCAATCGTAACACTCCACTGATAGTTAAAGGCAACTAGAAGGCAACAATGGATGGTACATGATATCTCTTAGCTTGCCATTTATCATGGAATTATTCAATTAAAGTGCATATATTTGCAGTTACTTGTGTCCGATTTCGGCGATTAATGATACTTTTACTTCTATATGCTATACAATTTGGTTTGCACCAAATTGTCTTGAGTCCTAGGAGGACCGGAAGGAGAAGGGGGAAAAGGAGGGAGGGAGTGGGCTTACGGTGTTTTTCTAGTAAGAACGAAAATGGATCCCTTTGTTGTCCTCCAACCCTATTTACCGACCAAATTAAGAAATTGGGCCCTTTACATTTCCTCCAAAACCATTCATCCAAACAAGATGGTAGGAATACAGGTTTAAAATTTACGTAACAAGTGACGAGCTACTTCCCCGAAGCGTTAGACTACAACTATATTTATTCGGTCACACAATTTTTAAGAGGTTCGTTTTGACTTATTCGTAGTTTGATCCTTATATTGACTATCTTCTAGAATTTGCCTTCATATTTATACAAAGAGCTTTTTGGGAACGAGGTAGAGGAATTTGGAGGGGAGGGAAAACGTGTCCCTCCACTGCCCTCCTCCAAGCCAAATTATTTTTCTTCTAAGGGGAGATTTGGAGGGAAAATTCTCACCCTTCATTCTCGTTTTCCTCTTTCCCACTTCCCTCCCTTTCCCTCTATTTCTGCTATCCAAACAAAGCCTTATTGAATTAGTGTGTGAGAATTGGGAAGATTTAACCTATTTTAGTTTCTTGAACACTGTCAATTTTATCTATCCAAAGCTTCCTAGTTCGAACTAGAATCTGAACCTTGGTACTCATGCTGCATCCTGTTGGTTTTTTTTTCAGTCGATTCACAACCAAGTATGGAGGAAACTATTTTGGTTGGCGACGATTTAATGACGGGGCCTCCATCACCTGTTATCCCCCAAGAAATTTCTTCGCATGTGCTTGAGGGAGTCGAGCTCTGTGATGGGCTGTTGAGGAATCTATTTTTGTGTAAGTTTATTTCTTAGGTTGTGACTGTTATAGTTAACCTCAATTGTGAAATATCTCACTTATTTTTGTGTAAGTTGGAAACCTTGGTTGTGCTTTAGCCCTTTAATTCGCTTTTGGCTCTAGGTTTGCAGATCAACGATATTGAACCATTTTGTCAAGATGAGATTGCTCTATACCGACAATGCGTAGAAAGAAGGGTAAGATAATCATTTTTGTAGAGTAACTTACTGTTAATTGGTTGATTCTTTACGCACAGGGTAAGCCTCCAGTTGTATTACAATTACGGTGCTGAAAGTAACGTTGCATTCATTCTGCAAAATTCGTAGGATAAGGAAATAAGACAAAGGCTTCAAGATAGCGAACACAAATTGGGTTCGTCAATGCCACTTGAACTAGCTAATGAGAGAGCGACTCAACTGGATTCTGAAATCACACAACTAGAAAGGTATCACATGCATGTTGACTTACACTATCATTTCTTCCTTTGTCAACATTATAACCAATCTTTTTGTTTATGTGTCTGTGCGTGTCTATTTACGTAAAAGACAACTGCATGTTTAGATTTTGTAAAAAGACGATGCTAAGTAGATATAAAAACAAACTCACGTTCCTTGCTCGAGTGATGCACCCTGAAATTGAGAATATGTATGCTGTGATAGTTTTTTCGCTCACCAGGCTCCGAGCAAGCCTCTGGTTCTTTTCTTGATCCCCAAAGAAAAAGTGGTCTCTCAATAACTTAACGAGAGACTGTGTCTCTCCATAGTTTTTGTGTTTATTATGACCTGAGATATCCCATGCTGAATATTTTAACAAATCATTGCTACTTTCTCTTTTACCTGCACTTTGGATAAAAGAAATTTGTTTGAAGAATCGTAACAACCAATGCAATTTCAAACTTTGTCCAGGCGTCTCATTCTTGCCAGTGGAATGGAAGGAGTCGATGGATTTCGACAAAGATGGAGCTTACATGGTCGCCTTACTGATACAAGGTATACATACATAGCCCATATATATAATTAAGTGTTGCATCTGCTATGATTGGCGTGCTGCTATAGTCAGTTCGCACGATACATCAGTGGCTTGAACAACATAGATAGGTTTCTCTCAAATACCCATATGAATAATATTGTAAATTTTGTGGACAATTAGCTCGAATGACTTTAACTTGGCTGTATTATGAGGGTAATGCAGGAAAAGATTAGAGTCGTTGAAGCAGGGAATGGAGAATAGAAAGAGCGATATACCAGATCGCGCTCCACCTCCAACAACCCGACGTTGGTTTTTCTGGTGAATGTTATTTACATCGCGGAAATGGGTTTTTTATGTATCAATTGATCGTCCTCATAAAAGCGTATCAAGAAACCAAGAACAGTTCTGCAGTGGAATACGAATATTTCCTATAGCACAGTTTATTGTTAGTGCTAATTGAAACTATGTCCATGAATACGAATCCGAAGCTGTAAGAGGGATTTTCGGATGCAAAATGCGGAAACTAAGACCCTGCTCACTCAGTCTGAAACTAGCTGAAGTGAATGGAGTTGAATTGAGCTAACATGAGCTGGTTTTTTTGGTTCAGTGAAGGATGTATCTAGTTGCATTACAATATATATAAGCTTGTTGCTCGTAAAATCATGAAGTTTAACAGAAATATGACCTCAATAATATGAATGAAATCGTAGTCACTACTCACTAGTCCCTAGTTACTACCGATACAATGAACAAATCGTTGGAACACATGATTCATAACTACTCCCTCTTTTTTATCTTCACATTTTCCTTTTTTTTCATCTTCCTAATGATCCAGGAGTATTTTATACGAGTAATGTTCTATACGAGTAATGTTCTCACTTGTCAAAATCAAGTGCTCATTACAATCGGTAAAAAAATACACTAGTAAGTACTGTATGATATACTAGTCTTTTCGACTCGGTATACAATTAACAAATGATTAAAATCGATGGAGCATTATTTACAATGAAATCAATCTAAAAAATAACATAAATTCACCATTCAAAATGTTAGGGATAAGATTTTATAAAAAAAATATTCCGTATATATTATAAAAAAAGGGGTCGTGCTTTTTCCTAACGAGCTTTTACTCAATTCTAACGACATTTTACTAAATTGTCCTCGTCATTTCCTCCCAATTCTAAAATTTTTACAGTTTCTCTCTCTAAAAAATGAACAATCAACCTTTTCTTAATTTTTCTTAATTTTCAAAGTTACATTTAACATTCGCAATGAAATACAAGCCTTAGAACCGATCAATCTTATAGCAAAAAAAACTGGATTCATAAACCCTAAAAGAATCCATAAAAATCAATCATCGAGAGAAAGCCTAATAAATAAACTTTAAAATAAATTGATTAAAAAACTAAAGGTAAAACTTAAATAAATATAAATTCATCATTAATTGAAGAACTACGATCCATAATTGAATTAAAATAGTTCACTTGATGGATCAGAATTTGTTTGGTAGAGATTTAAATGTAATTAGAATTATTAATCCCTAAAAATCAATCATAAGGATAAACCCTAATTGATAAATTTCACAATAAATTGTTTAAAAAATCCAAAGTTAAACTTAAAGAAATATTACTTCATCATTAATCGGAGAACCGGGCTCCATGGTTGAATTTACAAGAGTTCGATTGATTGATCAGGTTTTTTTGGTAGAGATTAAATGTACTCAAAAGAATTAATTGAAGAGGTTGTGTGAAGGGTAGAAGGGGAAAATCTTAAGAAAATACGTTAGGATTGAGTAATGGTTCGTTGAGAAAAAATAATTTCGTAAAAAAATGAAAAAAAAGAAGGAGAAAATATACTCCGTATAATAAAAAAAAGATTGAAAAAATGAGTCTAGGGTTTAATCCAATTTCCCGATATGGAAATACGACTAAAGCGCGCCATAAAGACGGTAACGTGGCTTGTAAACAAAAAATGGACGGACCAGATTTAATCCGATATTTAAAACCTAAAACCCTAGAAATATAAATCCTCCTTCATTTCGCCTCACACTCTGTTCTGCTTTTACAAACCCTAATCCCCAATTCCTCGCACTTCTTCTTCTTCTTCTTCTCTCCGTTTTCAGGTCGCATTTCTATTCATCTTCTGCAGTTAGTTTGATAATCATGGCTTTCGTACTCTATTAATAGTACTTTTGATGTTGTGGTGATTTGATTTTGTGTTGCAGAAAGGAAAATGAAGGTAGTCTGCGCATACTTGTTGGCTTGTTTGGGCGGTAACTCTACCCCTTCCTCCCTTGATTTGAAGAAGGTCCTCGCTTCAGGTTCTTCATTCATCATCATCTTTTATTATACTCGTTCAATTTTTTAATTTTGATGTTTTCATAATCTGAATTATTACAGCTGCCAATTTCGTATGTAATTGCATTATACTCGTTCGGTTGTTGATTTTTTTGTAATTTAAGTGAAATCAATCAATTTAATGATGGTATGATTTCCCGGGATGTGATAATGGGATTCAATTGATGTATTAATTTGTTAACTGTGATGATTTCATAAACTGGATGATTACAACTGCAAATTTCGTATCTAATTGCATTATACTCGTTCAATTGGTGATTCGTTTGTAATATCTGTGTAATTGACGAATTGATAAACTCATGATTTTCCTGGGTATTCATTAATGTGGTTTAATTGATGTATTCACTCGTTAATTGTGATAATTTCATACTTTGAACTATTCAGCTGCGAATTACATATAAAATGTAGTTTACGATGTGTTCATCATGTCTTGGGGTGTTTTAAGATTTGATTTTTCTGGTTACTATTGGTGATGTGAAGCCGTATTCAGCAGAAGGTAGATGAATTAGTGTAGTTGTATTTCGAAGGCTTTGCTGTGTATAGATTCAGCGTTGTGTCTCATTTTTATGTCTTGTTCACGAAAGAATACTCATACCGCATTCGAGAATATTTGCTGGAAGTGAAGTTTTGACGGTTGTGATATATGTATTCTCATGTCCTGGGTTTTGTTTGTGCCGATATAATGTACCCATACATTTTCCGTCTGTAATTCTTGAGTTCTGTTTTGTGATTGAAATATTACGAGGTATTAGATCAATGGTGGATTATGATTTTGGACATTGTTGCAAGTAGTCGAGCCCCGTGTTGCTGCGATCGCTGCCATTGTTTTGATTAATTACTTTGCAAAATGATTTATCTTGTTGAAAAAAGATTAGTTGTAACTTGGATTTTCTATACTTTGATGCCAAAGTGTTCTCGTGTTTTGTGTTTGGATATTGTGTTACTCATGAACTCCTTTGCATAAGCGAAAAATTACCGTCTTGTAGTTTTTTCAGCTTTGTAAACTCTTGCCCCTGGAAGTTGAATACAAATTTGTTATTTAACACTGTCCATGTTACCATATTCCTGTTCCGCTATATAAAATATTTTATGAGTTCTGTGTTTCTAATTGTGTCTACGATTTTTCTACGACGTGTAGTTTCATTTCCTTGCGAACGATTGCATGTTAAAGGAATTGTACAACTTTCTGTTGCTTATCACCTGTTGTTTTGTCATAGAAGTCAAATGCCAGATCGAGTGCTCAATGTTGCATGCTTTGCCACTCTTACCAAACTTTTTGTAAAGATTTGGTTTTACATTTGGTTTGGCAATTTACTACTATATGTTAGTCTATAACTCTCCGCCATTAAAGTTGCAAAATGAGTTAAGATTCGACTGAAGTTAACCTCCCTAGTTGTTAATATATCCTGACTAATCATTGTGCAGTTGGAATTGAGGCTGATGATGACAGAGTTCAGCTGTTCATGAATGAAGTTGCTGGAAAGTCAATTGAAGAGGTCATTGCTTCTGGAAGAGGAAAGCTTGCCTCAGTCCCATCTGGTGGTGGTGGTGTTGCCGTTGCTGTGTCTGCCGCTCCATCTGCTGGTGGAGAAGCTGCTGCTGAGCCTGCTAAGGAAGAGAAGGTTGTAGAGGAGGAATCCGATGAGGTAAGACTTGGTCTTTACTTATACTCTTTCCGTCGTTTCTTTATTACATTCAATTGAAGGCCCTGTTCTTTTTAGGCTGAATTGGGCTTGATTGAATTGAGTTGAATTAAACCGGGCTTGGTTTAACATAATTGGATTGAAGGAGGCCCATTTAAACTCGGCTTTAACTGAAGTTTAACGGACCCACGTTTGAATTGTTTTGCAGGATATGGGTTTCAATCTCTTTGACTAAGCTGGTAGAGGTTCGTTCCTTTGTAGTTGGTGCGTTTCTCTTCTAGCCAAAGTTTTGTTTATGTTTCTAGTTGTGCTAGATTTCATCGTCTACATTACATTTAGTTTAGACTCCTGAATTGGGTAATTTGCAGACAAGTATTTATGATGACGGATTATGTCGCTTTTTTATTAACTAAATATATGACGATAATCCTTGGTACTTGATACCCCCGTCCTTTTCCGAGATAAATTCTTAGAATTCCATTGCAACTCAATCATTGAACTTCAACAACAATCAACATTCAACAATTGGTAGTTGGTACTCTTTTGAGTTGTGATTAGCATTACAGAGAGCACGGAGTATGTAACTTTGCTCGTAATGATTTATTGTGGACTAAACTTTAGATTAACAAGTCGTGTTTGTTGTTTTGTCGTTATCTTATCCGGATATAGTATTAGACTATTATCTTCCTACGAGGTAGGGAGCATGTTACATTTGTATATTGACCGGCATTAGACTGTACGTTCCATACCTTAGATGCCTGCACCTTCGTGCTGTGGTGTTGCCTCTTGGTGGTTGGGTTTTTGTATTTTAGTTTCACAAAAACTCATATGAGATGTGAGACCTCTCATAAGAGTTTTTGTTGAACTCAATCCGTCTCTTATAAGACCGTCTCACATTAAGATAGTGTGAGACATGTTTCTAATACACTAAAAACTTATCTAATAAAAAATAAAAATAAAATCAATTAAAAATAACTATCCATCTTATGAGAGGTCTCACAGCCCGTCTTTGGTAAGACGGGCAGATCAGGTACAAATTTACGATTTGCTCTTTGCTCGTCTTATTTATCCTATTGTTTTATGTGGTTTGAAACCCACTCGTTAGTTCTTCGATACACCAATATAATGTGTTGATTAACTACCGACTATTTGTAACAAATGATACAATACAATATTCTTGTGAAAACTAAATATTTGTGTATCTTTAATGCACATTTTTTTCGCTACTTGTTGATCTGGTTTAAGACGAACATATTGGTCACATAGATGAGTCGATCTTTTTGCTTTGAGATGTTTCATTCTTGTCTCTTTTTTATTATGTTCAATTTTAGTTCAAGACTTATACCCTTATCTAACCTAATAGGCTTATGTTTGTTAATTTAAAATATATTTCTAGTATGAGTGTAGCACTGGATTTGATGGTTTAAAAATTACTAAAAAGTAAAAACTGATTATTTATAAATGTCTTACTCTTTCATTAAGTCCAAATTTTTTCCTAAATATTCTTAAGAACAGAAATACTATTTACTTTTGAATCAATTGAATTAAAGAAGAATCAAGATGGCTTTTAGATTCATTTTAGAGTAAGTTGATAGGATTGTTTATTTATTTCTCTGATGGAGTACGTAATATTTTTCACAAACTTCATACATTATTTTTTTTCTTTTGACTTGTACCCTGCCCATTCTAATTATCGCATACGGAGTATGGAGTAATTCATACCGTCAATATTTGTTGTTTGTTATTACACCCCTCTAAAAAAGCTTCTACTCCGTGTATGATACTCCTTACGAACTAGTGGAGGAAGTAAAGATTACCATTTGTTTTGTTACAAACTATACCGTAATGCACGATAAATTTTAAATTTTATATTTGTTAATTTCTTATAATTATCTAATCGGTAAGTTAATAATTTTTTACATTTTTAATATTTACATTTTTATCTGAGAAAATTACTCAATGTATCCCATATATTTTTTTCTCACTAATTCTCCAATGAGGCTTCTCGTATAATGATGTTATGCCTTTTTTTAGTTTTTTGTGTATTATAATTGTGTCTCAAAGTCCAAGCTTAGGTAAGTTTTTTGCGTATTATGTTCTCAACACTTAGTTTATATCTACGTATTTTTTTTAATAGTGGATCACAATTACTTTTTTTTTAATACATAGTACATATTTACCTTGAATTGAATTTGCTTGAATTGATTTTGGATATTATAACTACATGATAAGATTTTATTTACTTTGAATTAAAATTGGATATCCTAATTATAGGATAGAATTTTAATATTAATTTATTTCTTAATTGAAGTTACGATGTTTTGGAGGGAAAACATCTCGAGGTTGACACCTAATCCCACTTCTTGGTATTGTTATCCTCTCAGTTGGTATTGTTATCCTCTCAGTAGTAAGAGATTTCTGGTTTAAAAGGAGATATCCGTTTTAAATTTATAATTGCTCAACAATGTATTTTTTTCTTTTTCCATCTATAAAAATTTAGAAAGAAACGGTCTCTTATTAGAGCATCTTTATCCATCCTTCATTCTCCATTCTTGGAGGAGAATGGAGAAAAAATGGTTCCTACATCCATGGAGAAACCATTCTTCGTGGAGAATAGAAGATATTCATTCTTTTTCAAGAATAAAGTGAACTGGTAATAAAAGTGTTGATATTAAAATAAATTAAAAAGATGCGTAAATGAATGGGTGGAGTAGTGAAATGCGTTGGGACTTACTGAAGAATAAAAATTTCATTCTTAGGTAGAGGAGTTCTTTTAGGATAAAAAAAATAAGATAAAAAAGATGGGGTGGATGAGGTGAATCTCATTCAAGAATGAAAAAATCATTCATGAATGAGGATGCTCTTAGCGTTGATTTGACACTCCACACTTATGGTGGGTTCTACTAATTTAGCTCTTTTTTTTTTTTTTTTCCATCTACTCCTTTCATTAATTTAGTGAAAAACAATCTCTGATAAGATCGGAGTATTCTTTTTTATGATAATTAACCTTTTACTAGTATAACTTGAAAGTGAATATATCTATCGCGGAGAAACTGGGCGTACTTTCTTTGACGATTCAAGTTGGGTTTTCCCTTTTTTCATAAAAAAGTCTAATCAAAATAAAGAGGGGACAAATAAAGTAAAGAAAGAGCAATTTATTTCGAAACAAGGCAAGGCCCACTAAGATACTGGATCTAACCTCAGGCCCCTAAATCATCACCGACGAAGACGAACCAACACTACACTAATAATGCGCATGTTTTGTGACTACAACTTTTTCGACGCTTCAATTCTCCTTTTATCCTCCCTACTAGTAAAGTACACTTCCATTTTAGATTCTTAATTTTTTTACAACAAAAGTACAATAAATCATAGTCAAACCTACAATATTGGAGTATCTTAAACTTACAAAAATCTGTTTATGATATTCCTTAATTCGTCCTAATTAACACTTTTCCGATATAATCGATAGTGTTAATCTAAGCGGGTCGTCACTAATTGAAATACGGAGTAAAATTTAAATGAGGTGGTTTTTTTTGTTCTTGATCATCATCCAATGATTTTTGGCATGGGAGGATTATGGAAAATTAGTATTTTAAAACTAAAGGGTATAATAATGTTTTTTTACCTTAAAGAGTAGGTCTTGCATCTTTTCTCTAAGTCGACACAATCTATCAGTCTCTCTGAGTGCTAATTGTTGAGTGTTTACTCTTTACAACGATTTTAGTTCAATACAGCAGTAATCAAACACGTGACCTCAAAATCAATATCTTTGTAAAGGGCAATTATGGTAATGAGATTCAAATCTTAGATCATGGGCAACATTTTTCTTAATTTTTCTAATTAAATTAGTTAGCATCTGCTCTCAATCTCTCATATAGTCATATCATATGTGATGTTAAAGAATGTTGAGAGTGGCGGGTTTTGGCTATAATATGTGATTACCATTGTTTGCTTGATAATAATTCTCTTATAAAATCGTCTCAAATCAATTTAATGTGAGACACATTTGATAATACATTGAACACTAAAAAAATAATTACAACACCGTCTTATTAAAAAATGAGCACTTAATTATTTATTTGTATATTTGTATTAGCCGTAGTAGGAGTGGGTTTTGTTTCTTGATTGTTGGTAGTTAGCGGGATGATGGTCCACAATTAATATGCTTTTATATATTTTAATTACGTCTTATTATAGTAATCGGAGCATTTAGGCTAAGGGTTAAGCTTTGGGAAAGCATTAGTCAAATCACACAAACGGATAAAACTACTTTTTGGAGTCACCCAAAGTACATATGCCTAATGAGTCATCATAAACCACTGTTCCCTCTCTATCAAAATAATCTTTCCATTTGATTATTCTCATGATTGTGAGTATAATTTTCATATTTCAATACATAAATAGAAGATCTTAGTGATATGGACTATAGAGAGAGTAACTATCACCGAATATTCTATAATTAAGATTACACAAGTTAAAATTGTCGTAAATTACCTCGTATAAAGACACTCTTATCAAAAATGTTTCTTATTTCTAATTATAATCTTTTACAGAATAGTAATATAAAACCATGAATATAAATCACAACATTTAAACCATGTATACCGGATAAATCATTATTTTTAGTGTGCATATAACTTCTATTAATTATAAATATTTTTTTTCGGTGACTATTAATTACGAAGTATAAACTTATATTTTTTTTTTGAGGGGAAGTATAAACTTATATAGATCCATATAGTACAGTATTGTATTTTACTGTATATATAGATTAACTATTAACTACTCTGTATATAGTTAGAGACAAATTATTAACATTGGTTTGTATCAATCCTTAGTTTGTACGAGTAGTTCTTTGCTAATCAAATACAAATCATTACCATTGCAAACATTATTAGTTATTTTAACAAAGGTAAAATATATTTTGCTACTCCCTTTGTTCAACTCCAACCTTCCCCTTCCTTGTTTTGACACTATTTGCAATAACGGATAACTTTCGATATTCACGATAATCTATTGGAGAAAATATATCCATGTGGGATCTTGTTTGATTCGTCTTTAAAAGTACATTATTAATATTCAATTTCCATAATTTTTACTAATATGTTACGTATGATATTAACGATGCAAAATACGCGTTGACAAACGTGAAAAAGCAAAAGGGAAGCTTGGAGTTGAACGGAGGGATATGTACAGACAGACAAAACTCTTCAAATAATGATAATGATATTATTCAATTTGACACATTTTAATCTTTTCATTAGTTTTATAATTTCATTTTCTTAAATAAAACCAATATGATTAATTTTTTTTAAAAATAAATAAATTCAACAAGACTTATTGTCTTAGTATTATAATCTCTCGTTCATAATTTTTTGTCTCATTTCATCATTATTTGTAAAGTATATTTTAATGAAACGAGACAAAAGATACTTATGGACGAAAGCATGGATGAGGATGCATAAAATAAAGTACTCGTAGAGGTATGAGTTTGTTATTGTTATCCGTGGAGGTTGAATTTGACCGAATAAGTGAGAAGATTGAGTTGGTGAAGGAGTGGTGAATGTGGACAAACCACCTCTTTTATTATTACGAATTAAAAAACGTAAAAATTCGGCGGACCAATACACAAGTTCCATTGAAGAACGAAGTAAAGCAAGCGCGTCAACCATGTTCCACGAAACCGCCGTGCAACTTCACTTCACGCCCATATGTATGCAAACTACACACGTACGTCCTCACACGTGCGACCACACTCACGACTAACCCCCTGATTATTGACGACATTGAGGGAAGAGTCACTTAAGACATAAATTCAGTTCAAGATTACCAATAATCTTACCCCAAGAAATGTGTTTTTCAATTAGCATGATGAAATTAGGGGTCTCATTTCAACTAGTTTATCTGACTAAAAAAGTTCCGATCAAGGCATGCATGCATGCATGCAGATTGGCCTGTGGCCCGGCCTAAGCATATCCCGTTCTTGAAAACTTGGGTCCTTCGTGGTTGATTAACAAGTTCAAAAAACTTCTCAAACCTAAAAAAATAAAAATAGTTTAACTAAAACTTTGGTAATAATGCCAATTTCAGTAAAACTTTGGTAAAGCTTTGCAACGTGATTTTTAGAACATGGTTGATCAAATTTACTTGGTGGACCCATACTCCTCTATAAAGATATACGAGCGAGTAGTGCGTACTTCACTACTCTATGAACTTAGACAAATTGTCTTCATTAACACCATATGCTAGAATTAGATCCATTTTAAATTTTAAAACAAATACTCCATCGGAAGCGGAACTAGTTTGTAAAGTAAGCAAGTGAGAGTGAGGGAGTGATATTGTGTACGTACGTGGGAGTTGAAGGAATTGAAGTGAAAGTGAAGTGAAGTGTGTGAATCTGATACAGCTAAGTGTTAACTATTCAAGAGTCCTATAAAAGTACTGTCACACTTGTACTAACTGTACTGTGCGACGTTACTTGTATGGGACACTGCATTATACGGAGCAACACTTAACCACAATATCATCTGCCCAATCCCGTGCCTGATTCACTCAAATCTCTTCATGGGGTCTCTCTTTACATTATTTCCCAACTACTGCTTACTAGTACCTCATCATTCGTTTCGGCTCTCCTCCCGTTGGTTTTGCTTAAGATAGAGTATCGTGTTATACTTTTAAACGGGCCAAGTACTAACACAGTACATGATGTTGATAGGGACAACATTTGACATTTCTTAGTTATTAGTTAAATAACTTTGTTATATGATTTGGTGTGTATTTAACTCGTCTTAGGACTTACGATGGATATTGCCGTCATAAACTAGAATCTGCCCTAACAAAATTAGGTAGATACACCATTGACTGAATCCAAACTGAAATAGAACATAATTGAGTTATTGTGGCCTTATAAGCAAAGATGTCATTAATTGAGCAATTGTTCCTAGAGATGGAAGTGGATCGTGATGTGATGTGCCGTGTTTTACTGTGCTGGTCTATAGGGGAAAGTAGATTTTGTGTCGTGTCGGTGAATTGAAAAGTTGGTCGTGACCCATGGAATGTCGTGTCGTGCGTCACGTGCATAAGGTGTTCAAATTCTGGTGTCGTCCGGGTACACACAAAAATGATGCCCGGTCTCCAATCCGGTCCAACCTCATAAAAATCCATAACCTTCGTGTATATAACCGATCCAGTCCAAGAAAAACTGGATCTAATGGGTTCCTGTCCGATCAAATTCTAAATCTATGTTAATCGGTCTGACCTTCTGGCCGAGTAAAATGATACAACTCGAGTATTATGAAAAAAGTAATAACGAGAGTCTAAAATCACCTCATTCATGCATGCACGTACAATGCATAGAAGGAACTCACTCAGTCTATGAATCTCAACCAAAGTATCTACAAAATCTTAACCGAAATTGAATTTCATCATACTCAATCTGTATGTACTACTCCACTTAAAAGTTGACAATCTATTTTTATCAAACGATTATTTTTTATTTTTTGAGAATTCGAAAGTCGGGATTATACATCAACATTTGACTCTGCAGAAATAATACTCGACAAGTGACTCGGGCAATTGCCTACCCAAACCTGCGACTCGACACGATCGAGGAAAAATCTTGCAAGTTCATGTGCGACTACATTGCATTGTCTTGAGACCTTAGACCATTAGACTTCCTGGAACTCTGTGCTCAGTTCCTTAATCTCGTCGAGAATGTTATAGAAAGTGTTCCTGCCCTTTCTTCCCTTCACCATTGTCTCAATTACTTCCAGCCAACCGGACTCCATAATGATGCGTTGATGGCCCCTTCTCTGTGCTTCCTTCATATATACTCTCAAGAACGGCATCGGCTTCAGCCTCTCGAACCTCCCCTCCTCTATCTGCTCGAGCTCCCTCCCCACAACCATTCGCCCTCTGCTCCCCTACACACACACTACAAGAAAAACAGTCCCAGGCGTCCGCTATTTTGGCGTCCTGGGCATATGGACGCCCACATGGCGTCTGAAAATACTTCCGGGCGTCCACCGTCAGACGCCAAACTTGGCGTCCGACTGAGGATGGAGGACGAAATTCAGGCCAACAGGCGTCCACAGACGGACGCCATATACCCCAAATGGCGTCCACTGTCGGACGTCAAAGGGAAAACACGGGCGTCCACCTGGCGTCCGATAGTGGACGCCCGTCCAAATGTTTTCGGCGACAAATACCCGCCCACCCCCCTCTCCCCCTTCACTCTCTAAAATTTTTTTTATCTCTCTAAACTCTCTCCGCACTCCCTCGCCGATTTCCTTTGAATTTCCTCCCCAATTTTCATTCTTTTTCTTAATTTGTGGTATGTTTTCTTACTTTACTTAGTTGTTATTTATTATAATTAGTTCTTATTTTTTATTGTTATCGTTATTTATTGATAGTTTGCTCGTTAATATTGTTTAGGTCTAAAATTCGATTAGGTTGATTAGTTTAATTAGCCCAAATTCGCTTAGGTTGATTAGTTTAGTTGAAATTTGATTAGGTAGATTAGATTTGCCCATCACAATTATGAATAGGGTTTGATGAAGTTGGTTGAATTGAGCTAGAATCACCTCTAGGGCCTTCCGTGAGGTTTTGTGTGACTTAGGACGGACCAAATGGTGTCGTAATAATGCCGAATTTTCCCGAAACCACTTCTATCCTGATTGGGGTTGTAAATAGGTGTTAGCGGCGCTTTTGGAAATTTGATTTCTGCATTCGAAAATTTGACCCTTTTTTGACCTGTTTAAGCTATTTCTGTCTGACATGAGCCATGAATTGTTGTGTTTTGTTCGGTTGAATTTGGATTACTTTGATAAATTAGCTGAGGGCAATAACGACAGCGAAGATGACCTCTAGACTTGTTGTAGTAGGTTACCCACATTAATCATTGTGTTACTTATTGTGTACGTTATTTCTATTGTGTTAGATTGTAATTGCTAATTGTTGCTAATTTGTTGCAAGGTTAAGATAATGGCAGGCGGTAGATCGACGAGGAAACGTGGCGGAGGTAGTCGGTCTGTTCACGCATCGACCTCCCAGCAGGAGGAGGAGGAAGTGGTCCTTGAAACACCGCAACAGGAGCAGAATGACGAGGAGCAACGGCAGGGGAACACGGAGGAGCTACAAAAGGACGAGAACGGGCGTGTGATTCTCGACCCCGGTCGCGTATGGTAATATAATCTAACATGCCCACTCTTTTTTAACATATGAACTTTTGGACTACATACATCTTGTAATATTTCGTACATGTCTGTGTCTCTCGACTTGGTGCAGGTTCCTCCATGGGGAGGTGACCACTGGCTGTACTAACAGCTACATGACCGACAAAGGTCTAGGGTATGCCTGTTGGACTCAGGTGCCGACGGATCAGCGGGCGCAGTGGTTCAACAACTTTCGGGTTCGTTTACTGTTTTTGCTACCGAGTTCCGCACTCATAATGTGTAGTTTTTTATTATTTCTTTTACTAATTACTAATCCGCCTTGATTTTGTAGTTGAAGTTCTGTTGGAAGCCGGAGCTCGAAGGAAGGGTATACGAGCGGTACAATGAGACTTGCTCACGCCGCTTCAAGGACGTAATGAACAAGCGCCACAAGCGGGGGACTGCGCTGAAAGACCTGAAAGGTGTAGTTTTTTATATTACTCAATTTTAAAGAAAAATCTAACTTCAATCTTTTACAATATTAACTAATAATATATTAGTGTTGTCATACTTCAGGTGAGGCGTTGGAGAGGTGGGTTAAGTACCACGACGACCAGGGGTTCAAGGTCAGATCGGAGAGGGCATCACAAAACAAATTGAAGAACTGTGAGCATGTGGGGAAGGCCGACCCGACACATCATCGGGGTTCACAGTCTTCGTTTCTTCGTCTCAAGAGGGTATGATTTCTAATAATATCGTACTCCTACTTGATTAATCATAAACTACGTTCACGTAAAATACGTTTGCCTAACGGTCGTATTTATTTAACAGCTACAAGCTGAACTCGGGAGGACGCCAACCGCCCCTGAGGTGTTCCTAGACATGCACGGGAAGACCGACTCGGAAGGGACTTCTTTTATGACGAGTAGAGATCAGGCAATCTGGGTGAGTACTTACTATTTCAAACAAATCAACTGTGCCTATATATTTACTTTAGGTGGTAGATAAGTATCTTTATTGATTTCATTTTCTAATAACTTGAATTGAAATCACTGTTGTGTACGCAGGATGCCTACCAAGAGGAGTTAGCAAATAACGAGAGTTCTACTAGTGGTGCCGAAGTAGACCCGAATGAGACCTATTTCAAGGTCGTGAAGGGGTACAAGAAAGGTAGTGTGTATGGTGTTGGGAATGCACACGGGATGTACTTCACACCTCCCACAGCGCGTCTAGGCACCTCCACACAGATGGAGTATACGCCACCCGAGTATCAGCAGCCCGACCAAGAAAAGGAGGCCATGAAGCAGCAACTGAAGGAGCAGGCGGAGCAGATAAAGAAGATGCAGGAACAGATGGCCATGTTTCAGGCCATGTTCAACAAATGCAACCCAGGTCGTCCCCCTTCCCCTCCAGACGACAGAGACCCCTTTAGCGGGGATGGCGGTAACTCTGGTGCTTCAGCTAGCTTCACAGTTAGCTGATTGTTTTTTGTTGTTGGTGTTGTAACTGGATTTATGGATTATGTATCTTCGAACTAGTTTAGATTTATGTACCTTTAAACCGTATCTTAAAACTTTTTTATATAAATGGTTTTTTAGCGTAAATGTGGCGGGAGATCAAGTGTTTTGGTTGATTGAGAGTGTGTTGTCGATGGTCGACAGCTGTGGATTTGTTTTATTTTGCAGGTTTTGGCTAGACATCGAACGCTTGGCTACGGTAATGCATCAGCATAAATGGCGTCCAATAACGGACGCCAAGCCAGACGCCGGAGGGAACTAAAGACGATCTTCTATTCAGGGGAATGGCGTCTTACTGTGGACGCCAGATGGGCCAAGATGGCGTCCATAGTCGGACGCCAACATGATGCACATGGCGTCCGACTATGGACGCCACCTTGGCCCATCTGGCGTCCACAGTAAGACGCCATTCATAGCGTCCGCTGTCAGACGCCAATTTCTTTGGCGTCCAATAGTGGACGCCCGTTTAAAAAAAAGGCGACTGGTCGTGGCATCCACTTTCTAGCGTCTGTTTGCGGACGCCGGGACTCATACAGCGTCCACTAACGGAAGCCAATGGATGGACGCCAGGCCCATCTATTCTTGTAGTGACAAATCCCACCTTTATCTCCCTATGCCAAAGACTCGCATCACAATTAATTTTAACTCGTCCCTCTTCCGGTTTCGACCACTACTTCCCCTTTGTATCTACCTCCACGTTCCCGCTCGGAGCACCGCGCTCATCACCCCTCACCAACGCCTCCTCCATTTCCCGCATAACATTCTCCACCCGCGTAATCGCCCTTCCGGCATTCACACGCAATCCGTAAAAAAACCCACTTATTTCTTGCTTCCCACATAGCCCAACATCTCGTCATGAACTTCCCTCGCTCCTTGTCCTCCATCTCCCTCCATACATCCTCCACCCGCTCTCTCACCCGCTCATGCACATTCTCCTTCTTTATCTTCACCCCCAACCCATCCTTATCCCCCCCCCCTCCCCCCACCCACATCCCTTAACGAGATGGAGACATGTCTCCACCTCACAATAACAAATAGGACATAAATCGTTACCTTGATGGACCCGTCGAGCCATGTTGTAATATGTGGGTAACGCCTCCAAACATAGTTGCCAAAATAACGATAATTTGATTCGTGTTAGAACATTAGTTTGCCAAATTCGATTCCACAACCATTTCTCATTTGTGCGATCCGATGGCCCCTGCTCCTCCATGTTCCCTTAACATAAAACACGATACGAAGATTTGAGGGAGTATAGGCCCGACCTCTCCGGAGCCCAGAACCACATATCTTCTTTTGGATTGATACTTATGCGTGACCTCAAGATAGCCTCTTGTTCTTGGGGAATGAAAAGTTGTCGAACCAAAGCTTCGTTCCAAGATCTGCTCCTTTCGCGCATAAGCTCCCACACAAGCATTCCCTTGTTTTCTTCTGCTTGTGGTGACAAAAGATGCCTGTTATGCTCACCACTAACCCAAGGATCGTTCCACACCCCGGTGCTAAGCCCGTTTCGGATGCATTTCTGAGCTCCCTTTTGAACCATCTCTTTGGCTTCTCAAATACCCTTCTAAGTGTAATTTGGGTTACTCCCAAGGCTAGATTGTAAAAAAGAGCCTCCATTATGATATTTTTCTCGATAAATGCGTGCAAGGAGGCCGTCTGGATTAATAGTCAGGTTCCATGCATGCTTCCCCAGGAGAGCGAGATTGAAAATATGGAAATCACAAAAACCCATTCCACCAGGAGATTTCGGTCTACACAGTTTATGCCAAGCGACCAATGAGATCTTCCTTCTCCCGTTCACCATCTCCCACCAAAATTTGGAAACCAAAGAACGGAGCTTTTCACAAAAATTCAAAGGCAGCTTAAATGCGCTCATCGCATAAGTAGAAATCGATTGGGTCACTGCCTTTATCATTACTTCTCTACCCGATTTGGATAAAAGCGTACCTCGCCAACTTTGTAGTTTCTTGTTCAGCTTGTCCCGTAATACCAGGAGGTTACCCATCCTAAGATTATTCTCACTCAAGCACCCTCATGTGCATCCTAGAGACCTTCTCAGGAGGTCACTCATTCTAAGATTACTCTCACTCACGCACTCTCCAGGAGATCACCCATTCTAAGATTACTCTCACTCAAGAACTCTCCAGGAGGTCACCCATTCTAAGATTACTCTCACTCAAGCACGCTTAATTGTGGAGTTCTTTTGCATGGATGACCAGAAAAGAAAGTGCACTTTGTTGATATGAGTAGTACTTTCAAACCTCTTTAAGCACTAGTCATTCAAGCTCATAAATAGAACATCTTCAATCAATGTGAGGTGTTTCAATCACTCCCACTTGAAGAACGCAACGTCCTCGTTGCTCCTGGCAGCATAACCGCTGACTTAGGATCTACCCCGCTAGGTGCCAAATGCACAGTCGCAAGATTTTTCTGATACCATTTTTAACACCCCGGCCCAATCCTAGGACCGTAAATGTTAGTCACAGTAGCTCGTCAAGCTTTGTATTGGTCCCACAGACCAACACGACTCCTTTCTAGCGCATTTTGACCTCACTCATGCGCATCCTGAAAACCTTCCCAGGAGGTCACCCATACTAAGATTACTCCCACTCAAGCACGCTTAACTGTGGAGTTCTTTTGCATGGATGACCGGAAAAGAAAGTTCACTTTGTTGATATGAGTATTACTTTCAATCCTTTTAACCCCTAATCATTTAAGCTCATAAATAGGACATATTCAATCAATATGGGGTGTTTCATGTCCTGCACTAATCTTCCCTTCCTCATAATCCTCTCCCCTCAAGATATTGTTCTCATTCCCTGGTCTAGAGTTACTCCCCTTCAGTACTTCCCAGGGTCAGCCCCCTGTCTCCCTTTCTTCCCTGTATTTGCCCCACATCTCGCGTAACCAAATCTCCCAGCTCATCCCAAATATACTTCATCCCCGACTGCTTATCGCTCCCTCTCGATCCCCCTCTCTCGTCTTCCAATTCTTTTTTGCGCCCTTTATGTTTGAGTGCAATTCCTTAGAGTTGGGTGATAATGTTGGCAATAGCTTCCCCCTCTCTAACCTTTTGTTTCTCTTCAAAGACCGGGACCAGACTTTTGCCCCGCAGGTCCCTCATCTCCCTAACAGGCTTCATGGGATGTCATGGGGATGCGCGTAGCTCATCTCCGAATAACAGCCCCCTCTTCAAACGGAGCCTCCTCGCAGTTCTTTTCCCCGTACCCCAATACACCACAACCATAGCAAAATAGGGGTAACCTTTCGTATGTTACTTGAAATTGAATGACATTACCTCGAGGCATATAGATACTAATATTCTTCTTCAGACTTCGTCGCACATCATGCAGAAATCTGATATGCATTGCCCGATCGATCTGTGTGTTCGTCAATTCGTCCATCCCCACGAAATCCCATAGTTGTCTGCACAAGTTAATTATATTGTCATGATTTGTCCGTCCCTTGATTGGTAGTTCATAAATACGCGCCCACATTGGGACATGGAACAAGGGTGTGTCTGTCAGTTTCCCCTCCTCAATTGGGTCATTGAAACACCATATGAATTCATCGAAATGTCATGGTTGGCCTTCGACCACTTTCGCTTTATCTTTCGCCGTTGCAAACCTAAATATGAAAATACGATCTTTTGCATAAATTACGTTGGCGTTGATTGCACTCTTCGTCAACCATAATTTCGACATCGTGTCATTGTAGACACCCACATTTGATCGCCAGGTGTCTATAGTAGTTTCCGAGAAACACCCGATGATGATCGGACGCAAACGTGCTTTAACGTACTCGGAAATGGGCTCGAAATCATGGATATTTAGCTTGGGCTTTTTAAGGAGTACAAATTTCATAAAACCAACCTCAAATTCAGGCCCAGTGGATCGTTTCGAGTCAAATAATACTAATTTGGGTCGAATCCGACACCAGGGGTAAAACCGTCTTTTAGCGACCGAGTCAAAACCCGGTCAAAGATTTTTCCGAGACTTGCGGACTGACCGTGGCATCTCACATGTCCAGTTCTTACCCAAACTCTACAAAAAATCAGCTACACAAAATATTAAACAATTCCGTTTGAGGTAGAATTCGATCTCAAGCGAGAATCCTATCCGAAAACCGATTCAAACACTTGACCGAGTGCAAATACTCGGCCAAGTAGCATCAAACCAGCCGAGATGCCTTTCTTTTTTGCCAAGAAAACGGAACTCTCATGCTCCTCAAACTCCTACGTTTCCTATCCTAAGCGGTATTCAAACTCTTCTAAGCCAAGGTCGGGAACTCCCTATAAATAGCCCCTTGCATACAACACTTTCGACATCAGAAAAAACATCAATTATTAGCAACATACACATCAACTTTCTGTCATCCCGACATACATAATTCCTGAAAAGCATCAACCTTAGCATCAAGAAACCGATAGTACGTCCAAAACCCGAAGGAAACCGGTCCCGATACCCGACACCCTTCACCCGTCACCTTCACCGAGTCACCCTAGTCCGACCGACATCACTCGACGCTCCCGTGCCTAGCCACATTCCGACGAGCCCCGATCCGAGTTAACCAAAGCATGTAGGTTAAGGGTGTACCAAACCCGATTTCTCCTTTTCTTCTCTTCTCTTCTTCGTCGTCCGTTTCTTTTTACGGGTCTAGCATCGTTTTTTATTTTATTTTTTAATATCAATATTAACAAAATCTATTTTCATAACAAACATTCTTAAAAATATGATATCAATTTTCTATAATCGAATATTGTATCGAAAAGAATTATATTAAGATCTCGACGATACTAAAAATCGTTACATCTTTTCTTCGTTCAAATTCTTTTTTCAAACAATTTTACAAAACCTTTTTTTTTTATTCATTCCGAATATTCGATATCAATTTCATAATCGAATATCGGATACGACGAATATCGAAAGCATGAATCGAATACAAATTAATTCATATTTTGTACGCGATTCATCAAATTTAGCAATTTCGAACAAAAAATAAAAAACCGGACAGACCCGCACGCGAGTCGCGCCACACCCAGGCGACTCGCGCACGGGCCTGAAACCCGGACCGTTTTTTTTACTTTTCGTTCGTTTTATTATTTATTCTACGAAACGATTTCTAAAATTTACATCTTTTCCAAAACTATTCCGAGTATTTGATATTGATTTCGTAGTCAACTATCGAATATAACGAATATCGAAAATATTAAGTCGAGTACGAATTATGCAATATTTGTACGCGATTTAATAAAACCATCGAGTTTTCGAAAACCGACTTCGAAACAGGCTGCCACGCGACTCGCCGGCATCCCGGGCGAGCCGCGCTGCCGGCTGCTTTGCCGAGTCCTTTCTCGTTCCTTTTTATTATTTTTCGAACATCGTTTTTTATACAAAACAACGTCTTTTCAACAATATTTTTTCAGATTTCAATTAAATATTTATTTTCTCGATCTCGCATGTTTATTTTTTGCTATATTATTTACAAATCGATACTAACTCGTTTGTTCATCTTGTAGCAAATTCATTCTTTTTCATCATTTGTTTTATTATACTAAAACGAATCTCACATGTTAAATTCAACTTTGACGTTAACCTTTTCATGCATTAAACCGACTTAGCAACCCATTCAATTCCTCACATGCTTAGGAAAACAATGTTTGCATATCATTCATCGTTCAACTAACGCGCGTATTAAAACGTCATTCGATATCCTAGTAGAGGCCGCTAATGTGCGTGCGGGGTTGGGTGTTCTTAGTGAGCTTCCCAACACGTACCCTCACCCCTTACTCAGAACCGTGGTTTCCGGATGTCCGAAACCATTGGCAACGAGAGTCATTCAATATACGATTAACCGCTCAAGTCGGCATCTGTATCAATATGCAAAGGGACGAGCCCAATAAGCTCTGACATCGGAAATGGGCCGTATTTTGTACACGGCCCACTACGACATAGAGTGGGCTCGAACGCTTCCGAATAACCATAAAATTCGGTGGCGACTCCAACTTCGATTTAAATTTCAATTTGACCATCTCATATGGAGATTCATTCGCCTCCCCAAACCCGCGCGTGGCCGCGTCGGGGTGGACCTATGTCATGTCCACAGTCATCAATAACGGCCTTGGGATTGATCGTTTTGTTTGACCATAATTTCTCTAATAGTACGTGGGCTTTTGTCGACTTCCCCCGGCATTGATCTTCTTCCATTCGAACGCCCCGTCCTCCCCCATTTTTCCCTTCCCTTTCTCTCGACTCTTCTGTGATGATGCCATTCATCTGTTCGTGTGAACCTAAACACAACTGCACCTTCCCCGGCTGGAGAAATGAGCCCTCCATGAGAAGAAAAGTGTAGATCAAGCAAGGAAACCCTAGACTCTTCTCACAGGCAAACAAACCCTAGAGAAGACTTTTTTTTTACTGAAGGGACCTTTTATCAAAGGGTTTTTTGTCAGAAGGCACCTAAAATTTAGGCCTTCTACAAAAAAGGCATCTATAGTTTTTTATTTTGCCCAAAAACAGATTATTTACATTTCTTTGTTAAAAGACACCAAACCCCAAGTTCTGTCAAAAAACTGTTAATATTGATGGTCCTCTTCATTTAATCGTCTTCCTTCATCCCTTAATCAACAATTCTCCCTTAATCAACCCCTCTTAATTAATCAACCTCAATCAACCATTTTTCTTTAATTCAACCATCTTCTTTAATCAAACTCAATCAACATTTTAATTCAAACATTTTCCTTAATTCAACACTCATTTCTTAATCAAACCTTCGTTCCTAGCTACTCCTCATTTGCATACATCTCAATCAATCTCCATTACTTAAGTCAAAACCACCGAGATTTCCCTCAATCGGTAAGTTTTCAATTATAACTCTTAATTCTTAAGTAAATTAATCATTAAGTCATCAACAACAACTTATTTTTGAATTCAATTTCTATTTTTATGTTATTTACCCTTAATTTCGAGTATAATTTTGGGGTATGTGTGTTAGAGTTAATTAGACAAAATTTTGAGCTATTACTTAATTGAAGTTTCTATTTAAGAAATTAAGGACACTAGTTTTTGTGTTTAATTTGTGATTTATGAGTAACCACTTGTTATTCTTTTTTTTTGTCGATTCTTTTTTGGTTTTAGTAACCATTTGTATTTCATTCTTTATATGTATCATATAAGACGAGTACTTGAAGATGTCATGTTAATTGAGAATATGCAAAAGTAAAGAACATGTGGTTCAATTAAGGGGAGAATAAAATGAGTTTTTGGATGAAAATTAAGTTTTTTTGGAGGAGAAATGGAGTATTATTGTGGCCTTATGGGAAATAAAGAGGATGAGAAAGGGAGATAATAAAGGTAATGTACAGGAAGAGGAAAGGAAGATGTTAATTGGGTTTGAATGTTTTGATTAAGGGATGAGCGTTGATTAAGGGTTGAGGGAAAAATATTAAAGGATGAGAACCGTCAATATTGACAGTTTTTTGACGAAAGTTGTTGTTGGATGTTTTTAACAAATAAATGTAAATTTAAGGTGATTTTGGGTAAAATAAATACTCCCTCCGAGTTCCTATTATTGTCCCACTTTCCTTTTTGGGCTGAGTTTGATTTTTGTCCCACTTTCCTTTTTAGACCATGAATGTGTGGTTCACAATTACTCTCTCATTTCTCTCTCTTCCTTCTTCTTTTTTCAACCACTCATTTCCCTTCCTTATTTTTCACCCAAAAATCTTTTGGGACAATTATAGGAACTCGGAGGGAGTATTATAGATACCTTTTTTGCAGAAGATCTAAATGTTAGGTGTCTTCTGACAAAAAACTCTTTATCAAAAAATTATTAAACAACTTCAAAAAAAAAGATTATTAAACAAACTGGAATGATTTTGTATGTCATGCATTCTCAAAACCTTCCTATCATTATTGACATATTACTCTCTTACTTTATTAACATACTAGATTCAGGGCCGTCTTAAACATTTAGGAGGCCCTGAACGAAATTATAATTTTGGGCCCTTATATCACGCATGTCTACAAAATTTTCACAAATTCTTATTTGTGATGAATATATCCGTCACAAATATCGTTTGTGATGAGTTAAATATCACCCGCATGGGTAGACAAAACATTTAGTACAACGACCTCCTAAATTTTAAATTTAATAACGAAATTATAAAATCATGGACACCATTAAAACTCGCCACAACAAAATGGCATTGATGGTATGATATGTAACTAAGAACCTTAAACCTATTTAAAATTTAAGGAAAAAAATTGACGGTTCAAAGGGTTAAAAAATAATTACTCGTAGAAATTTAGATGGTGCATTCTGAGAATACTATTAAAAATGACAGAAAGAAAAAATTTATACGAGTATTAATGATTTTATTAAAAGAACAATCAATAAATGCACAAACATGGGATCGAACCCAGAACCACATTGACAAGTCCAATACACCTTAACCACTGCAGCAGGTTGATACAATTGTTAAAAAGATGCAATTCATATTAGTTATTTAGACTAAACTGTTTTTTTTTATTTGAGGCCCTCACAAAAATGAGGCCCGGTTCACAGGCCCACTTTGCCCACCCTCAAAGACGGCCCTGACTAGATTAAAGCCCGTGCGTTGCACGGGTTAGTTGGCTTCGGGTTAATTGGCTTAATTACATTGATGATGTATATTCGTTAAATACTCCCTCTCATTCTTTGGAAAAGCACACTTTGAATAAAATATACCGCCCATTTGAATAAAAAGGTGTGTTTTTCCGGTGAATGGGAAGGAATAAGAAACTTGATCAATCTATATCATTATAATAAATAAGATAATCACATGATATTAGTAATCAAACTTAATTTCAATTAAGTTTATAGTCTTAAGAGTTTATTCTAAAACTCAAAAGAATACATGCGAATAATTTTTTTGATTGATAATATAAGATTCTATCGCCTCATCATAATTTTTCGATATAGGATAATTTACTCAAGGTTTATAGTTTTAAGATATGCTTTGCAGACCCAGAAAAACGCACGATTACTCTTATTTATAATATAGAATCATCATCTTATTTTAATTTTTTCGATGTGGGATAATTTTAGGTTTCTAGCCCTTTTAAAAGCTTTTTAAGACTCAAAAATTTGTTGGATGATATTTAAAACCATAAGATTACTCTTTATTTATATAATCGAATTTGATCATCTTGTTGGAGTATATACTTTTGATGAATGATTACTCTTATTTATATAATAAAAAAATCCACCTTATTATAATTTTTTGATGTGGGATAATTTTAATTAAGTTTATTTAAGTTTAGATATAGTCTAATTAAGAAATTTTATTTATAGACGGATGCATGATTACTCTTATTTATAATGCATAGAATTCCATCACACCATCTTAATTTCGATGCGGGATAATTATACATTAACTATATACTTTAATTATACCTTTATTTTAAGTTAAAAAAATTGTTGGTTATATTTAAGAACGAAAGATTACGTAGAATTATATCACCTGATAATTTTAATTTAACTTTATTTGTAGTCTTATTAATAGCTTTTTTTAAGACTAAAAGTTTTTTGTTGACATCTAAGGATGAATGATTAGTCTTGTTTATGATATAGAATTTCATCACCATAGAATTTCATCGTCTTATTATTGTCTTAAGAGTTTTTTGAAGACTCAAAAGATTTTGATTGATATCATATCTAAGAACAAATAATTAGTCTTATTTATAATATAGAACCGTAACCATATTATAATTTGTCGATGTGGGATAATTTAAATAAAATTTGTAGTCTTATTTATAATATAAAATCATCACCGTAACTTATTTTAATTGTTTCAATGTGGGATAATTTTAATTTTTTAGTCTTATTGAGACTTTTTTAAACTCAAAATATTGTTGGTTGATGCCTAAGGAAAAATTATAATTAGTCTTTTGTGTATAGTCTTAAGAACCTTTTTAAGACTCAAAAGATTTTTGTTTGATAAAACTTTATAATTTTTCGGATGTGGGATAGTTTTATCTAAGTTTCACCTTATTATAATGTTTCGATGTGAGATTATTTTAATTAAGTTTGTAGTCTTATTAAGAGAGTTTTTAAGATTTAGAATTTTTTATTGATATTCAAGAACGAATGATTAGTCTTATTTATACTATAAAGTTTCATCACCTTATCATAACTTTTCGATGTGGGATGATTTATTTAAGTTTATTGTCTTCCATCAGCTCGTCAATTTTTTTTCGATGTGAGATAATTTACTTAAGCTTATAGTCTTAAAAGCTCTTTTTAAGTCTTGATTATTATAATACGAAGTATAGAATTTCATCACAATTTTCAATGTGGGATGATTTTAAGTTTGTAGTCTTGTATATTAAAAGTTTTTTTAAGATTCAAAAGTTTTTTTGTCGGTATTTAACCCATAGTGTTGTATTCAAGCATTTAAAATATTCCACTTTTAGTATAAACATATGGATTATCTTATTATATATTTTGGATGAATGATTACTCTTATGGTTAATATCAAAGAATGAAAGATTATATATATAGAATTCTATCACCTCGTTAAGAACTTGAAATGACTGGTATTTTAATGAAATGATGCGACCGAAGGGAGTATAATTTTTTGATGTGGGATATAATTTACTTAAGTTTATAGCCTTGAGAGTGTTTTAAGACTCAGAAGAGAGAGGTATAATTTTTCGATGTGGGATAATTTACTCAAGTTTATAGTCTTAATAGTTCCTTTAAGACTCAAAAGATTTTGATTGATATCTAAGAATCTAAGAACAAATAATTAGTCTTATTTATAATATAAAAATCCATCACATTATTATAATTTGTCGATGTGGGATAAATTAACTAAAATTTGTAGTCTTATTTATAATATAGAATCATTACTGTAACTTATTTTAATTGTTTCGATGTGGGATAATTTTAAGTTTGTAGTCTTATTAAGATCCTTTATAAACTCAAGACTACAAATTCATAACTTCATCATAATTTAAAAAACAATGATGTAGAATTTCATCATAGTTTTTTTTTTAAAAACAAAGGTTTTTTTTGTTGGTTGATATTTAAAAACGATGATTACTCTTCTTTAGTACAAATTCATAAGCTCATCATAATTTTTCGATGTGGGAGAATTACAACTTCGTTGATGTCTAAAGAATTTTTTTTAGCTTTATTTATAATATAGAATTTCATCACCTTATTATAACTTCTTTATTTAAGTGTATAGTCTTGACAACTTTTTTAAGACTCAAAAGATTTATGTTTGATGAAACTTTATAATTTTTCAAATGTGAGATAGTTTTAGTTTTTATAGTCTTAATATATATTTTAAGACTTAAAATATTTTTGATTAATATCTAATAGCACATGGTTACTACGGAGTATTATTTATAATATAAAGTTTCATCACTTTATTATAAATTATAAATTTATAATATAAAGTTTCATAGTTTGTAGTCTATTTAAGAGATTTTCTAAGACTTAAAAGTTTTTTTATTTATATTTAATAACGAATGATTATTCTTATTTATAATATAAAATTTCATCATCTCGATGTAGGATAATTACTTAAGTTTATAGTCTTAGAAACTTTTTTGAGATTCAAAAGACTTTTGGTAGATATCGAATAACGAATCATTACTCTTTATTTATAATATAGAATTTCATCATCATATTGTAATTTGTCGATGTGGGATAATTTTAAAACTGTTATATGTTATAAATTCATCACATAATGTGAAACAAATGATATGAAATTTATACTCTAATGAAAGCATTTTTTACCACGAATTTAATTATTTCATTTTTATAATTTATTTTATGATAATGTTTTTAAGAAAATGAACTCTAAAAGTTTTCACGTCAGAATTGTAAAATATCACATTAATATAATAGATTAAATATATATTGTAATAACTAAAAGATTCTCTAATTGATTTTCTTTATTATTTATGATACTTTCCTAATTTGAGGTTTGATTGAACGGACCAATGAGATCGCTCGAAAAAAGCCTAAAATATATATATATATATATATATATATATATATATATATATATATATATATATATATATATATATATATATATATATATATATATATATATATATATATATATATATATATATATATATATATATATATATATATATATATATATATATATATATATATATATATATATATATAGAGGGGAGTTCTAATAAGGCCTAGATTAAAATTAAGGTCCTAAGTCCAAAATCTGGCCATTGGATGCATCTTGGGTGGACGGTTAAGATTGATTCTAAGAATGAATTAGAAAAGAATATGATAATTAGGTGGGTGTAATTAACAGATAATTGTTTCTCACGAGAAACCATTTCACGAGGATATCAATACCGTGCGGCATTCCAATGTCATCTTCAGTGATGATTAACTCATCCTTAAATATGAGCGGTATTCAATTGATGATGGAATTTCATACTTCATCATCACCATTTCAGTTAATTTGTCTTTGGCTCTTAGGTTCTGTTATTTGTCGGTGCTTCAGAATCGAAAGCAGAGGCTTCCAAACTTTTACCGATTTCGTTGTCAAGCCGGCTGTCGATCCCGATCGTAGTATTAAATTGGAATGGAGAATTTGGAGATTGTTGAAGTGCCCCCTGGTATGTTTATTTTTACTTGTAGTTGCTTTAATCTTTTATGAAGTTTTGTGTGTTTTTTATTTCTGTAATTATTTCTGTAATTATTGTCCCCAGTGACGGAGGAGGTGCGTGCGGTCGAGTACAGTAGGGTAGTTTCGAAGGATTTGACGCCGTTTGTAGGCCAGCAGTTTGCGAACGTTGAGAAGGCGGTTGAGTTTTATGAGTCGTATGGTCTTGCTTGTGGTTTTGATGTGCGTCGGTGGTCGACGAAGAGGTTTCGGGACGGTACGCTAAATTCTCAGCTTATAGTTTGCAATCGGGAGGGATTCCCGTACGTACCGAAGAATACGGAGTCCTGTGAGGAGAAGAAAAGTTACGTAGGTGATGTGGTAGCGATGTCCGCGAAGTTGAAGTCGAAGAAATATGCATTGGAGGATGAGAGTTCTCCTGTTACTACGATACGTGGGTCAAAGGTGACACGGGTGGGCTGTAATGCACGTATCAAGTTACTTGCGAAGGGCGGTGCGGTAGTTATTTCGGAATTCAGGGAAGGTCATAACCATGAACTCTATTCTGAGGTGGAAAGAGAGTTCCAGAAGCTGTCCCGTAACTTGTCCGCCTACCACAAGCAGTTGATAGTTTACAACTCTCGAGTAAGTTCTTTGATTCCTGTTGATGTCGTGAAGTAAGTGTAGTTATTGAAGTTTCAAATGTTAGTTACTGAAGTTGTAAGTAGACTGTACTGGAGTTGTAGTTAAATGAAAGTGTGTAATAGAGTACTATGTCAGTAATTAAAGTTTCATAGAGTACTATGTCAGTAATTAAAGTTTCATAGATTCAGTGGTGGAGTTTCAAGTATAAAATGTTGTAGTTCTGTAGAGTCAGTGGTGGACGTACCTAAAATTTTTTGTTTGTTGTCGTACCGTCATTTATGAAATTATTCTTTTTTGCAGTTGAAAATTGGGCCGACACGTACATACGCTATGGTTAAGGAGCATGTGAATGGATTTGAGAATATTGGTGCTAGCTTAAATGACTTCAAGAATTTTGGTAGGGATCTTAAGTGTTATCTTCATGAACGGGATGGACAGCTTTTCATAGATAATTTTAAAGAAATGGTGGCTAACCGGGAAGGGTTTTATTTTGACTACGAACTGGCAGCTGATGGTAGCTTATGTAGGGTTATTTGGGTCGACGGTGTTGGTAGGAGGAACTACGAAATGTTTGGGGATGCTGTGTCCTTTGATCCTACATATGGGACGAACATGTACTCGATGATTTTCACTCCGTTCACTGGGGTTGACAATCACAAAAGGTCGGTGACATTTGGTGGTGCCCTCATTGCTCGCGAGAACACGGAGTCCTTCAATTGGGTGTTCACTCGTTTTATGGACGCAATGGGGGGGAAGGAACCGGAATACATAATAACGGACCAAGATCCTGGTATTATTAGCTCTGTGGCGTTTGTCTTTAAGAAAGCGAGGCATCGGTTCTGTATGTGGCACATAATGAATAAGGTTCCTGTGAAGTATGGTTCGACTAGGAGCGATTACATGGAGTTCATACATAAGCTAAATGGTATTGTGTGGGACGACGCCATTGAACCCGCAGAGTTTGACTGCAGGTGGAAAGAAATTATGGAGGAACATGGAGTGGCTGAAGTTGATTGGTTTAACACCGCATTTGCCGATAGGAAGCAGTGGGTCATGGCTCATTGCCGAGATATACGAATGAGCAGCGTTATGAGAACAACGCAAAGGTCGGAGAGTGCAAATAGTTTCTTCAAGAGGTTTGAAGGCAAGTCTGGTACTTTGGTGGAGTTTTGGATGCGCTACGAAAGCGCGATGGAGCAGCAAAGGCATACTCAGAAGAAGCTTGACAATGAGAACAAGCACTCGAGGCCTAAGTTGCAGACTCATTTAGCTATTGAAGCTGATGGTGCGAAGCTGTATACTCACGAAGTATTTAGTGAATTCCAGACCGAGGTGAAGCATTCTATTGACACGTGCATGGTACGTGGCTTTGAGGTGAGTGGAGGGGTTGAGGTTACTACGGTGAAGGATCAATCTAGGAATCGCGTTTACGTTGTTCGTTATAACCCAGGTATGCTACTTATTTGTTTACAGTTGTTTTTTTGGACTGTTGCAGTTCCAGTTTTGGTTTCCAAAGTTACTTTGGTAAGTGATTGAAGTTATTTTTCCTGTGTCAGAGTTGATGGAGGCGACGTGTACCTGTACATTGTATGAAAGAAGAGGGATTCTATGCAGACATGTTATTTGGATTTTGACGTCACATGGGCAGAAGACGATACCAGCAGCTTACGTGTGTCGTAGGTGGTCGGTTGACGCATCGGGAGGAAATTTTGTCGGCGGGGTAGATGAAAAACAGTTAGAGATGACGAAGCTGTGGTCTGAGTTTCACGAAGCAGTTGGCGTGGTTCGTGCTTTGGGTAAGGAAGATGTTCAGAAACTGAGGGAAGTGGTTAGGTCTTTTATCGATAGCGTTGGTAAGCCTGCCGAGCCACTGACAAAGGAACAGGAGTTCGAGAAATTGCTTGGTTGTACGTCTACTACTGAAATAACTATTCTGCCTCCACGAAAGTCGAAGACTAAAGGTAGTGGGAAGAGGATGTTGTCGACAAAGACGAAGGCAGCTGCCCTTGCGAGAAAACCTAAGCGGCTGTGGAAGAACTGCAAACGAATGGCTCACCATGATAAGAGAAATTGTCCTAACCCATTTGCGGAGCATCCACCGTCCGAGGACGAAGTTTCTGACTTTGTCGACGACAACGTCGTAGAGTGAGGAGCGACGGGTTTGTGAGTTCAGTGATCAGGAATATTAATGTCAGTTAAATTCCTTTACAAATTTAGTAATTTCAGCTACTTTTGTGAGAAGTTTAACAGTAGAAGAAGTCTTAAATATGTTTGAGCATGGAACTTTAGTTCAATGTATTTGAAACATCAGTGGCCTGTCGAAGAACTTTAAAACTACTAAATCCCAATTTTAATCTTATTTGAACGAGTTCAGCTCTTTTTGTGAGTAGTTTAACATTAGAAGAAATCTTAGATATGTTTGAGCATGCAACTTTAATTCAACGGATTTAAAACTTCAGTGGCCTGTCGAAGAACTTTAACACTACGAAATCGCAATTTTAATCTTATTAGAACGAGTTCAGCTCTTTTTTGTGAGAAGTTTAACATTAGAAGAAATCTAAGATGTTTTTGAGCATGCAACTTTAATTCAGTGGATTTAAAACTTCAGTGGCCTGTCGAAGAACTTTAACACTACAAAATCGCAATTTCAATGTTATTTGAATGAGTTCAGCTCTTTTTGTAGGAAGTTTAACATTAATAGAAATCGTAGATATGTTTGAACATGCAACTTTAGTTCAATGTATTTGAAACTTCAGTGGCCTGTCGAAGAACTTTAAAACTACTAAATCCCAATTTTAATCTTATTTGAACGAGTTCAGCTCTTTCTGTGAGTAGTTTAACATAAGAAGAAATCTTAGATATGTTTGAACATGCAACTTTAATTCAACGGATTTAAAACTTCAGTGGCCTGTCGAAGAACTTTAACATTAGAAGAAATCTCAGATATATTTTTGACATTAGAAGTTTAACATTAGAAGAAATCTCAGATATATTTTTGAGCATACAACTTTAATTCAGTGCATTTAAAACTTCAGTGGCCTGTCGCAGAACTTTAACATTAATAGGTAACTTTAACATTTAAATCTGAAGTGTCGCATTGTTAGAGTTAAAGTTGTAATGTTTTTGATGTGAAGTTTCAGGCGTGGAGTATTTTGGTTTTAGCGGCAGATGATGTGCAGCAGTTTTAGCGGCAGATGATGTGCAACAATAATAGGTAAATATTGAACAAGGAAAATAGGCATATAGCGTTTGTCAGTTTTGGGGGAAAACTGTTGCTAAGTAGCCCGTTGTTTTGATTACAAACGACAAAGAGGAAATTCGAGTTTCGGGCAAAATACATAGTGGCGGGTCAAAGTTTTGGTTGCCGAAAACAGAAAGTTAAGAATCCATGAATGTGGAATTACTTCCTACGACTAGTGTACACCTTTGGAGCCTTACGCTTCTCCTTCAAAATATCCCAAATGTTTTCTTTTTCCGCGTTGAACTTGTCGAGCTGTTTGCGGATTGTTTTCCGTTCTTTGTTGTAGTCTGAGAGAATGAGTGTGGCAGTGAGCTGGACTATGAGGAATCGCCTGCAGACCTTACGTTGTAGGTCTTCGTGGGGTGGCATCTCCTCCTCACCCTCATGCAGGAGCATGTGCATCATTGTAAACAAACCGGACTCTTTTTGATTGATGACATTACTCTGCCACTCCGTTTTAATCTGTCTTATTTCGAATGAGGGGAGCTGGGTGGCCTTGGTAACCCCCTTCACTTCTAAGTAGTCACTCATTCCAGCTGCCTGCGGTAAATAGGAGTAAGCTGCGTCAGCTCATAGCAGATTGTAATATTTTCTAGTACGATATAGTAGGTTGATCATAGTTAATACTTACAACAATGTATGCAGCCTTGTAGACGTCGGAGTTCGGGAAGTCAGGGTGTAGGTAGTGGTCCAGAACGTCGACCGTTTCTTTCTTGAAGTTGAGACAAATGCAAACAAAGTATTGGTTGATGTTGACTGGAAGAAAAATAAGGTCGGACTGCAAATTGACTGCTGGACGACAATCTCTGATGAACACGTCCCAAAATTTGAAAAGCTTTTCCTGCAGGGAATCTAAAGGGGTTGCTTGGTCGAAAGTCTCTATAAGATTTGTAATCACGTCCTGCGGAATTTAGAAAATATAAATGAGACGGAAAATATAATGACCATGTAAAGTTGTACCACAGTTGAGTTAAAGTTTCGGAAAAAGTTCTTAAGTAAGCGTAATGCAGACACTTATTTACTTCTTACATTAGCGTTACGAATGGAGTGAGTTAAAAAATTTCGGAAGTTAAGATTTGAAGTTCCTAAATAATTGAATTAAAGTTTCAAGCGTAGTGCAGACTAATTTCAAAGAAAAAGTAATGTAGAAATAGTAAGAGTGGGGGTTAGTGCATACCGAGTGGCGTAACCCCATGAACGTCATTGTTGGAAGAGTTCCGTCTCCTGGGTTTGCAGCGGAAATACGACTGAGGAGCATCGACCAGCACTCTAGGACGGAAGACGACATGTCCGTGTCAGGGAGCATGGTCAGTATGTCCGATCGAGATATCTTTGCGTCCTTACCGTAATTTGCTAGCAGCTCACTGAATTCGGTAAAATGGATCGTATTAACTCGTTATAAGTGAGTAGGTAGGTCAGACCAAATAAGAAACCAGACAGTTGAAAAGGAAGCTTACTCGTTGGGATAAACATAATCATCGAGCAGGCTATAGTCCGCTACATGCTTCCGTAAATTCGGGAGATTGCTTAACAGTAGTTGGTTGGTGCGGAATGTTTTTGACACGGTCAGCGCTTTAGTGTCAATGTCACCGAAATCCAAAGTGCACCCGAGACCATCCCCCCCACCACGGATGCGACTCCTCAGTGATGACATTGCTTCCCGCGGAGTTGAATCTGAAATGGTACGTTGCACTGGAGTATTTACTGGCTGATGTTCTGTGGAGCACTGCCGCTTAGATGACGACCCTCGTACGTTGTGTTGAGCTCGTTTCTTAGGTTGCACTGCTGAGTCTGCCAATGATGCCTCAGGTCGATGTTCCTCACCGCCCACATCCACCTGGTCCACTGGAACTTCAGGCTGCTCCCTTACCGGCACATCTATGTGGTCTTCATCACGGGGTGTGATGTCGGTTGTAGTCTTCCCAGCCGATGCAGCGTACACTGGTGCATTGGCAGCGGAATCACGGAAACGGAAGGCTGACTCGCACACCTGATCAACATATCGATGGAGTTCGTCGCTAGTCCAAAACGCCTGGGATGATTGGCAGTGATCTGTTTCGGTCCCGAGAGAAGACGGCATGGTCCGATGCTTAATTTCACCCGCTGCTTCGCCAAACCAAGCAGGAAAAGCAACCTTATTCCTTTGCATTTTGAGAAGCAGCAGATGAACGTCCTGCAACGTATTTGGTCACCGTATTGGATGAGTAAATAATTTTTAACTTATATTGTTCACCAATTAATAGAATAGGTCATTAGAGTAAATAATAACATTTTTAACAGATTTTGTCTAAACACTCCAATCTATTTGTACTGAAGTCTAAATAATAATGGCAGATTGAAAATTATGTAAATATTAGATAAGTTTGAGCATGCAACTTTAGTTCAATTGATTTGAAACTTCAATTGTCTGTCGCAGAACTTTGACACTAATTTCAATGTTATCAGAACAAATTCAAGTGTAGCAGCAGTAGTATAAATCTCAGATATGTTTGAGTATGAAACTTTAGTTCAATGGATTTGAAACTTCAATTGTCTGTCACAGAACTTTGACACTAATTTCAATGTTATTAGAACAAATTCAAGTGTAATAACAGTAGTAGAAATATCAGATATGTTTGAGCATGCAACTTTAGTTCAATTGATTTGAAACTTCAATGGCCTGTCGCACAACTTTGACACTAATAAATCGCAATTTTACTGTTATTAGAACAATTTTAAGTGTAACAGCAGTAGAAATCTTATATATGTTTCAGCAGGCAACTTTGGTTCAATGGATTTAAAACTTCAGTGGCCTGTCGCAGAATTTTAACATTACTAAATGTCAAATTCAATGTTATTAGAACAGTAGTAGAAATCTCAGATATGTTTGAGCATGCAACTTTAGTTCAATGGATTTAAAACTTTAATGGTCTGTCGCAGAACTTTGACACTAATAATTCGCAATTTTAATGTTATTAGAGCGAGTAAGTAATGACAGATTGAAGATTGTATAAATTTACTTACGTCGTCAGCCCGAGCGGACAGTTCGCTGTCATCCTCAAGCCCAGGTGGAAGCTCTATCTGGATGAATTTCCTCCCGCTGTTTCGGTGATTGGAACACGTAGGTGTACGTCCCTGGTCATCGGTACCGGTGATTTGCAGCACCGTATTGACTTCAACTCCGTCGGAAGAAGACCGTGGGTAGGTCGTTTTCGACCACACCTGCCTACCCAACGAACCTGCCATCATCTCACCGTGTAGTCTCTCTGCCAGATTCTCGTTGTTCCAGTGCTTAATTAAGGGTAGATCATGTGGGCAAGATTCTCCACGAAAATCGAACCTCTGGAGGTATGTGATCATGAGGAACGGAACACAACCTCGCAAATGCTTCGGACTTTTCTTCGTCTCAGCGGCTGCATCGACCAGGTTTTTTAGAATGTACGAACACCAGTCGTACTTATTAATACCTGAGACGTCGTCCACGGCTTTTACCAGCTTCAGGTCTATTCCGTTGTTTGACGTAGGGCACAGGAACGATGACATTGCAAAGAGGACGAACATCTTACAAAATAATTCACCACCATTTTTATCGGCCATAAGGTCTTTGAAAAGACCACCCAGTTTTACTTGGTTGCTGTTGTTAGCGACACCGTAACGAGCCCTCCAAAAATCCTTCAACGCCTTGAACTCCTCGTCGGAGGAGTGTTTCTTACGTCCGGTGGGTGCCAACTCCAGTTGATTCGGCCCGCGTGGCAGTAGAAAACAATCGTGGACGTCATGTTTCGTCACACAGAACTCCTTGACCTCCGACGCACGAAATACATGGGAACCGTCATCAAATGCTTTCAAAAACAGTAGTACGTACTGCAAAGGGTACTTACTGATCTTGAAATCCAGCAGTCCACCAAACCCGATTGAGCGTACGGACTGTTTCTGCTTGCCATTTAGATTGGAAATTAACTTGGCAAGCCTCTGTCCCCTACATCTGACAGGAACACTTGCATCCTCCTCCTCCTCCTCGTCTAATGGCTCATTGCTCGCAGCTTCAACGATTTGACGTTCTCCGGAAGACATATCAACCAAAAAATCTGCAATGATAAACAAGACAAAAAACTGACAAACAATGTGACGAAATCTGCAATGTGACGAAAAACCCCTGATTTCTTTAATATTAAACGAAATCTGCAAACGATAAATATTCAATATAATTTTTTAATATGAAATCTGCAACGATAAACAAAACCCACAACAATACACACAAATTTTAAACGAACTTCGATTCTATACCTAAAAACTCCTAATTTTTATGATTGTAAAGGAATTTCGACTCTAAACCTTCAAGCCTATAATTTCTTTGATTTTAAACGAACTTCAATTGTATAGCTAAAAACCCATAATTTTTTTTATTGTAAACTAATGATACTTAATGGTAGTCAAAAATTTGAAAACCCTAACCCATAATCTCAGTAGGGTTACTCAAAATTAGGGTTTACTGGAATAAGGGCATGCATAAGGGCTACTCGATAAAGAAATTAGGGCTACTCGATAAAGAAGTGTAATGAAGAACTGAAATGAAGAAATTAACAGTAATATTTACCTGAGATTATGGGTTAGGGTTTTCGTCGGAGATTGAGGAACTGAAATGAAGAAATGAAGAACTGAAATGAAGAGCGAGCAGTGAGGAGCGAGAAGTGAAGAACTGAAATGCAGATGAAGAACTGAAATGAAGATTGAGGTAATGAATTATGGTGGGAGATTGAGGGGCGAGCAGTGAGGAGCGAGAAGTGATGGGTTTGAGAAAACAGAGGTAATGAATTATGGTGGGAAAACAGAGGGTGGGGGAAAAAAGAGATATGCATGGAAAACGTAAACATTATTTTTATTTTTATTTTAATAATTATATATATCAGTCAATCTTAGCCATTCATCTCAATTTAATCTGACGGCTAAGATTGGACCTTAGGACCTTACATATACAATGGGAGCTTATATGATCTCTCCTCTATATATATATATATATATATATATAGAGAGAGAGAGAGAGAGAGGTGGGATCATATAAGCTCCAAACATATGTATAAGGTCCTAAGTCTCAATCTCAGCCTTCGGATGAAATACAGATCAATGGCTTAGATGCGTTTGTATATATAATTATTTTAAAAAAATTTATTAAAAGAAATTTACATTTTCCATGCATACCTCTTTTTCCCCACCCACTATTTTCCCATCTCCATTCATTACTAGAGATGGCAATGGACCGGATCTGGACCGGGTCCACTAGGATCCGGACCCGGACCCGTCAAAATTACCCTAGACCTGGACCCGACCCGGACCCGGCCGGGTCCAAAATTTTAAGACCCGGATCCAGACCCGCCGGGTCCGGTTCGGGTCCGGGTCTACCCACGGGTCTCACTATTTTATTTTATTTTGTCCTACATTCCTCATTTCTTCCAAATTTCAAATTTTGCCGGTATTTTTTATCACGTACAAAATTATCTACGACATATATTGTACTAAGAAATTAAACACTCTTACAAACTCATTCATAACGGTCTTAGGAAACTTTGAATGAACATTGAAATGGTGAGGAAAGAAGTGAGAGAGTGAGTTATTTTAGTAATTTAGTTGTTTGCTAGCAGTTTTGCGTATGTATGTTGGTAGATTTTAGTTTGTTTTTTTTTTTAAATTAAAGTGCCGGGTCCACGGGTCGGGTCCGGGTCCAGTATTTTAGACCCGGACCCGGACCCGGTTTTCAAAAATAAGATCCAGACCCGACCCGGATCCGCCGGGTCTGAAAAAATGAGACTCAGACCCGACCCATATGGGTCCGACCCGCCGGGTCTGGACCGGGTCCTGGACCCGTTGCCATCCCTATTCATTACTCCTGCTCATTTTTCCATCACACACACTATTTTCCCATCTCCATTCATTATTCCTGCTCATTTTTCCATCACAATTCAATACTCCAAAATTCTCCTCTCTAAAACTCTCCTCATCTCTGATATCTTACCCTTGACCGTCTTAAATTCTCCTCTTAACTAATACTGCTATTCGCATCTTCATAGTCCAAGTAACTATCCAAGCATCTCCTTTGTCGACATTTCTTCATCTCAGGTAAATTATACTGTTAATTTCGCATATGGAGAACAGTAATTCGAGTAACCGTAATTTGGGAATTTTCTGCGAAATTAGGGTTTTTTTTTCCAATTTGGGTTTTTTTTTGCATTTAGTCGTGATTTCAAGGCTTACTTGCGAGTTTCTTGTTAAATTTGGGGTTTTCTATTTGGGTTTTTTGGTGCTTGATCAATTTTTGGTGGTAATAGTGTTCCTAATCAATTTTATGATGTTTAATCAAATTTCTATGGTGTTTACTGATATTTTTTTGGGTTTTTATTTCATTGCATGTTTGATTTCGTAGTATCAATGTGTATGTTTGATTTCACGTTTTTGATGGGTTATCACGTTCATCCTGTTAAACAAGAGACTTTTTTTGTCAACTGTGTTTAGAAAGAGAAGTAGATGGTTGTTAAACTTTACCTCATCAATTTTCTCATGAAAAAAAAATAAAACTAAAAGTTACTTGATGAAAAAAAAAATCCGAAATGAAAACTAAAAGTTACCTTAAAATGTTGTCACATATGATACATGGTTTGTTTTTGATAGGTTATTAGGTATCCGTATTTTAATTGTTGAGTCTTAATAATGCGTTTGTGATTGGTTATTAAATACTCCGTAGGAACTAACTTCGTATGAGTCTAAGAATTGCGTTTTGTGTTGTTGATAGTGTTATAGTTGAAATTGAAGAGAATATATAAGAGACGTATTATGAAGTTTCAGAAGATGAGAGTTCAAGTTCTACGGTTTTGGAATTGAAGTTTCAAGCATACAGTTGAATATATGAGCAGAAGAAAAATGAACATTCCACTATTTAATTATGAAGTTGTAGACGTTGTGCACTGAAGTTGTAAAGAGAATGACTTAAAGTTACAAAGTTATGTTCCACAAATCAAAGGGTCGTGATGTTGAAGTTTCAGAAACAGAGAGTTGAAGTTGTAAAGTTTTCGAACTGAAGTTGCAAGCGTGTGGTAGATTGTTTTGAATGTACACCATTGATGTTGTAAATATAATGTATTGAAGTTGCATTGCAGCTGAGTTAAAGTTCCAAACAAACTGATATTTAAATATTGAAAGTCATGCACTGAATATGTAAGTATACGTGTTTTGAAATAATGTTCAACTTTTCAGCAGTTATATATAAAGTTGTAATTGTTGTGCTTTAAAGTTCTAAACTGAATGAGTTGAAGTTATAAAGTGAGTTTGTTGAAATTATAAATACCGTAGTATTCGACGTTATGAACTGAAGATGAAAGTATGTGGGAGACGAGTTCTAAAGTTTCAGAAAGTGAGAGTTGAAGTTGTGTAGTAATTGAGTTAAAGTTTCAAGCGTACAGATGAGTATTTTGTTAGAAAAAACTTCGATCGGAAACCAACGTTGCCTTGATGATGAAAACAGAAAATCCGACTTACCGCCCTCCACAAATTGCCCTGATGACGAAAACGGAAAGTCACTGCCTACCAAGAACCCAATACTACTTATAAATAATTTCAACTCCAATGACCAATGGAGAATACGAGAAAACATCTTAAATTTTTGTCTCATTGGAATGATTCGCGTAGTATTAACACATGATGGAAATACACAAACGTGGTGAACAACGAAACTCCACTAAATATAGAACAATAAATGAACTTACCAGAGGGCACTTGGACGATTTGCAAATTCTCCATTCCAAAAAAAAAAATCGATCAGAAACCATAAAAAAACTCACCAAAAAAACTGACTTAGAGTCCTCCACAAACTGACCTGCCGCCAAAAAAATAAACCATAAAAAAACTCACCTCCAAGGACCAATGGAGAATACGAGAAAAAAAATCTGAAATTCCCTCATCGAATGTAGCGCGGAGTAATGAATATTGGGGAGTGAAGAACTTCCTCGTGAAAGATGCAACTCCAGCTTCATTTAACACTTGCCTAACTAATTGTTTTTACATTTAATCCACCACATAATCTCAGCCATCCATCTAAATTAATCTAGTGGCCATGATTTGGACTTAGGAACTTAAATTTAGGTGTGACCTTATTAGATCTCATCTCTCTCTCTCTCTCTCTCTATATATATATATATATATATATAGAGCAAGGATCAAGTGAGTCCTCTTTTCATCTTTGAGTCCGTAAGTCCTAATTACAACCATTGATTTAGAGGGAGATGGATGGTGGTGATTGATTTGAGTAATAAAAGAAGTAACTGACATATATGGTAAAAATATATGAAATCTCTCTCTTCCCTTAATTCTCTCTACAGAATCTTCCTCTCTCTTCCCATACTCATTATCTCATAATTAAAAAAAATTCATTCAAAACTCACCCGCCCAACTACTGTACAACCTTTCACCCTTCATCTTCATAATTATTTCCTCTTCATAATTTTCAATCGTCATCTTCATAAGCTTCAAAATTTCTTCTTCACAAGCTTCAAAATTCAAAAATTGTTGCAGTCATAATCAGTTCAATCCCTTCAACTATACCCAAGGAACGCTTCAATCATCTTTCTATGATTAGGGTTTACGAAATTTTAAGAGTTTTAACCTTTTTGTGTACTAATTAGTGATTGCATATTGTCATCTGGGTATTCGACTTACATTGAATTTAATTATTACTAATGGAATAACGCTGTTAAATTCTGTTACACTGACTAAGTGTTCCTGCTACTCTAAGGAACGACTGGTGTTACTATGAGAGTGAATGATGTTAACCTACAATACAAATCTGGTCTCATAATCAGTGTGTTACAGCGACACATTGTAGCTGTTACTTTAACGATTAAATGATGTTACTCTAAGTGATGAATGATGGTATTTTCATAATGGTGGTTAAACAACGCTGTTTTCATCAGTTACTTTGACGCATTATATATGTTACTTCAAGGAACGAATGTTGTTACTTTGGTAATGAATAGTTCTAACCTAAGAAAGAAGGTTGTTAACCCGCATTACTGTGTTACTCTAACGCAGTGTAGCTGTTACTTTAACGAACAAATCATGTTACTATAAGGAATGATTGTGCTTAATCTAAGAATGAATGGTAAACAACGTTAATATCCTCAGTTACTTTTATGCATTATATATATCTGTTACTTTAAGGAACGAATGGTGTTACTCCAATACATCTGAGATGTTACTCTAATCAACAACACATGTATTAAATAAATATAGAGTTAACTGCAACGTTGCACATCATTATGTGTAAAAAATATGTAAAAAATCAGTTATTCATGTAAACCCACAAAAAAAACAACTTCGAATCCGCAAGCCAGCGCGTAGATTTTATAAAATTCCATCGCCTCATCGATTGTTCTGAATACTTGCCCCATATACGGAGTGAATGCCTCACCCACATCTCTGCACCATTCTTGTGCATTCACTTCTTTGTCAATGCTATCTGCAAAAAAAAAAACAACGCTACGCCCATGGAACATATGTGTTACTTTAACTCATAAGTTGTGTTACTCTAACTCGTAAAGCAAGTTATTTCAACATCAGCGACAAAAACTTTTTTCAATGTTCAGTGTGTGTCACTCTAATTAAAATAAGGTGTTACTGTAACTTAGAACGTATGTTACTTCAACGCCGTGTCTGCTTAATCTATGATGACGGTATTCTAACCAAAACATTAATAACTAAATCCGATGACATGTTACTCCAATGCTTCAAACGTGTTACTGTAATACATTAGGTATGTTATTCTAATGATGATGACTCGTTATTCTAAATTCTTTGTTACTCCAATGCCTTACAGTAACAGATGACAAGAACTAAAGTAACAGATAAAGTGCATTAAAGTAACACGAGATTAAATTAACAGAAGATGCCTATACACAGGTGTTAGACATTAAAATAACAGATGATCTGTATTAAAGTAACATATTTTGTTCATTACAATAACTCCATATATATAATTGTGCGAAAAAATCATATAATGATCAGATCTTTAATAATATGATGTTTCCATACTATAAACGTGAAATCTAATAATATGGAGCATCTTAATGACTTTCATGACAATGAAAGCATACCAATTGATGAAAATTATAAAAAACCTAAACAATAATCCGTGAAGATTATGAAAAACCTAAATAATAAACATAATAACCTGGAATCTATACTAACACGAGAGCAACGAACCATTGATATAAAAATATGATGAATGAAATGAATACAATTGACGCAAAACATGAATACAATTGACGCAATATCGGAATTCACCTTTTTTGTGCTTCACGAATTGCTTATCAACCGTTGATGAAGATGTCGCGATCATTGAATCCATAGTAACGGGTTGTCGATCACAAATTGAATGAATGAATGAGCGTGATATTGGAATCATTTTTTTTAGGTTTGATGAACGTGAATGAATGAATGAATGAATAATGAATGAACGTGATATTATTGTTTCCTAAAATTATGGGAGTTATTTTAGGATACAGTATCTTATTTTATTTTTATTTTTTTAATGCAAAAATTAGATTGAATCTTGTCCATCCATCCTCATCTCATTCAATGGATGAGATGAGGACTTAGGAACTCATATATAGAGAAGGACTCATAAGAGTCTCTCTCTCTCTCTCTCTCTCTCTCTCTCTCTCTCTCTCTCTCTCTCTCTCTCTCTCTCTCTCTCTCTCTCTCTCTCTCTCTCTCTCTCTCTCTCTCTCTCTCTCTCTCTCTCTCTCTCTCTCTCTCTCTCTCTCTCTATATATATATATATATATATATATATATATATATATATATATATATATATATATATATATATATTGATTGATTGATTGCTCTCGTACTCGCTCGTATTAAGTACTCAATATATACGGATTTCTTCGTATAATATACTCTTTTTTTTCCATGAATAATACACTTAATCAAATTACAATATACTCTGTATGAGAGAGGTTTTGAACCTAAGACTTACCTACGAGTGTTATTCTGCTAATCTTTGTATGATGACTTTCTTTATAGGGAGAGTCATCAGGTTAGGTAAGGTTGTATAAGTTAATGAAATGACAAAATTAGAAATGACAATGGGTCGGGTCTGGATCGGGTCCACTAGGATCCAGACCCGGACCCGTCAAATTTACCCTGGACCCAGACCCGAACGGGTCCAAAATTTTCAAACCCAAACCCAGATCCGACGGGTCCGGTTCGGGTCCGGGTCTATCCGCAGGTCTTGCTATTTTATTTTATTTTGTCGTGCGATCCTCTTTTCTGCCAAATCCGGCAAATTTATGGAAGGTGTCTAGCACGCACAAAATTGTCATTGACACACAACTATGATATATATGGGACTAAGAAATTAAAAGCTATCACAAACTCATTCATAATAGTTTTAGGAGACTTACGTAAATGTCCGACAACAAACTAAAAATACGAAAGTGGAGTGTTTCACCACCCCAAGTCACAACTACAAGTGGGGGGAATCTAGCTAGTAGCAAAGGGTAGCACTCGCTACCCCAAACTTGAAAAAAGTGGTTAAAATTATCGACTTTAGCTACTTCAAAGCTCGTAAAACTGACACCATTTTATATATACATAATCAAATATGATGAACTCGCTACCCCAAAATTTCGATTCTGGATTCGCCCCTACAAGTCCACAATGTTTACCTAAACACTAATTCTTAAATGAGCGGTCTCAGTCGTCTCACAATAAGTTTATCGTGAGACCTCTCACATAAGGGTGGTTATCATTTTTGGATTTTGTGAGGTGTAGAGTATATCTCATATTAAACGTATGTGAGACGGTCTCACACGAGACTTACTATTACATAAAAATGCAAAATTATTTACCGAGGGTTTGTTTACACTATACATGCTTTAATTTTAGGGTTTTTATTATTATTATACGGAGTAATTATTAAAGTGATGGGTCCATGGGTCGGGTTCGGGTCCAGTAACTCAAACCCAGACCTAGACCCGATTTTTAAAAATGAGACCCAGACCCATTTGGTCCGACCCGTCGGGTCTGGGTCGGGTCTTGGACCCACTACCATCTCTAGGCAAAATGGTAAATAGTTAATTTGATAGGAATAAAATTGTAAAAATGGATAGACTAAAAAAGAAAGTTGAAAAATGAGATAATCTTTAAGAAACTATCCGAAAATAAATACGGGTCAATCTTAATTGTGACGGAGGGATGGAGAGAATATAGTTAAAATGTTAATCTGAACACATGCTAAATATGCGTTTGCAAGGCGCTCAACGTCACTTTATTTGAAGTTTGGAAGACAATGATACAACATAATCTCCACATTAAGATCCGAATTTTGACGGTATTTTACGACAAACGCTTAGAGACATTCCTTTTAAAATTTCCAAGCAAGGATCCTATTTTGCCTAATTATTTCATTAATTAGAATATATACTATATATCCATATTAATAAATTTTGTGTAAAGTCGTTAATAGTATTTCATTGTGCAAAATGGAGACAAATAAATTAAATAAAAAGTTCAATTATTTTTAATTTGATATATACTCGCTCTAATACTCATTCTTTAATTTGTTTTTAATGTCGGTTAGTCTAATCATTAACGTTATAAAGAGCATTATTCACAATCTAGGTTATAATCATGTTAGCATTTACAGAGTAACTAGTATAAACCCCGTGATAAAATCACGGGATTGAAAAGATAGGACTATTAGCGGTTTAGTATTTCCCGATTGTCGTACGTAGTGATTTTTAGTATGAATGACAAAATATTTGATTTTTCAGTATATGGGCAGAAAATAGAGATATCGGGTATCCGTCAGTGACAAATATAATGTCGTGCGGGAATTAAGTTCTTCGATAATTAGCTCTTCTATAATTAATAAAATATTTAAATGCTCGAAAGTGCATACTAACGTAACTTATGAAAAAACGACGACGAATTAAACGATAAGCGTATAAACAACGTACGATATGAAAGCCGTATATAGAAATCGAAGTGCATAACAATTTTCATGCAACGTGGCATGTATGATAATCCATGTTTGATGTACGAAAAACGAAAAGAAAAAATATATTTCGATGGCGGTCACTGGACGTTTGAATTTGGCTAAAAATGTAATCGGTATTTACAAATATTAATAATAATATGGTAGATCACCAAAGTACTATTATGTCAATAGTGTCGTGATATTATTTTACGAAATAAGACATTAATTATACGATAAAATTAGACGGACGTTATGACGAATACTTCGTACTTTAAATATCACGAAAACTCCGTGGATTAATAAAAAATTGTTAGTAATGTAAAATTTAACCATCCAAAATTACAAATAAAACATATAATACATATTGTAGAACTATATATCGTTGCAATATATCGCTTTATATATAATATATCAATCGTAGAGATTGTAGCTTTATAATAAAAATGTTAAATACCAAAAAATATGAACGAAATGAATAATAATTAATGCAATGCTGAATGTATTTAAATCCATGAGTAGATACAAAAAGAAAAACTACAAAATAAAATCAATCAATTAGGTTAAACGTAATTACGAAAAGAATGAACACAAAAAACGAAAGTGAAATGAAACATAGATTGACAACGTGGACAGAAAAAAAAATTTAAAAAAAAAATCAGTAAACCATGTGGTATTAGTAATGCCACATTAAACATAAAAAATTATGAATGATCCTCAAGTTTTATGTTTCGATATTCAAAACTGTTTTTCGTGTGGCTGAGCGGACCGATCTCAAAAAGCTTTTCAACCAAATCTGTAAATATTAGGCACAAAGTTTGAAAATTTTAGGACGTAATATTTTTTGATTCCAATGAAATTTGGATAAATTGTAAAATTATTTTGTTCGATCTTTCATGACCGGTCGGATCCAGCGATGTACGACCCTAACAATCATCACCTTAAGCTACCTTACTCGAGCTTCGATATGGTTGTTAATTCGTTGGTCGAGATGGTGTGTATAATATTTTTTTTTTTCGAAAAGGTAGAGATTTGATCGCTATATTAAAATTTGAATAAGAAGACGGTATTTATAAGTGGAGAGCAAGAATGTGAACGCGTGGTTGTTATGGAAGAAAATCACGGAATATTCCATTTCCAATTTACAATAAATAAATGTGTATATAATTATATAAAAAATAATAATTTCCCTTTTTTTAATGAATATCTCATATGGAAATGATTTTTCCATACTTTCTGTTTTATATTAAAATTTCCGTTTTTAAACATTAATGAATATTAGAATTATTTCCATATGAGATATTAATATATGAGACATTAACTTAACTATATTAATACATTTTAAATAAACATACTTTCATTTTTTGTATATAATATACGGCATACAACTGATCACAATATAGGAATTTAGTGATTAAGGAATAACGAAATAACGAAATTTGTTAAGATAATATCACGAAATTTGTTAAGATAATATCACGGAATATCACGAAATTTGTTAAGATAACGAATATTCCACATCTATTTGTTAAGATATTAATAAACGTGTATATAGTTATGTACAAAATCTTTTTTTATTCCGATCTTTAGTAATGTGATCCTAATTATATTCCGTATAAATTATACTTAGTTTGACTGAAATATTTATTTTTTACTAAAATACGAAATTTCAGTGATCAATGAACACTGAGAAACAGTAATTAGTTAAGCCGCTCATACGTGATAAGTTCTCGGAAATAAAAAAATATTCGATTCGAAAACTCCATATGTTGAGGCAAAATATCCGAAAAAATATGAGAGAATATCCCGGTAATTACACACAAAACTTCCTAATTTGACAAAAATACCATAAAAATAGGTGATAATTATCATTGAGCTACTGTTTTCGAAAAATAAATGAGTATATGTCGGTTACAAATAAAACTTTCTAGTTTAACAAAAATACCATAAAAGTAGGTGATAATATTTCGACTAAAATATTTATTTTTTAGTAAAATACGAAATTTCAGTGATCAATGAACACTGAGATACATTAATTAGTTAGGCCGCTCATACGTGATAAGTTCTCGGAAATTAAAAAATATTCAAGTCGAAAACTCCATATGTAGAAGCAAAATATCCGAAAATATATGAGAGAATATCCCGGGAGTTACACACAAAACTTCATAATTTGATGAAAGTACTATAAAAATAGGTGATAATTATCATTGAGCTACTGTTTTCGAAAAATAAATGAGTATATGTCAGTTACAAATAAAACTTTCTAGTTTGACAAAAATAAAGTAGGTGATAATAAATCGGAAAAGATTTGTTAGCTTCGACAACCCAAGGATCGAAAACATATGATATAATTATATTAATACGTATTAGGTATTATGATATATAATAATACGTATGATATATAATAATACATAATAAATCTGTATATAATTAGGTATTATAATATAGTTAATTCATATAAAAATACGTATATTATACATATGGTTATAATATAGTAGGTATTATACTCTTTTAAATTGTTAACTATTATAAGAGTACATATTAGGTATTATACGTAAGGTTATAATAATATTATAGTACATAATGATATTAACATATAAATTAAAGTATAGGTAATTATACAATAAGATTATCCGAAAATATATAAGCGAAAATATACATGATATCCGAAAATATATCCGAAAATATATCTAATTTGACGAAAATACCATAAAAAGAGGTGATAATATATCCGAAAATATATAAACGTATATATACTGGATACGAAAAAAATACTGGTATATATACATGAAGGAAATGACAATCTTGCCCCTAAATTATGCAAAGGATGTGAAAATGTTTAAGTGATTGGACGATTTTATCCAATTAATGTGGGAGCTCAGAACGAAGTTTTGAGGGATGTGAGGCGTGCCACCTCAGCATCGTTGGTCTTATCTTTAAGTAAATCGTTGGTCTTATCTTTAAGTAAAGTAAGATAATAGAGCTTCAGAAGTATGTATGTAATTGATGCGAAAATATTCTATGTAGAAGTAAAATTTCGGGGCAATGAATTTGCTCATACCTTATTACTCCCTCCGTTCCAATGAATTGTTTGCCTATTTCATATTGGGGCGTCTCAATGAATTGTTTGCCTTTCTATTATAAGAATATTTTTATATGTAATATGACCGTTGACTCCACATGTCACCTCCTAATTGGACTTCTTATCCTTGGTGTCAAAATCAAAGGCAAACAATTCATTAGAACGTTGGGAGTAGTATTTTATACGAATAATATTTAGGATTATTTGGGTCAAAATTGTAATCCTATTTTACACGGTATCAGTAGTCTCTACTCTCTAGTAGTACTGGGAGTAAGTTTTAGGTAGCTGGGGACTACCGAGTGTTACTCATGCAACAAGATTCCCCTACTTGCATGCATTTGCTCTTTCATATTAACTGCTCTCTAATTTCAATAATCAATGATTAGTGCCTATATATACCAAAATGATTACTAAATTAAATGACTCACTTTTCCTCCGTATTTACTTACTCATTATTCTACTTTTAGTAAATGTTCTACTTCCTTCTTTTCGTTCATTTATTTACATTTTATATTTATTATGATGAATATTTTAATTAAAATATGTTATGCTATTAACATAACAAGATGATAGATTTTGGGTCATGTACAAACAAAAATGCTACAATTATTATGAGTGCCCATATATTATTATAATAATGATTATAATTAATAATATGTAGAATAAAGCTGGGAAAAATCTGAAGGAGACACTTTCTGCGGTAGCCACTAAAAAATGTTTTTGTTTCTCTGAACACCATGCATCCACCCCTTCCTATAATAATACTCTATTAATACTAGTATAATACGGAGTAATTCCAAACACAAATAGTAGCATAATATGTGGAACATAAAAAAAAGTGAAAGAAATGCCAAAGAAAAGGGAAATGGATCCTCTCCATTACTTTTTCTCTCCATTACCTTCTATTACCTTTAATACAACAATATAATATCATTAATCATACCCCATTTCATCAAAATCAATCACCGTTGGATCATTTTGAAACAAATATAAACCATCCAAACGTAATGGAAAATAATGGAGAGAATAATGGAGAGAAGAAAAGTGTCAAAAAGGAAAAAATAAAAGTTCACCAACCCTTCATTTAGTTGAGCACGTCAACACTTTTGCCCTAATCCCATGTCATACTCACTCACATAACTTCCTACTTATCCTTCTTCTGATTACCTAAATATATACTCGTATGCTAGTTCTATGTCCACCTACTACCCATTTAACTACTACTCCTATCATGTCTAATTTTCACGTTTATTTTTTCACATTTGTCAATATACATTTTATATCATTAATATCTTTCATTTTATATTAGCAAAAAAATATAAAAAGTTTGATATTATTAATATATTCATAAAGATGAACTAAATAAGATCTCACATACCTATATTTCATCTTATAGATTGTCGAGAATACTGAATATTTTCTTTAACTGTGAATAGTGTAAAAAATAAAAGTGAGACTATTTGATACTCCGTATGAAAGAAGGAAGTATCTTAACAAAGCTTGCATACAAAAGCGGGATACATGACTACCATTGACCAATATATACACCAAAATGTACCCAAATGGTCAAGTTTATGGGTTGGTCCAGTTTGGTTCGGTCGACCTGTCCGACTGTCCTCAACTAGCATCGTTCTGACAAATGAGTCAACTAGCTTAGGTCATGTCATTTCGAGCGCCTATAAAACTCGGGTCGAGTTCAAGTTGCACTAGGTTATTAATTTGATGGGTTCAACTCATTATGAATCAATTAATACCCCGTATCAACTTTTAGGCATATTCATGTGCAACAATAGATATTTGAGTTGAGTTGGGATAGATTAGGTCAATTTAAGTTAAAGGTAAAACTATTAGTCGGGTTGACTGTATTTGTGACAGATCAGCATGCACACTACACTCGGATCTGGATGACTCTTATTACTGAATAAGATGTCAAATAATATGGAGTACAAATATTACTGTAGGATATAAATTGAATATAAAAAGAGTATGTCTTTTGAGAGATCGTCTTCCACAAAATTGAATCTCAAATAACTCTATCTCCTTATCATGTGAGAGATTTTTTAGTTTAATAACACTATTAAAGACAACTTCTCCAAGGTTTTTTCGATATGAAAATGAAACGGATAATTTGGAGTATTTGTTAATTATGCCTTACTACCTAGTCGGGTAGGCACCTTGCCATTTAATGGAGCTTGACTTCAATCATGCCTTACTTACCAATTAATCTTTGAGACTATTTGGTGAAAACAACACTAGTTGTTAATAACTATGAATCATAATAAATGTAATGTCAGAAATTTATTTCAAAAATTCAAAGTGCAGGATATATCAAGTCAATCTGAGTTACATAAATTATATTTTTTTGTCATTTAGTATACTAGTATTAAGCCTCGTGAAAATTCACGGGGTTGTATTAATATTACTCCATAGTCTGTACTACCTATATGTAGTTCGTTATATGATTTTTTTACGGAGTTAGAATAATTAAATAATTGGTTTTGACTCATAACTCAACCCATAAAGTAATGCAATTTATAGCAAATCAAACGTTGTACGTACTTAGGTAGTTATGTAACATATCAAAAAATTTCTTACATTATAGTGAGACCTCTCACATGAGAATTTGTGTAACAATAGTTAGACTCATGAATTGTGTAACAAAGAGTAAAATATAAGATTAACTTTCTTAAATTTTGGTTAACCTTTTATTTTCATAAACTTGTACTTCGTATTTTCATAATTCAAATCTTTGTGACATACTTCGTATCATTTTATGATAAAATTTCATGATGACATACATGTCATTTTTTACTTACGTATTACGGTAAAATACAAATGTTAACCCGTGCAGAAATCACATGAATTGCGTTTTAATTTGTTATAACGAAAAAACTTCAAAATGTTGATCATAATCTTACGGAATTTGTAGGAATTTCTTTTACTATATCAATTGATTTTTTAGTTTTTGTTTTATAAATGATGATCAATTCGATAATATATTGTAACCATGATAATTTGTATAGTTGATGTTAATTTTAATGGATGATTTCATTTTAATTTAATAAGCGGTTATTTTAATTTATTATTGTTGTACATTAGGTAACTTCTCCTCAAATTAATATTTTACTCCCTAAAAAATTGTGGGGCTGACACATCATCTTTTTTGGTGGGATGAATATGAGAGTTTTATTTGACATTACTTTAATAAAATAGGGATACTTGTAGTATAGACATTTTAATTAATTTGTATCTGTAAATAACATTATATTTGAAAAAAAGAAAATGCCTACTCTAGCACATTTTTACCTTTTTTTCTCCCCAAGAATTACAAAATATATTTATTTATTTAATTTGCACATTTTTTGTCATTATATGTAGTATCATTTATCTAGAAATACAAAGATTAAAACACAAGACCGAGTGATTCTTACCTATTAAGACCTTGTTTTTTCTAACTTATATGGAGTATTCAGGTTAGACAAAATAAATTCATCATTATTCGGTATAGTTAGGCTAAGTTTAGCTTCGTAAATATTCAACTCACGTAGTTCATTTCAATTTATTTCAATGTCATTAAGTTATTCAGTATTAAATTAAGTTGCAATAATTTAACTATAGAGGATATCGTAGTATTACGGTATCATGATAGAGATCCTAAAGATTAGGAATAATATGTTGGTAAGATTACGGTATATTGTAATATCTTATATTATCTATCATATTGTAATACTACGGTATCCTCTATATTAACCAATAAAATTATAAGAGATTTTCTCATTTTTGTTACTTTAATTCCGTCAATACCGTATTAAATCAGAATGTCCTTTTTACCTAAGAAAAACAAGTTAATTAGAGCAAAATTATTTGTACTTACAAAACTACATTTCCACAATGCAAGATAAAACTAGATATCCTGAATAATGAGAAATAGATCAGACTAGTAGAGTACTCCACTATTTACCTTCTTCTTCCAACCTTTTCTTCTAATATGCGATTAAAATAAAGATTCATTTACCCCATTTTATGGACATTTGTGCAATATAACCCTACACAATAGTTATAAAGTAAGACAATCTCACGCGTAAAATGATCCCTTTGTATAAAAAGTTCACTCATTTATCAATAATAAATAAAGTTGTATTTTTACAAAAATGAACCGTTGTACGTGTTAGACCGTCTTACACTATAATTTATTTCGTATGTTATTTTAATCGTTTGTGCATAAAAGAGATCAAGAGAAGGTCGAAAGAAGAAGGTACATAGCAATCCTCCCTAAATAATACAGTAGGTTCTTGTTCGAGCCTCTCCTCCTCTATATTATACTCGTACTCTACTTCATCTATTTAAATAATTTGTTTAACTTTGATTAAAATATTCCTAAAAAATAGTACTTTGTGTAGAAATGTACTATCTTTGATGATTATGGAAGTAATACAAGCTCAATATATAACCGAGGTTAGCACCAGATACAACGAACATGTAATTAAAGCTATAATAATGACGAAATACATAAAGCTACATATTAATGGTAGAATGTTAGACATTCATCATTTACTAACACTTCGTGTAAAAATTAAACCAATAAGCAATAGTAATGGTAGAGCTTAATAGTTCCTTCATTTCAATGAAAGCTTCTATTTTTTTTCGTAAATTTCTTTGATGTCTTTCACTTTCTTTTTTGATACTCCGTATCATTTTTCCCTCTTACCTAAGTGACCCACCTATTTTATCAGGTTTACTCACTCTCTACTTTTTGTTTGGTGGAAGCTTTTGGAATCAACGGAAGATTTTTTTTTCCTTAACGAGATCCATATAAAATTTTTCCTCTATATGAATAGTTTATTACGAGTAATATTATTACTCCATCTGTTCCAGTGAATTGTTTGTCTTTACTTTTGGCACCAAGGACAAGAGATCTAATTAGAAGGTGACATGTGAACCCAAGAGTCAAATTACACATAAAAAGCATTCCTAAAATAGAACGGCAAACAATTCATTGAGACGCTCCAATATGGTGGAATAGGCAAACAATTCATTGGAACGGAGGAGTATTATACTCCAAAACTTTTGCCAAACAAATGAAACCTACAATGGAAGAACTTTTTTACTTCCTTCAATCTTTCTAACATTTTCCTTATTCATTTAGATGAATATAAGAATAATTAAATGGAAAGATGTTTAAAAAATTAATATAAAATTCTTATTTTACAAACTTGAGGTAACAACCTCCATGGTGGACTTAATATGGCTTTTGTTAGTATTAAAAAAAATAAAAAAATAAAACATAAACGCACGTCTATAGAATTTAGTTTGGACCCCTTCTCCTTCAATATATATACACCCTCCTACTCACTCCTCTCTATCTCACTATCACCATTCACCATTCACCATTCACCACCTTCTCCACTTCATTTAAATTATCGAGTTTGAGCTAGCTGGGTTTAGAACGTCGTGAGACGATTTACTATCATCACCTTCTCAATTTCAAACAAATATGGAGCTCAACAAAATCACAATGGAGATATTCTCCAAGCTCGAGCAACAATGGCTATTCAACTCACCCCAACCCACCCAAAACCCCGACGCCAAGAAAACCAAAATCCTCACCATCGACGGCGGCGAAACCTCCGCCTTCATCGCCGGCGCATTCCTAATCCACCTCGAAGGATCACTTCAATCCAAACTCAATGATCCTACCATCCGCATTGCTGATTTCTTCGACTTGATTTCCGGCACCGGCGTCGGCGGCCTGCTCGCGGTTCTCCTCTCCGCCGCCAATCCCGCCGGCCGCCCCATGTTCTCCGCCCTCGAAGCGGTCAAGTTTCTATCCGACTACCACGACCTCCTCCTCCCCCGCCGCCGCGGACTGTTTCACCGCCAACGCCGGAGCTCCGGCGATCTACTCGGTAGGATCCTACGTGGCGCGCTGAAGGAGAAGACGCTCAAGGACACGTGTAACCACCTCCTTGTGCCGTGCTACAACGTCGCGACGTCGGCGCCGTTCGTGTTCTCACGCGCCGCCGCGAGCGCGTCGGCGTGGACGACTCTCGACTTCGAGCTTTGGAATGTTTGCGCGGCTGCGGTCGCTGCCCCGGCGTATTTCGAGCCGGTCAAGGTCAATTCAATTGATCGGAAAACCGACTTTACAGCGGTCGACGGCGGTGTCGTCATGAATAATCCGGCCGCCGCGGCGGTGACGCACGTGCTCCACAACAAAACCGACTTTCCGACGGTTAACGGCGTCGACGATTTGCTCGTGTTGTCGTTGGGTAACGGAACGTTGAGCTGCCGTGGAAATAGTGAGAAGTGGGGCGGAAGTAGCAGGAAGTTGGTCAGGTGCGTCGTTGACGCAGCCGTCGACGGTGTTTCCGAGACCGTTGACCAAATGTTGGGGAACGCTTTTTCTTGGAACCGTAACGACTACGTCCGAATTCAGGTATACACTCGACCCTAGAATATTTTTTTAGTCTCGATTATTTGTTTTTCTTAATATTAATATTATTTGTAAGATATATTTTAATTAAAATAACATAAAATTGACCGAGAAGAAAGAAGTATTTGTGTATTTGATGCTAGGAGTAATTGGTACTCAATTAGTTAATCGCTATAGTATTGCTCAAGAGAATAATCTGATGTTTAATGATGAGCTAAAGAGAAGTATCAATGCTTAATCTGGCTTTCTCTCTTTTGTAAACGATTAATTATCGGGATTTTAGTAGTTTAAACCTGTAAACATGTCGAGTTATATTTGATATCGATTCTAAATGTCGTAGTTCTTCTGGTTAATAAAGCCGGGATTTAGATGACGTGGAAGTCGGTCCAGATGTACTTTTATTATTATTATTGTGAAGGCGCATAAATCACACGGATTATTTCCTTAAAAATGAATGAATCATACCGACACTTTCATCTCATGTAAAATCGTTTATGTTACTGTACTAATATTGGATTGAATCCTTTTTTCAGGCAAACGGGTTTGACGGGTCGGGAGAAATGACTAAGGAAGTGGCGTTGAAGGAGAAAGGAATCGAGTCACTATCCTTCGGAGGCAAGCGTCTATTAGCCGAAACAAACCAAGAAAGAATTGACGGTTTTGTACAACGTCTTGTTACATCCTCGACCAGGAGTAGTTTACCACCGAGTCCTTACAAATCACTCAGTCCTCTTCTCGACGGCCGTTAACTAATTAATACTACTCGTAAATCGTAATCATAATCATAATCGTAATCGTATTAGTGATGATAAAATGTTTAATCTACATCTATAAGAAGATTAAACCTACTAACCTATATAATTAATTAGGTTTGTTGTTTGAGTGTTGTTTGATGTATGTCTTGTAACGAGTTTAATTAGATTATTACCTGAACTGAGGATGGTATTGTTTGTATGTATGTATGTATGCATTCAAGGGGTGGCATGTGTGACAAGTTGATGGTTTAAGTGTCGGTAGAAATAAAACTAGATTACCCCGCGGATTAGTTCATCTTTTTTTCGATTTTTCTGATGTGTGTTCTAAGGACACATGTTAAAGAGATTAATTATCAAGGAAAGATTTGTAAGATCAATTCTATAAGTACAATAATTATGAGTTTATGTTTCTGTTTATGGAGATATATTGTTCCAAATCAGTCCTTAATAACCGAGCTGATTTGAATGGTTTGGAAACAACTTGTAGATTTGAGTTCTAGCTCGAAACATGTCGAGATTAAAAAGTTGAAGCTCGGAATCATCTCGAGCTCCACGTTGTTGGCTTTAATAACCCGTTATTCACCTAGATCATTGGTAAAGTTACGTACAAACACAATCGTACAAACTTGAATTGAATAGATAAATCGATTGAGATTGTATCAAGTACGAGTACTTCAAAATTATGTTTGACCAATTTCAAACGAAGTTGATTCCGAGGGTTCTACAAGCAGGCTCAGATCATCCATCGGTACTAAGATGTGTAGTCATTCAATTAATGCTAGAAGTATAATTAATAAATGGAAAGGACTAAATAATAAAGGAGTTGAGATGTTCAGAAGATAAATTAAGATCAAATCTTAAGTCAAACTCATAGTTTAATTAAGACTAAGTACATAAAGATTAGCTGTAATGTAAGATTTGCAGTTATTATTAATAACTAAGTAAAACAATCAGAAAGTGTCTAACATGTCACATATGACTAGGATGTGTAAGTGATTTACTGATTCCAGCCTGCACAACTTAATTAATCAATTTTGTCCCCTCGTTTCATCGAGGATGTCTTACCCTAGTGCTTAAGATTAGGCATCTTGGAGAATAGGTCACAGGTTATAATCCCCCTCTCATATATTGTAATGCGATTAAGTGCACACTTTGTTGAAAAAAATAAATTCGTGTATTGCATGATGTTGGATGATACTCGTCTAGGCGTCCACCACATCCGTTCACTCCTATACTATCTCGTAACAAGTAAAAACAAAAAACAACATTACATCAGTGTCTCAAAAAATCGTCTTAACAAGATGTCAAGAAGATGGAACTAAAACCCCCCCAAAAAAAATGCATAGTAAAATGTGTTGATGCAAGCCAGCTAGTAGAACAAAGTGGTAGATAGCTTGAAGACGTTAACATTTACAGATTTAGTGCCAGAAATTTGATGCTTCACTATGAATATAGCATTCCCTCTGATACTACTACTGTCTACTGCCTACTGCCTACTGCCTGCTCTTGGAAATAAGCATTGTTAAGTCTTGTACAAGTGTCTATAACTTGACTTACCTTTTTGTCTTGTTACACAATCATATTTATACCAATGCAAGTAGCCACATTCTTGGTTGAGATAGTATGATCTGCCATAAATCTTCCGACGGATTAAATACATACCAAATCATATGACAAATAGTTTAGAAGATGACAAATGTGTTAGATTGTTAGTAATTGACTCCTTTTGTCTTAAGCAAGACTAGCTGATGCAAGTATGCGAGAGTCGAGTTTTTGAATTTTGAAACCGTCTATTACTAATTTAAGAGATGAGGGTAAACAAGAGCGATTGCTGACAGGATTTGAACCGAGATTTTAGTTTGTAGTAGCTAGGGGGATTGTATTGTATTAATAAAGGCATCTAAGTATGTAACTATCCACATTGTTGATTATTGAATGCATAGCTTTAAATTTCTGATGCAAGTGAGGGACACTGCTCCTTTAATTGTAGGAAATGGGGCAGATTTGAATGACAACACATTATATTTGAAGCACACTGAACCATTGTGGTTAAATCGTAGGGTCGTACGATTCAATGCATGATCCCAGTCTTTGGTAGGATCTTGCGATTCAACTTGTCTCTCATTTTTTGATAGTAGGATCTTATTTCCATCCTACGATCCATTGATTATACGACCAAATTTTACATTAGCCGCACACCCATTTTTTCGTAACCCAATATTTCAAATACGGCTTGTATTTGTTTGAGATTAAAGCAGATAACTTTAACATATTTTAACGATGTGATTATATAAAAAGTAGAATCTCGAAGTTAAGAACGTTGCAATGAAGACATAATACATTCCTTGTCAACTTTTATGAAATACAAGAAGTACAATTGGGAAAGGAAGAGTGCATATTGACTAATATTAGCACATTATTATTAGCACTAGTACTTTGTTGAGTCCAGGGGATTATAACCAGTTCCAAACTTCCAATGCTCAGACCCTCACATATTTCCCATATGTATTTACTTGGGTTTTTTTTGTTACAAAAACTCTTACGAGACAATCTCACAATAATTTTATCATACTAATATCTAGGTTGATAGTATTAAATTAGTAACCACCTCTTAAAGTCAATGCGTTAATTTTATAGACTTATACAAATGATATTTATTGAACTGATCACTTGTGAATTAAGTAGTACTCCGTATGAATGAACAATTTTTCGTGTGAACTGTCACATAATAAACCCTGTGGGACAAAGTAAAAAGAGAAAACCCTTATAAGGATAGTTTTCAATAAGAAAAGAAAAATAATTACTCGTATTAGACAATATTAATATATCGTAGTTAATAGTAATGATTAGTAGAGTCCCTTGACATTTTGTCATTAGTATATCATTTAGTATATGTTATTCCCGAGACACATTATCGATGTATCTCGTTGTAAGCATTCGGTATAAATACCGAGCTAGTTGAATGATATAGACAAGCCATTACATCTACTTACAGTAATTATTAATATATTTCGGGTTATTACTTACGAGTATATAATAGGATTACAATGTACTGTACTAGTTACGAGGGAGTTATTCTGAACAATAAGGACTCAAGATCGATCCACCTCCCTGTAATATACGCGATTAGGTGCGTGTTTTTTTTTTTTTTTTAACGATTTGAGTAGGATGATTTTTTTGTTCAAAAAAGCACGCACTTAGTCGCATTACAAATTTACAATATAGGAAAATGAGATTCGAACATGAGACTTACGAGGATTAGTTAGGGTAGATAGTTTTAACTACTTGACCAAGATATGTTGGGTAATTTGGGTAAGATGATGTTGAGATAAATCTCATTTGATTTGGACTTGTATAGTCTGCATCTTTTTTGTAGTGGCCAGGATTCCAAGCCCATTTCATGATGGGAAAAGTTATGGCGAAAGTTTATGGGCCATGGATGCATTCATAAGCCTAGTTTGAGCCATATATGGGTTATGGGCCAAGTTTTGGATTGGATAATTATGTCATGTTTTGAAACAAGTTGTCCATTTCTGGTATAATCATACTTTTGATTGAGGTGTTTATGTCATGTTCTTTTAATTTGAAAATTATTGAATTGAATTGAAAGTTTCTGAATTAAAAGTGTTTTGATTGAATTGAAAGTATCTGAATATAAGTTGAAAAGAACAAGACCTTAATAAGCTCAATTTCTAAGATAAGCAACACTATCACTAAGACTAGATTAATTTTATGAAACAAAGAGCAATTATTTCCACAAATTGTTTTAAGGGGAGACATGATGATTTTGAGGGTTCAAACCAAGGTCATGATACGATAAGTATAATACTACGATATCATGTAAATGTCAACTAGCTTAGTTTGATCGCTAGAATTGTCATAGTATTTATAATTGGTAATTCACTCATCACAATCATCCTTGTGACTTTATTTAAATCAATCGGCATACGTCATACTTGTCTTAAAATTAAAACAGATCAAACTCTACTTGAATTAATGGACAAATATTTTACTAGCCTTTAAAGGTGTGTTTTGGTTTTGTATTATTCTAAAGAATCCATTCATAATGAACCTTGTTTAAGTTTGATCTTGTTAGGTTCGTCTCAGTCATTTATTTATCTTTTGATTAAAATATTTTTCATAAATAATATAAAACGTAAATAAATGATCGAGACAGAAAGTATAGTAAACAATATACGTAAGATTAGTGTAATTAGAGCGAGTATCCACAATGGGTAATTCTTGCCCTTGGGATTTGTCAAATAAGTCCATTGTAGGATAAAGTTGGCTCTTATTTTGACAAACTTTGTTTGATTTTAAGAACCAAGTTTGTCCTTAAAAAAAGAAATATAGACCAATCAAATAATTTTGCTTAATTTAATCCTGCGCGAGAAAAAAGTATCTAAGAACTCTATACAAGGTTATTCCATTGTGTATAAAGTTCTTATATCTATAATACGGAGTATAATATAACTGAGGTGACACATGAAAAAACTGTATATGAGTTATTCCATTGCGCGAGAGTTGTGAGTAAGTGAGATTTGACTTACACAAAGACTACATTATAAAATTAGGTAACAGTACGTACACCTAGGCATGAAAATGCATGATTAGCGGTTTTGTTTTAAGACGACGTGCTTGTCGGCATGCTGGTGTCTTTAACTCTACGATGTTTAGTACTTTAGTGAAGCATTAATAACCCTAATTAAATTAATGAACTAATAATCACAAGTTCCATAATCATATACGGAGTACTTCGTACAGTATTCAAATAATAAAATTGATAATTATATTGTAAGATCGTCTCACAATGTATATAATTGTCTCTTTGTATAATAAATTTGCTCATTTATTGATAATAAATTAAGTTATTGTTTCATAAAAGTGGATCGGTAACGTTTTGTGCAATAAAATTATTTATTTAGTCTCTTTGCTTAGAAAAGGAAATTATTTTAGAAGTTCCTTTGAGTATTTACTTTAAGCGATCCGCGTTAATTATCACAAAAAGTATTACTCTAATATACTCCGTAATAATTTATACACGTACAAATTAATTAAGGGAACAAATTAAATCATAATAAGTTTAAGTGGGTATATTTAAAAGTGATTTGAGAGCTAATTTGACATAAATAAACGAAGCATGTACAAGTAATAATCTATCCCTCACTCGTATGCCATTATTACTCTTCAATTCTTCATAATTTTATAGTTTTGCATCGCATATTTATAGTCTCTTCGTCTTAATGATTAACTTTTGATTAAAATATTTTTCAAACAAAACGAGACAGAAAGAGTATACTCCGTATATGTTAATTTTTGAGTTAGGGGATTAAGTCCCAAGATATTAGTAAAACAAATACGATTAAATTGATAGTCAATCTTAGTTCCACGTCCTTTCATGCATGCAACATATCACATGGACGATCCATGGGTCCTTTGAAAAAAAAAGTAATTGCCATGCACATCGTAGAATAGTAGTACTCGTAGATCAAGATTCAGAACACCCATAATTATTATTTAAATTTATTTTTTATTTATCTTTCGGATTTACCTTTCTCCATCTTTTAGCTAAGAACCTAACAAGTTTGCAAAAAATTTACGCTAAATATATAAAGTGTCCAAATCAGGTGAAGTATGACTGGAACTAAAATCATATAATTGTAATACATGCTCTTATGACATATGCATGCACAAAATAACTCTGATTAATAGGACATGAATACTAACATCTCATCAAATAACCCGACTCAAACTAACTACAATTTCTTTCAATGATCACTTATATCCAAATTAATAATAGCATCATATATTTATATGAACTATTTCCGTGTGAGTCATTTGTTTATATTTTATACTCCCTCTGTATTCAAATAATTATCATTATCATTATCATTTTTTTAGATATTCACTTCTCTCTTCAGTATCTCCCAAAATATATTGAAATGTATGCTCATATCAAAATTCTCTTCATAAATATTTTTATGGCGTAGGAGTGTTTTTCTTAATAATTTTTCAACTAATATACTTTTATAAAAATTAAATTTAATGACTTAACTCGTGAAATGGAAACAACAAATAATTCAATACGGAGGTATTCTTTTATGAGAAATAATTGATACACAATAAGAGCAAGTCCAATGGTAAGTTACAAATGCTTGTAGTTTGTCTTGTCACATCGACTTTTGTAGCTACTTTGTTTTTCGGCTACATACTGCTCAAATGGTGGACGTAACATCTTGTAGCTTGCTTGGTCCCACATCAATAATTTCATCCAATGATAAATTTTTCTTTTATTTTTTAAATGCAAGCTACAACCAGAAATCTATCTCTAATAATAAGTTACATGTTTGCTATTTTGCAAATATTGCAAGCAAGTCCCTAAAAAACACTATTGGACTTGCTCTTAAGGAGCCTAGATTAGTGATAAGTGGCATTGGTGAATGGAGTTGATTAGTTAAAGCAGATCACGCCGCTCACGACCATCTAAACCGGCCCAGTGTTAGGAATTGAATATAGCATTAGCATGGGAATGAGGCTAGAGATTTAATTCAAAACCGTCCTATATTATAAAATGAGTCTAATAATGAATATATACGAAGTATATTAATTTAAATGAGGGGTGATAAGAATTATAAACATACTCCCTCCCCACCATTAAGATTTTTCCACTTTCCTTAAAAGAAAATTCCGTTAAGATTTTTCCACTTCAAAACTTCTTTATTCATCCATTATACTCTCTTTCTATTGGTTACTTTTTGTGATTTGACATCTTGAACCCCACCCAACAATTTACCACCTTTCATTACTCATTTCTTAATCCATGTGCCATAATGAAGTGGGTAGATCATTGTGGTTGGGAGAGAGTAATTGTTTCGACTTTTTATTTGTAGATTGATTGATGATCGTATAGTACTGCTCCATAACACAATTAATTGTCATATCAAACAAATTCCGTTTAATACTTTAAAATAATAATATGTATAGACCCGTGCACCCGTATCTACATGCACGATATATTTTGATAGTTGTTGTATTTTTCTTTTATGTTTTACTTATAAAATTTTGATTGACAACTATTTTATTTTACTTCGTAACATTTATATCCTACTCCCTCCCCCCACATTGATGTTCCCACCTCAATATGGCACATTGATTAAGATATCGATAATGAATGGTGGTAAATTGTTTGGTGGGGTTTAAAAAGTCAAATCACAAAAAGTAATTAATAGAAAGAGAGTAAATTTGATGAATTAGAAAAGTTTTGAAGTGAGAAAATCTTAATGGGTTTTTCTTTTAAGGAAAGTGGGAAAATCTAGGCGAAGAGGGAGTACTATGTACGTAGTATTTACTTTGAGGAAAAAAAATTGAGACTGTAAACTAATTAAGAAAAATTACTAATGTAAATAACGAAACATGTATTTTTATTTGTGTTTTTCATCATGAAGTTATGCTAAGGCGTCCAGGCCGATCAGCTGACCAAACCACGCTTTGAGCAATTTTTTGAAAAAAAGAAAACTTTAAAAATAAAAATAAGTAACATTGTAGTTTGGGCACTAAAAAGAATTTGAACACAAATTCGTCTTTGGATATACTCGGTATATGTTTGGAAATTAATTCATTATATTCATAGATATTACAAACTTTTTGCATTTATGTACTTCCTCCGTTCCAATGAATTGTTTGTCTATTCCATATTGGGGCGTCTCAATGAATTGTTTGCATTTCTATTTTAGGAATGTTTTTTATATGTAATTTGACTCTTTGCTCCACATGTCACTTCCCATTGGTTCTCTTTCCCTTTGTGCCAAAAGTAAAGGCAAACAATTCATTGGAACGGAGGGAGTACATGTTAAAATATTTTTTTAAGTGGAGATCACTATCATTAATAATAAGTCATCTGGCATCTACAAACGATGTCAAATTGAACTGAATAAGTACACCTTTGAGACAAAGATCATTATTAAAATAAAGCGCTTCTGCATAGCCTTCTATATATTGTTTATTGACACGGCTTTTCGCGAAGGAATCTATAGATCTGATGAAATAATCTCCAAAATGATGAACTTTTTCTATTTTGACAAATAGTAGACCGAGATCTGACCTCAATTGTATCACCGTACGTAGAAATTTCATTGCTCTCATAATCTTGCACATACTTCTCGAAATCTAAGTTCTACACTAATGTAAAGGACTGAAACATCGAATTAAAGGAGTGAAACCTTGAAATAAAGGACGAAAAAACAACTCTCATAAATTATTGAAAAAAATTTGATTATCAAGTATTGAGAATTAAACAATTTTTAGGGCTTACCTTCGATTAATTATCGATGGAGGCCCCAGATGGAGGAGAAAAGTTAGGATTTTTTTTTAATTAAACATATGTTAAAATATAATTCTATTACTATAATAAGTCGATATTTTATCATCTACAATTTTACATTTAAAATCGATATACCCGCCTTAAATAAATTTGCCAAATAATACTCGGTATCTTTTATCATTTCATTATTATTTAGTTAGCATATAATTCAACATTATATTTTTGTTTGTTTATGGTGCTTCACCAATGTGCATTCCAAAAGAGGGCAACGGGGGGGCCTGGCTTCCCGATTTCGACAACGCTATGTATTGTCATTTTTGTGTGTGTACTTTAATTGTTATTGTCACTTATATGGATTTTTCTACGGACTAATAAATTAGTTGTTGGTTTGATTTATTATTTTTGTGACTTGACATCATTATGTTATTGTTGTGTGTATTCTCGACCTAATTCCTTGATTTCTTTGCTTTTGGCCCTCCAATGCCAATATCACATATTTTTGATTGATTCTCAATTCATACTGTTTTTATAATATACTTAATGTGGAACCTCTCACTAGGTGATCAATATAGTCTAATTAAGACGGTTTCATAGAAGATTAATTATTTGGTTGACGTAGGCTTAACTAAAACTGAACTGAGATCAGATTAATGATAATAAGGAGAAACTAACATATCAATTTCTTGCTACAGATGTACGTGTGTCTTATTTTTGTGTAATATCTTCATGATTGTTTTTAAACTAGTATAATACGTTGAAGTTTTGATGAAGAAATCTCATGATTTATGATAAACGTGTTGTGAAACCGTCTCACGTGAGAATCTGTAGAATTAATCATTCATAAAAGACATATAAATGGTTGGAGAATTTTGACTTACAAAAGCAAGTAGCTAGTCAAGTACCAATAAATTTGAGATCTATGTTTGGATTAACAATAACAATAATTGTGTGTTACAAATATTAATTACATGTGAGAATAATTTGACCACGAAATTAATTTGTAGTTATCCACGTCTTTTTCATAATAAGATACAAATCTTCCCTAAACTATTCACATCAAACTTATTCCTTTACTTTGTGATTATTATTCATCACACACAACATTTCCATGTGGCTTACAATCATACTTAACCCTACTACTCCCTTGTCTACTCTTCACTTCACACAAATTCATTTTTATATAAAAAAATTATTTTTCGTACAGTGATCTCAATATTTAAAAAAAAATGATATTTTTGATGTGAAAAGGTGATACCGAGATTCAGTATACCCTGATAACAACTACTCCGATCCATAGTCCGTATCAGATTACCAATTTTGTCATTGCTCCAAAAATATTTTAACTGGCAATGATGAAAACTTTACCATATTCCAATTAGAGCGACAATATACCAATATTAACTATCTATGGGTCTACCACTAATAATAATCGACCGGGGTATCAGGACAGCTGTCATCGGAAACAACCTCTTTATTACCACCGTTAATACTAATATTAAACGTCGGTGGCACAAACGGTGGTTTCATACACCGTAACAACGCCCAATTAACCCCGTTAAAAAACGGGTGTTGTTTTATTGCCGTGGCCCCCATCACCGACCCTAGCCTCCGGGTCGGATCCTTAGCTAGCAATTGCGATATCATATCCTTAGCTGAGCTCGGGATCGAGGGTTCCTTAGGGAATTCCAATGCCCGAGCCACGATATTAGCCAACGTCATCTCGTTATCCGATCCTTTAAACGGTGTCGTGCCGTGAAACAGCTCGAATATAAATACACCAAGAGTCCACCAATCGACTGCGCTCCCGTGCCCTTCACCCGAGACGATCTCGGGGGCTAAATACTCGTGGGTCCCGACGAACGACATGGACCGGACGTCCACGGGTTCGGCGACAAACTCAGGTTCGAATTTACGTCCGGTTTTTTTCTTGGTTTTCCATTTTTTCTTCATTGTGGGGTTGAAACAGGAGACTGCAGGGACGATGCAGTTGGGTATGATGCAGGACGAGGACGAGGACGAGGTCGTCGGGGCAGCGTCACGACCCGAGCCTAGTAGCTTGGGACGGGTATCGGATTGGGAATTATGGTTGGGATGGGAAGAGGTGATTATTTGCGGGGTTGGGGTCGATTGTTCGTCACATTTTAAAGAGAGGTCGAAATCCGTGAGCATGATATGGCCATCTGATCTAACTAACACGTTCTCCGGCTTCAGATCACGGTATACTATTCCCATCATGTGAATGTACTCTAATGCTACCACTACTTCCGCTGCATAAAACCTGCAATTTCCCAAAACAAAAAGACCGTCTCAAACTAACATAAACCAAAACGTAATAGGACTAAACAAAATGGTCTAGACCAGACTGACCCGGACCGACCTCCATATCCATATTAAATCAGTGACCGGCGTTCGATCTAGTCCTCAATAGGGTAAAACAACCACAATGGTGGAAGAGACGATTTCTCATTAACGTTAATGAGAGATCTTTTCTACATAATGGTGGGTCCACGAGAAAGACGGTCTCTGATTAGACAAGAATAAATGGCAGTAAATTTGTGGGACAGTGAATAATTAGGGAGAACAATAAAGGGGGTAATTAGTTGAGCATATTGGTAGATGGGACCTATAAGTATAATTAGATATGGACATATGCTTAATTATTGCAAAAACAAGGTACAATTATTAGGGAGTAGTAACAAACTTCTGCTACTCCTTATTCAGCTTGAGTAATACTTCATTAAGGAATTAAAAATACACTTCGGTGCAGATCCCCTGTCCCATTATTTATCTCATCCTCGGTAATTTTGGAATGACTGAGGATCTAATGACTAATATGTCGGGTCGACATTGGGATTTTTGAATTTTCATTCACTTTATCTGAACCGGATATGGATCGGAATTAAAATCCTATCTAGAAACTATTCATTGTCATTTCTAAGTGGGTGTATGTGTATGGGACCAAAGTACAATTTGCATCTAATTTATACTCCCTCCGTCCCTAAATGATTGTCCCATTTCCCTATTATTTGTGAGAGTATTTTAATGAAATGTGACAATCTTAGTGGGACGGAGGTAGTAATTAATGACATTTATTATTAGGAGATTATGGCTGATAGAAACAAGCAATGACTTTTTCCTCCGGTCTATAGCGGAAATTCACGTAATTGTCCTTATATATATATATACCCGTCACACATTAACTAGGCCGAAGGACATTCTTTAGCGTTAGTAATCACGATATTAAATCGAGACAACAACACAATACAACGACCCGCTTCTATATATCGATAGTATTTATATTTCAATAATACATGGAGGAATTTTGGGGAATGAAGAGTAAAAGCAAGCCTTGTTATAAAAATATACTCGTAAGTTGCTTTCTTTTTAAATGCCAAAAAATTATTAAAATTAGGAATCACATAAAGACACCCCCACGTATTCCGGCAAAGTTCCGGGCATGTAACGAGGAAGCATGCATTTTTTTAATACTCCACTTTGTAAATTTAAAAATAAATTTAAGATTAAGGAGGACCCATTTTAAATTCTGAAACGGGTCAAATACTAGTCTATGATGTTAATAAAAGACAAAATAACATTTTACTATACTAATCAACTTACCCATAAATTTGATACTTTATTTGATTAGCCTAATAATTTACGACAGATAATATTGTTACAAATAATATAATTTGTTGTTCTAATTTGGACCAGTCTATATAAAAACTCTATAGGTTTTTTGGTGAGGTTTTTTATATAGACCACCACATAAAGAATATGCTAGCAATGTCATAGGAGTATCATTTGCACCAAGATAAAAAAGAAGTAAAGTATCATGCTTTATTATCAATCATCATGGACTCATTGATGCCACCTAAATAAATAAAACACTAATGATTCTATACGACCGTGTTACAATCCACATAAGGCTGACCCAAGTTGGGTGGGGGTCATAAGTCCTGACCAAGTAATATACATCTCCACCTCCATCTCTAATCTAACCGGTCAGTAAATGAGATATAAGTAACACTGACAAAACTGAGTCAACCCGAATCACTCCACTCAAATCCGACTCAAAATCCGAACTAAAGACTTGAGTTTGACTTTTGACCAGAATATTTTTATAGAAAATAAGTCAATATTCATAAAAAAAAAAATTGAAAATAACAAACCCAAAAATGGTCAAAGAACCGAATGACCTTGTTCGGCCCGAAGTCAACACGATTTCTCTCACCCAAAAATGATCTGACCCCAAAACAACATATCAAAACCCGATTCGGTTAACCCGTTTGACATGTCTAGCTATAAGTGAGAAATTTGAAAATGTAATTGAAGTCTGGACCTCCCTGTGGACTGTGGTGACAGCAACCAGCAAATATTAGGACCCCATTCCCTGACCAGAATACACCTATGTCTTTCAGGTTGTGGGACCCTAAGTTCTCAGCTTCATGCACTCACTGGTCACTATATATTTGAAGATGGTGATTTTTGCACACCCCAATTAAATTTCATGTTCTATTCCATCCTAACTCAATTCTTTTTTAAAACGGATATATATTCCTACTGAACTAGTCTTAATCGGGTACTATAAGTCTATATCCGGCTTAAGAGAGATGAATTGTTGATCCGGACTAAAAGCAATATGTGAAAATAAGTTGGTTGATACCTCTTTGATCATTACAGTAATATTTGTTTACGTCATTTCAGTAAATTTTGCGAAACAGAACCTAAAATAGTAGGTAGAATCTACATATGACATACCATTACATATCCCTTTAAAATTTTGTAGTAGTAGTAATTTCTTTTGCATTTAAATGGTCATTGAAAGCCTACTAATAAGTGCTAAGTAGCTACGGAGTAACTCCTAATTCTAATCAATGCCACCCATGTCTTTAATGGCTTTTGAAACGCGTATGTAGCCTCGATCCTGCTTTTTTGGACTCAAGTTATCCGAACAGAACATAACAAAGTCCGTAACTTAAACTTACTCCCAACTCCGTTTATGGTTCACATTTTCACGATTAAGTCAGTCTCAACCTATCACTTTTGCCATCTACATCGAGTAAAACGACTCAAACTATCATCAAATGTAGCTCTAAGCACCTCAACTATAATTATGTAGCTTTAAGGATCTCGTATTCTCGTCACATGCATTGGACTAAAATGCCCTTATATAGTACGGAGTACTTTTTTTATACAGTAACTTATAAATAGAATAAAATTAAAGTTAATGAAATTATGAAATGTACATGTAATTTTACGAAATATAAGGAAGGGGATAAATAAAATTGTATATTTTTTATGTGGTACGGAGTATAAAATAATTAGACTTCCGTAGATAAAGTCAAAACTTGACTTGACTCGATCATTCGACCTTTTTCATGGTACAATTGTAAGGACTCGCGAAGCTTACTTGCATCGCAACCCGATTAACCCAAACCCAAACCCAAAAATGACCGGTTAATTTAGATACAAAACTCGACGAATCTATCCAATTGATTGAGTCAAATTAAATTTGTTAAAGATACGTTTAAGCTATATATCTATATAAACTATAAAGGAAAGGTATATATCCCCTTCCGATATTTTAATTTGTAAATTACATACGGAGCACTTTTATTTTATTCGCATCATTATCACGCTTATTATGTATAATCGTTGATATATTGTGTAATTAAGATATAATATCAATTAGTTACAAATTAACCATTATGAAATATTCTATCAATATTGAGATATGTTCGTATTAATAAAAGGTAATATATAAAAAATGAAGATTGATAAATATAACCCTTAGGGTTGTATTTAAGAGGCCAAAAGTGACAATAAAATGTTAATATAGGTATTAATTGCATCGTTGAATGTGTAATCTAGTCTTGAATTTCTAATTTTATACCACAATTAGAAGGTTTGATAAAAAAATTACCTCCTTTTTATTCCCAAAGACATATCTTTGAAAAATATGTACATGTACTTTTTTAATGTATTTAGAACATATTTCTAATACTATTGCTTTATAGGAAAAAAATATTGGAAGTATTTTAGAACATTTATTTTATTAGTAAAAAAATCGTCATTTTTTCACAATGATACATTGTAGAAGTTGTTGTGCATATCGATAACATAAGAAAATATGTCCGGAGTATAAGTTATAAAATCATAAGGGTATTTTAGTCAATACGAGTATATAATATGAGATCCTTATAACTACATGATTACAGTTGAACAAATTCTTGGGAGAGACGGTCTCTCAATAACTTATTGAGGGACCACTCTTCAGTACCACTTTATGTTCTATTCGTACCTTTAAATGACAACTTTGTTTTGTACCTGTTTTTATAAGAAGCGTACCCTCTTTATTTTGTATACTCTTTTAGGTTAATCGTACCTACTTCTATTAGGTTTGGTACCACGATTACTTTCATTTGTACTTAGTCTCTCAGTAAAGTTAATGAGATACCGTCTCTCAGAAGACCTATTCAGTTTTTATCGGCCTAAGCTGAATTATTATTAACTCTGATAAACTTGTGACTATCAATAAGCCCGGGACACTAGAAAAGATGATTTATTAACAATCAAAAGCATCATTTTGAATAACAATCTTCACTAATTTTGAATATGTAATAAAGTTTTTTGAGGCTAAAGAATCACACTACATCGCAGATAAGAATCAAATCTCAAATGTAACGATTAAAGTAAATGAGTTCTTGATTATCAAAGTTAAAAGCAGGATACGTCTCCAGTATTGTATCGCCCTAAGAAAAAAGTCGTTCATGCTCGACCCTATGTAACACGAACTTTTTTACACACTAGTAAATAATTCAATCAATATATATCAATAATATTACTGTATTATGTAAGACAGTCTCATACAATAATTTATCGGAACTATAAACTATCCCGTATAAATTATTTAATCACGATTTATTAGGATGGAGTTATAAATCATTAAATACTTAGAGATTCATGTATCTACAAGTTACTTGAAACATACATAAACGGAAATAAATTGAATACTTGGTATAGTAGTAGTAATTAAATTGAGCAAGACAAGATTTATTACTCACTAACATAGAATAGAAGACGAAACAGGTCACGAGGAACAATAATGACACAACATGGGAAAATGCGTGATTTTCAAAATCTTCAACTACATTGAGTATTTATTTTTAGTATTTACCTAACGGTAAAAATAAATACTCCTACTCCCCAAATAGTAAAAACTGACTCTACTCTACGACCCACTACCCCCATCAAATCCCCTTTCCATTTTCAATCCACATCAGGGTAAAACGGTTAATCCAGTGGTTGGTTAAGATGAAAATACATTCAACAATAATAACAGGTCTAAGGTTGAATCCCGTGTTCTCTATGAATGAACCAATTCAACTAAACAAGTGAAATTAAGTAATTCAAGTTGGAATCTAGTGTGTTACTCCGTATATTGTAATGCGAGTACGGAAGAGAATGAGGGGAGGGGATGTACCTGACGGCGGATTCATCGAAGCGTTTAAAGGGCTGACGTTGGCGGAGGACGTGGAGATCGCCGCCGTTGCAGAACTCGGTCAAGAGACAACTCCACTTGGGCGAGTCGACGGCGGCGTAGAGGGAGGGCAGGAAGGGGTGGTCGAGGAGCTGAAGAATGTCGCGCTCGGCTCGGGCGCGGAGCTCTTTGTTGCGGGCGGCCAGCTCCGCGTTGTCCATCACTTTGGCGGCGAAGAATGTGCCGGGAGAGTGTTTGAGTTCGGCCAGGTAGACGGAGCCGATGTCGCCGGCGCCCAGGCGGCAGATGAAGCGGATGTCGGAGATGGTGGGCGGCGGGTGGGGTTGCTGCTGGTGGAAGGAGGATGAGGTGGTGGTGAAGGTGGTGGTGGTTGAGGATGACGAGGTTGTGCTCCGGGGTAATGTTGTTGTTGTTGTTGTGCTGTTGAAACTCATGCTTTCCAGATCTTCCGTCAGCTGTTGTTGTTGTTCGTTTGTCGGCTTCTGTTGTTCGATTGTTGGCTGTTGTTGTTGTTGTTGTTGTTGTTTGGTTTGGGTTTGGGTTTGGGGTTGGGGTTGGTCCATTGAGGGGGGAGGGGGAAAGGGAGGAGGGAAAAGAGGGAATGTGTTTGGAGGAGGAAATGAGGAAAGAGTGTTTAGTGTTTATGGACTTGTGGGAATGGGAATGAGTGTGGAAATAATTAGACAACTATTTGTATTAGTTGTAACATAAATAGTTACTCTTACTTGTGACGAGTATATCTGTCAGAAAGTTATAACGGATTAAATATCATACACATGATTAGACAAGATAAAATCAAAATATTAATAATATTTCCTCCAAGTTTCTATTTTCTTCCCACTTACCATTTTCATCCAAGTTTCTATCTTCTTCCCATTTCATTTCTTTCCTTATTTGGTCATATTTTTTCAATATTTTAATCCATTTATATACTAACTTTATTATTTTTCATTATTTTTTCATTTCCAACTCATACTTCCTTATTAATTTTTAATTATTTTAACTCATACTTCCTTATTGGTCATAATATATATTTTCTCTTATTTAATAATGTGGATAATATTTTACTAATCAATCTAACAAAGGGTCAATGTCAATGATGAAAGGGGAGAGTGTTTAGAGGGACTAGTCATGGATCATGGTCATGGGGGTGTGATGGGGAGTGGAGTGGATTTGTTTAAGAAATGATTGGTGGTTCTCCTTTTTGCAACTTTCTTTTTCTTCCCTTTTACAGTAATATATTTGTTTCAAGATTAAAGCAAGACGTTTATCATTTAATCTGAATTGTATACGTGAAAGGGGTGTTTGGTTGAAAGTTTATTTAACAAAAACCTAAAAGATTCTAAATCCACTCAACCCCTTCGAATCTCAATCCAACTATCCACATGGATTTCAATCTTCATTTCATGCTCTTCTAAAATTTTGATGAACCATACCCGTTGTACATGAAATGAATTTGAATCTCATACCTCTATGATTTCATTTTCAAATTCACTCCCTTCCAGTTTCCAAATACTTGAACCAAGCGACCCCTAAAAGTATATATTTGTCAAGTTTCAAGTGTAAAAAAATGTAACTTTATCTAAATCAAAAATTTGTATGTGTATTCCTCAATTCTTATTGGAGGATAGATTAGAGCTAAATTTAATTGAAATTATACCCACTAAAGGGATCAAAAATAGTTAAAACGGTATCCAATTGAAGAGCGAATTGAATAATACCCAAAATTCGAGTCAATATGAATTTAAACTGAATTCGATGTATTTAAAACATAAGGTGAATGCACATTAAAAATAGTGTCATGTTAAATACAATTCTTAGGGTATTTAAACCTTTAATATCTTCTCAATTTGGTATAAAATTAGAAATTAAAGAATAAATTATACATACATCGATGCAATTAATACAAGTTTAAAAATGTGTTTCCTCCTTTGCTCTTTTAGATACAACCCTAAAGGTTGTATTTATCATTTTTCTTAAAAATATAATTTCTTTCGTAAAATTGATCCATGTTAGAAGATGTTTAGGATTTAATTTCTTTTTTAAGATACTTTCTACATAATACCCTGTTTTTTCGAATAAGTCAAGTTTCTGGTTGATCTTCGTTTTAACTTTAAGTGCATTTTAAGAACGTCTTTTGAATCAAACCAAACTTGATGCGATGTTTCCAAGCCAATTTCAATGCTTTTAATTCAAAGGTCATACATAAAAATGTACTCGGTACTAGCTCAATCGAAGATGCAATTTTTTATGACAGGTAACCCGCAGTCGCTACCTTTGATGCGCTATGGGTACGCATTAGCCTACAAACCATGCACTTCAGGTAAGCCACACTCGAAGTCTAAAAGGCATAGCTTCAAACCATACAACTCTCACAAGATCGCTCCTGCATGGGCTTTAACCTGATATCCTTGGGATGATGGCCACATGTTTTAACCACTATGTATGATACGATTTTTGAAGACTTTTTTTTGTAGAATCGCTCGTAAATATTCAAGAACTCCTTGTACTCGCTCTGGTCATCAATTTGTACGTTCTCAAATGGCACAAAAGTCTAAAAAGAAACAAAAATTCAACATACACGTTAACGAATCTAATTCCGACTGGACCTTCGTTTTAAAGACGTTGTATGAATTCGGAAGCGACATTATTGAATCGGTCCAAACTTTACGTGAGTTTTCTATAATCCAAATTTCAATGCCTTTAATTCAGATCTGGGAAGCATTAGTCTTAATCTTAAATCCATAGGTTGTACAAAATATAGTACGAGCCCAATTGAAATGTAAGAGGTTGTACCAAAAAAAATAATAGTACGAGCCCAACTCAAATGGAAGACGCTACCCCATTTACATTCACAAGAATATGTTTGCCAAAGAATTTTCAGTCTTAAATCTTAAAACGGGTTAAATATATCTCAAATTTCATGACACGATGCCTAGAAAAATCAAATATTTTGCCTTTATTAGCAAATATACATGTTGTAATATTTGACCCATTTTAAGATTAATCTCAAACAAGACATACTAACTTACCATATACCGTATAAAAAATACTCCCTCGTAGTTTTTTTTATCTTCCCTCTTTCCTTTTTGACACTAGTTGGATTATTTTCCCTCTTTCCATTTTTGGGTTGTACTTTAATCAATTTTTTATTTTCCTTCAATTCTTTATTCTTTCCTTACTCATAGACCCCACCATATTTCTACTTTATACCCCACATTTTCTTACTTTAATCGATTCTTTAATACTTTCTTAATTTTTGTGTCAAAAAAAGGGAAGAAATAAAAAATTAGGAGAGAGTATCTATTTAAATTGACAAAAACAAACAATTTATTACTCCTATGAATACTCCGTATTTTTTACGGACTCGTGTGACAAGACTACAATCGACCCCTCCAATAATTAGGGCTAACAAATTTGAGTCACATAACAATTTGACACGTGTGGTGAAGTGTAAACAGTACACCTAAAGACTAAAGAGTCAATTACCTTGATTGATAAAGTGACAAACTACAGAATCACATTTTCTTTTATAGTTTGTTAACGAAGTATTATTATTTTCTCCTATGAGATGTTACATGTTTTCATTACATTTTCATTTTGAGATATCCGTTAAAATGTTTCACATTCCTTTTATCATTAAAATGACCAATTTATGATTCTCATTTCAATGGTACATCGTAGAAAAGAGAAGAGAGTAATTTAATGAAACGTTTAAATAAGACATTACTAGAAAAATCAATAAAGTGGCCAAATAAAGATGTACAAGTGTACAACTCCGTAAGAGTCGATTTGAGTTATTAGGTGAATTGTTGGAGTGTCGCGGAGTATGAATTTACGGTTTAAAACGGTGAATAAATTTCGTGATTTTATTGTTCAGTGGGACAAACGTTCTTAATGTAAAGATTATGGTTGAAATCTTGAATTACGTTAATGAATGACAAAGCTATAAGTAGATTATTATAGACTTATAGGTGCAATAACTAAGGAAACTAAAACCCTGGAAACTAGAACCAGACAAAGATTACGAGATATACTCCCTTTGAGTCTAAGATATAATCCTCTAGGATTTTTGGTAAAAAAAAAATAAGGGTGTGAGGAAGAGAGAGGAATGAATGAGTGAACATAAGTCACACATTCATGAATTAAAAAGGAAAGAGGGAAGAAAGAATGACTCGGTCCAAAAAGGAAAGAGAGATCATAAGTCAGATTCGGAGAGAGTACAATGATAAGACTAAAGATAACATACTTCATGAGGCAACGTTTCATTTTCTATCGATTTTATATCACGTGACTAGGGGCGCTTCATGAGGTACGCTGTCCAATTTCAAGCCCAAACAACAACTACACGACGTGTTTGCAGGACTTATCGACTTTCGATCGAGGTTGGTTTATCACATTCCGGCACCCTCAAATAGACTCCGTTGCCGCTCAAATTTTGCGTGGTCTATAAGTCGGGCCCTAGGAACACTTCGTGCGATTTTTGACCATTTTTGTTCCGGACTCCCGAAGCACCGAAAAACGTGTGTAATACACTTCAATTTGAGCCGTTCAGGAGGTCGGATAGGGCAACGCTTTATTTTCTTCCGATTTTTATACCACGTGACTAGGGGCACTTCATGAGGTACTCTGTCCGATTTCAAGCCCAAACAATAACTACATGACGCGTTTGCACGACTTATCGACTTTCGATCGACGTTGGTTTATCACATTCCGGTACCCTGAAATGGACTATGTTGCAGCTCAAATTTTATGTGCTCTATAAGTCGGATCCTAGGAACACTCTGTGCGATGTTCGACCATTTTTTTTTTGGACCCCCAAAATCCGAAAAACGTGTATTATACACATGAAATTGAGCCGTTTGGGACGTCGGACAAAGCAATGTTTCATTTTCTATCGATTTTTATACCTTGTGACTAGGGGTGCTTCATGAGGTACTTTGTCCGATTTCAAGCCCAAAGAACAACTACCCATCGCGTTTGCACGATTAATCGACTTATGATCGACAATGGTTATTACATTGTGGCACCCTCAAAATGGTCTCCGTTGTTGCTCAAATATTGTGTGGTCTTTTAGTTAGACTCTAGGCACACTTTGTGCGATTTTGGGCCAATTTTTTTCCGGACCCCCCAGCTCCGAAAAACGTGTATTTATACACTTCAATTTGAGTTGTTCGGACATGGCAACGTTGTCTTTTCAACCGATTTTTACCCCACGTCTCTAGAAGTGCTTCATGAGCTACCATCTCCGTTTTCAATTCCAAACGACAACTAAGCAACTTGTCCTATGATTTGGCGTGTACTCAACCGACTCATTTTATTATTTACGACGAATAATGCCATCATAAACATGAATTTGGGGCGGAAGATTAGATTAGATTAGGTTGCTAATAATTCATTGAAATTGTGAAGAAAACATGGAAACCAATAAAGAAAGAGAGGAAGCAGTGAACCAGCAGCCTCATTGTACTGTTTCTCTTTAATCCTACACTTCAAATTGTCTCCTTTCTTCTTTTTGGTCCCTTTGCTCCCCCTCTTGGTTTCTCACCCACACCATTTTCTATATCCATCCAACCTTTGTTTTTTAAAATAAATCGACACATTTTCCTTTACTAATACGAGTATACGACTAATCAAATGCAGTAGATATCAATTGATAGAAAGATTCGACAATCCGCCTAGGGAAGAGTATTTGGATCTTTTGAAAAATGATTATATTCATTTTAAGTTAGACTAATTACTACTGTAGAACACTATGCGAAATTTGTAAGAATCAGTTTTTAAGTCACACAAAATAGTTGGTAAATCGTGAGAGGTACGTTCTTATTCTATTGTGTTATTATCGGGTCCAAACCATTTGAGTAAAACAAAAATCGGATCTTTTTCTCATAATAATTTAAATTATAGACCGTCTTGGTGACACTAAAAACTAGTCGACTCTGTGTTATTGAATAGTATTGAATATTGATGTGAGACATTGAAGTTGTTGGAAGGTGGACTATTTGAAGGGGTGTTTTGTTTTATTAGTGACCTTGGATAAACTTTTTTAAATCACTATTATTATCATATAGGAGTAATATGGACATTCGTGTATAAAATTAAAATAAATATTGGAGTGGCTATTTGGTACTCGTACTTCAATACTCCACTTTCTATTAAAATCTTTCAAAGGAGTGTTTCAAGAAATAAAACCGGTCGGATATTGATCCGAATTCAGATCGGATACCCGCTCAAAAAATTCAATACCTTACTACGAGTATTTGATTTGAAATTTTCAAATATCCGACTATTACTGTCCAAAATTTTCAAATCAAATAACCTAGCCATGAACCCAACCTTTGGCTGCATCTTCTCCAATGCTCAAATAGTCAACTTTCAATCATACAATTTCAAAAAAAAAAAAAAAACTAATATGAGACGGTGTCAACCGTATACTTGAACGAACAATACACATGTATTTACGGTCTCAGAGGTGAGACCGCGTCACACAAAACTAAGCGCACTAAGATTAAGCTTTTACTACTCGAATCGTATAACAAAGACATGAATCAAAAAGGATCACCTGTTCTATACATCAAAATTTGCCCAAACCCGGAGCAATATGAGATGAACACTAGGAGCTCAAACGATGTATGTTTGCTTGCCTCCTTTTCTGGGGCGTTTCCTCCGAGGGCTAGCAGTGAGCAACCCGGAGAAGGCATTAGCAAGATCCGAGTCCTCTTCATTAATCAAGATCTTTGCGGTTTTGGGTTTGGCGAGGAGGAGCTTGGCTACAAGATAGCCAGCAATCGACCATGTTTGAAACAACCGTGACTGCTTCCCAATGAATCTTGCACCTTTGGTGTCGTAATATTCAGGCCATTTGTCCTTGGACAAACGTTTCTCAGCGATTTTGACGGCTCTCTCCGCTATCTCTGGTCTATCCATCTTAATGCATGCTACAGTGAGCTGAAACACGGAAACTTGTGTCAGTTATTTCTCATTAATCACGGTTGCCAGAATGATAAAGGTTTTGAACTAACCTGCCAGAGCAAAGTAGGCCATGAACCGCCATTGTGGTACGACCAAGGCCTGCAAGAGAAGAGACGAGAAGTAATTTTCAGTTGCACATTGAATTGACCCGACCCCTGATGACTTCACTAATCTCAAATCCAAATGATAATAATTTTGTGGGCTAGAGCTAGCTTAGACTTTAAAAACAGGGTTGGGGTCAATTCGGATCAGAACATTCCGATTTGGGAGAATTAGGGTCATATGAGGTTGGGTCGGGTCAATACAAGTTCATTTTTGGGTGTGTTGTTATCTACTCACTATTTTTTCCCCATTTCATTAAAATACAGTTATACACCTCACAATCAATGAAATTGGGGGGGGGGGGGGGGGGGGGTTAATGACCGGAGGTAGTATGTCATTTAGGGATAACGATTCATGTACAGAAATAAACATTCTCAACACATAGGCTTAGGTTAGGTCAATTCAGGCTATAAGTCGGGCATGTTTGCCAAGTCTAGGCTAGACCCATCTCAAGTCAAGAAAAGTCGAATTAACCCTTTAGCAAGACGAATAATATAAGAAAACGAGCACATACGTGTTCTTTGGATCACCTCCAGTGACAATTCGCCACTCCTGGTTTTCTAAGGCAGGATAACAGATTTTGAAAGGCATGTCTGCAACTAAATCAACCCATTTAGATTCAACAAGATCCAATATAGCATGCGATTGACCCGACGTTGCCAGGCTGCTTACAATCGCCCACAAATTCCCGAGGGAGAAGAATCTGAAATCCATATGTGCAGGCTGCAGGTTTCCTATAAGATATCCACCTTTATCAGGCATCCATTCCACGAGCCAGGGCGGTATCTGATCAGGATATATATTGAATTTGTTGACTGCATCGAACGAATACTCTTCAGTTTTGTATCGGTAAATCTCATTGAGTTTCTTCATATCTACCCAATAGTATTCCCTGATGTGAAACGACAGCGCGAGTAACCGACTGTTCAGTGCTCTTATGAGATCAGCTGATCCGTCGTCAGAAGCAAGCATTTCACGCGCACATAGCAGCGCTGAATAAAATAATGACTGCCAATATAAAAAATCAGCTTTGGAACATACAAGATTCAGAGAAAAACAGTAAAACAATTGAAGGAAATGGAGAAATACCTGAATTTCGAGGGGGTGGCCGTGAATCCCCATACGGCGATCAATCATGCAAGATCCATCGGTGACTAGTAGAGTAGGAAACATATCGAATCCATCAGCAAGACATAATTTCAATATCATTTTGATTCCGGTTTGTACATCAATTCTTTCTTGTACTGAGAGGTCTCCCGAGACTTTCCCATATGCTCGCAAAAGTATAATCCACCAAAGTCCTGTAATTAAGAAGCATAAAGGTAATAACCCGACAACCATAACAAGAGTTAGCTCAAGTGTTAAAGAACTCTCTCGTACTCTAACCTTCAGGTTGGGGGTTTGATTCTTACCCGTGACATAATACACTCATTGGAAAAAAAAAAACTACACAAATTCAGATCATTAGATAAATTTGGTAACGGAAGAAACTTACCAGAATCCACTGGAGCAACACGACCAATAGCTGCCTCGCCAAAGTCGGGATCTAGTATGTCCTCAGTCGCAGAATCATCACCGTCTAGGGCAACAGTCCGAACTTTGAAACTAGCAGGCATTAGTCCTTGACCTGGACTGTGGCAATCCATGGTTTTCTCCCAACTCTGCCGATAATACAAGTTTATAAATTTCATAATCATTCCATCCCAATTTTATTGTACCCTTTTACTTATTTGTCCATCCAAAATTAATCGTCCCCTTTCCAAATATAGTACCCTAGTGAACTCCCCATTCTACCCTAGTTATATAAGGTTCATATCTTTTTTTTGTATTCCCAAAAGTGGGATTACCTCATTGCATTAGAATTCATTCAAAACAAGATTTTCAATGTTTTTCGGGCCTCTACCCTCCCAAACTCGTCGACCAAATGTACGAGAATGAAATTGAGTGAGCTCGTGGGCAACACAATTACAATGCCGCGGAACAATAAAATTGGATAGATGGAGTATCATCGAACTCAGCATATGAGCCTCGTTTTGCAAAACCGAGCACCATAAATACCAAACCAAAAATTTACCAATATGACAAAGACGAGAAAAAGATCTCGTGAAACCCATTTTAAATAGTAAAGCGCCGGAAATGTTACTTCACCTGAAGTTGAAGAGTGTGAAGGATGAAATTTCGCACAATATCATAATCGCCCTTCAAAAGAAAAGCTATCCCGGAAGGTATGAAATCACGGATGAAGACCTGATCATAATTCAGTAAATTCGAGGAATTCGGTTCATTAGCAGCTATAGTTCCGACAGGATTACCACAATAGTTAACAATCGATTCCTTCAACAACTCCCACGCTTCATCCTCAATCGAATCAATTTTAGCCCTCAACACATTCTCGCTCTTTCCTGCAACGGAACGCGATCTTTCACTTTCACCAGATACGACTTGATCAACAGATGAATTGATACTTCCATTAGTCGAACCTAAACCCGACTTGTCAAAAGATCCATCTACTCCACTCGACGCAGTTCCTACATTCCTCTCATCTCTAAGGCATTTGCAACTCAAACAATCAAGCCTTTTAACATCATGAGAAATCGATTTCACCTTCCGATAACGACTCAACCCAGAATCCTTCAACCATTTAGAACAAGATGCAAATTTGACCATTCCATGATATGGGTATGATTTAAATTTAGGGTAACAAATTCCAGGGCCAGAGAGCAAATGCATACATGCCTCTGAAGCAGCCATTTCCATAACCCAAACCCTAACCCTAAATCCCTAATTATCAATGTGCATACAAATCCGATCAACAACACAAATTGGCAAATGGGTGCCTACAAATGAGAAAATATCATCAACCCAGATGATGAAATTTGCTAAAGATTAAAACTTTAACTTAAATCAAGCAAATAAAACACAATAAACCAATGAAACGCAGAAATTCAATCATATCATTTACAATTTAACATATGATCGTAAAAGCATTATGTATGTCAAACATTTAAGGTGAAACCCACAAAAAAAAATGCATTAATTCAACATTCAAATCATCAAATGAGTAAAATTGAATAAATTGAGGGCTAAAGGGGTACCTGACCGTGGAAATGAAAAAATTAGGGCGGTTAATTTTGGTGAAAAGTTTCTGAGTTTTCTTTTTCCCTTGAAATGTTAGAATTGACAGGGGAAGATGGTGGTCGTATCTGGGGTATCTTTGAAGTATGGAGGTTTTTTCCTTTTTCTGGTTAAACTCGTTACGCTTACGCAGCAGTGGAAGAGAAGACACGATTAGGAAGATGCCACGACCCCATTACGATTGTGGTGGCTTAATTATGTACAGTACTCTTTTCATCTTATACTGAGTATTTTTTTTTGATTAAAGTAAACAAATTATCAAGATTGACTACGAGTATTTTTTTTTCCAATAAAATGGGTACGTAGTCAGTTCAGGTACAACTGAAGATGTCTTAACCCAGTGATTAAAAGTTAAAACTAGGAATGTTGTACCATCGGTTTCAGCCTTTCAGGTTCAAATCTTTCATCCTTTGTTTTAATGCGACTAATGGACTAAGTGCGTTATTCGTTGAAAAAAATAGCAAATCTAGACAGTACTGATACGGACATTTAAATCCAAACTATTACTCTCTCATTCATTCAATCTTTTACCGGTAAGGTGTTACCATTTTTCTTAAAATTGTATTATTGGTAAATCAAATAGTTGTATTGGTTCACCAATCTTAAAGTAAGGAAAAATAGTTGCATTTTGTGTAAATAGAGAAAAAAAATATGAAAATTATAAGGTAAAATGTTTTGTCAAAAGAGAAATGTAGATAATTGATTAAATTGTTCATTTATAATAAGTGTAAGAATTGAATGGACGAGAGAGATACAAAGGTTGAAACTAAGAATCTAAACCTAATTGAAATGCTTGGAGAATTGATTGCGTAAAGATTCTAAACCTAAGAATCTACTCCCTTTGTATTGAAATAATTGACGTTTTCATTTTACGAGGCGACTCTTTAAATTCAATTTTTATAAAAATATATTGATTGAAAAATTATAAAAAAAATTACGCCGTAAAAATCTTTACGAAAAGAACTTCGATATGAGCATACATTATTTCTATATATATGTAGGTATATATATATTGAGAGATATTGAAAGAGAGAAGTGAGTGTCCCGAAAAATGAGAATGACAATTATTTGAATGCAGAGGCAGTAGATTCTTAGGTTTAGAATCTTTACGCAATCAATTCTCCAAACATGAATCTCAAAGCATATTTATTTAGCAAATAATATGATTCTGATTGAGGATACCATAATATTGTGTTTCTTAAACGATTGCGAAACTAATTCTAGTGAAAATATGAACTGCGGCACGCGCTCCAGCATCCTGAGATATAGCGAATTTACTAATCCGCTAGAGCAGAGAAACAACATCCGTGTCGAGCTCACCGAGAGAGGAGAAGGAGAAAGGAAGGAAACCATACCCAATGGCCGTGCAGCGTGCCTGATACTTGACACACTTACGGCGAGCAACATCAGCAACGATCCGTCCAGGCTCAAAAGAAGTCAAGCCGGACTGGGTCAAAGGAGAGGACCCAGTCAGATCGACACAAACATCACGTCCCCTGTCCCACGAATAGAGCAGAAGGTCGGCGGGTCGTAAGGGCTTGTCGTTATCGTCGCAGAGGCCAATCTCCACCTCCTTGCCTGCAGAGATCCCTGTCCGAAAGCAAATATCCAACAGTGTGTCGCGGACAAGGTTATGGCGGTGTTTAATTCCCACGTTACCCGCACACGAAACCGCGTGGTCCCCAAAAATATCCTCTCTAAGGGCCCTGGAGCAGGAAGAGCAAGTCCCGAAAAGCGGAAACAAAGGGACTCCCAGGCGGTAACTGAGCACACTGCGATATGTCCGACCGTTCATGGTTTGCCCAAGCCCGGTAATAGGGACAGCCCTCAGCCAGTCAGAAGAATGGTCCCCCTGCTGAGATTTCCACAGGGCAACCTGTCGAGGGGTCAAGGCGAAAACAGATTCCGCTGCTGCAGCAACCCTCGTGAAATATATATTTGCCAATTTCTTCATAAGTTTTGGGGCAGCGATCTCAGAGGGGTTACTCAAGAAGTCAGAACCAGTAGCCTCAACAAAACCACTCAAGGTGGACTCAAAGGCAAATCCAGGGGCGACGATCTCGGAGGGACGAAGCAGCTTAGCTTGTAAATCGGCAGTCTGGAGGCGAGAAGTAAGGAAGGCAAAGTGCAGGGCATCAGTGGCGGCAAAGACACCGAGCCCCCCTAGGGAAAAGGGGAGGGTGGCCAGCCGCCACTACCACTCCCCAAAACCGGGCCCGGACGCCGTGACAATACGCTCAAGACTAGAACGGAGCGCGGTGTCAAAAGAAAGGTGGTCCGACCCAAAAGCACGGGGAGAGCAAGTGCGTAAGGCAAAGTATTATTATTATTATTATTATTATTATGATGATGATGATGATGATGATGCCTAGTGGATAGGTTATATTGAGTCAAGTGTTGAAAAATCAATAATAAGTTATACGGGTGGTAATCTAAATTATTATTCATGTTTCTTTCTAATTTTATGTTTTATTTTATTCGATAACAAATTTTCTTTTCCATATGATCGAGTGCACTTATGGTTGAGAGTAATTAACTTTTAATTGCATTGTAATTACATATCATATCGTCTCATTCGTACGTAATACATCTCTACTGTATTAAAATGAGGAGTTACTCTACCATTCGTACAATTGTGAAAATTTCTATTTTGCCATTACTTTCTATTTAATTAATTTTTTTCCCTCATCATCTTTATGTACTTCCTCCGTTTTTTTTGTTTGTTTATTATCCCATTTCATTAAAATACTCGATGAAATTTAAAAATGGAGGGAGTATTATCTTCTGAATTGTGGCTCATACGACGAGATGAACTTTCAGTCATCATGAATGATATGCTATAATAGTTAACAAATAATTGCTGTCTATCTTTTTCGTTCCCGAAAAGAATTCCTTAAGCTTAATGGAACATATCTCGTGGAAGAAGCGAGTTATTCTCGATCTCACTTCTCATTTCAAATAGTATGAAATCGCTTACCTCTTTCGTGTAAACTCCTACTACAACAAAGCTTAATTTCATTTGATACACAGGAAGCTTAATTTCATTTGATACACAGGAAGCTTAATTTCATTTGATACACCATCTTAATACAAAGATGAGGTGAAACCCGAATATAGTCGGGCTCAGGCATATCAACTAGTACTAACAAATACTCCAACTAGTGGTATAATATAATCAGTAATTTGTTGTTTCGTAATAATCACTATTATACTCGAGTATTATTTTCAAGTACTGTATCTTGTATATCACCCGGAGTAGTATTTGGTCCTATTACCGCAAGCACAAAAGTACAAAGGCCTGCACAACACTACATCAGGATTCAAGAACTACACACTTGTTTCAAATAGTTTCGTGAATTGCATCTTAAGCTGCAAAATGCAAACATTACAATCAGATTGTACAGATGAGCTAGGCTCAGTTTACTCCATAGATGTAAAAGCCTATGTACATTTGCAACGTCGGCGGCTCCCTAAAACTTCACCAAAAGCAGGTGCAGCAACCTCTAAACATTGTCGGTGTGATCATTGTCGTGGTCGCCATTGTAATACTCATCATCCCGCTGAACAAGCCTGTCCCGTGTGCGCTCTGACAATTTCACATGTGTGTACCAGATAAATACAAGATCAGATCAACGAGACGGGAATATGTTTGAGAGTAGAGTACCACGTTAGGTCTGTTTAGACTTACGATTAATGCGCTCATCTGGGTTTTCATCATCTTCATCAAAGTCAGGAATGTAAAAATCTGGGGGGACCTGCAATTGACACTACTTATCAATGCTATGTTCTCAATCTCAAACTACTTCCTCCGTTCCATTTGATTCTTTCCGTTTACTTTATACACGTACATCAATGCTCGTTTTCTTTTGCCTATATCTTTAGGTACATATTACTAAAAAACAATAAAAATTGTTGATATTCATAATGCACTCGGTTAGACAATTTAAACAAAATCTCACATGACTATCTTTTATCTTATACTCCGTACTACATAGCATATTTAGAAATTATTACTGAAGATTGTCCTCACTTATGAATAGTGTCCGAAAAGCTAACATTTTCTTACGGGCAATGGACATAATTTCCTGTAAAATAATTGTTGTGGTGCCTAAAGCAAATGGGAAAATAAACTACAAGCATGGAACACGATCAAATAATGGTATCACGAAAAAAAATGAAACGATGGGGTAATAGTGAACAAAAGATTATCGGTCCTTCGACTTAACATTTAACTAGGATATCAATCATTAAAAAGCTTCATCAGTATTACGAGTATATGTGACTGTGAGGCACTGCAAACAACCAGCAAACCTTTCCTTGCTAACGACATTGGAACTCGGCCCAAATTGGAAGGAACAGCCATGAGCTGCCCCTTAATGGAAGCGGGATAAATGTAACACTATTATAGTAATAAAACTAACCTCCTGCATCTGCACATTTGGAGCATGTTGAATACAACGAAGGTTCTCCATGACTTGCATTTTGATTGAAGTTAAGTATGATTTACTATTCAGGTTCTCCTGCTCAATGAAACCAAACAAGAATTACAGTGTTTGTGAAAGCAATATATCATGTATGCCTGTATGGAGTATTCACTCTACAACATCGAGCCTTTAGATTGTCAGATGCAAAACCAAAGTCTAACCAACCATAACCATGTACTCATTTTGAAGGAAAAGCATAGAAGCAGTGACGTACAATGTATCCACTAGGTATCCTCAAGGAAAAGTCTGGTCCAAAATATTCAATGTAGTCATTGTTTGGAATGTCTGCAAGAAGAGTCATTTTCAATTTTTATCAGAAAAAAAATAAAATTGAAATGTACTAATGTGAGCAGTAAAAGGTTATATTTCCATTTTGTTGCTCAAAGATTTGAGCTAATTCCACTTGGTGTGCTCCGAGCTTTCACAAATTTCACTTTGGTGGTCCGTGATTGGGGGTTGGATTATTTGAAAAATTCCCATCTAAGTAATGCAAGATTTGGAAATTTTCCCATCTTGGCAACAAACTAGCAAAGGTATAATATTGTCAAATTTCATGTAGATTTTGATCCTCTCAACGTGATAAAGTACTAAAAATTATTAGAGAAACTATTGAAGTGAAATTTCATGTAATTGTGGTTTTACAAAGTTGTTAGGACGAATTTTGGTTTACTTTGCCCTTCTGATCACCAAAGTGGGAACATTTAATCGAGATAGTTAACCTAATGGCATCAAAGTGAAAAAAACTAGAAAAGAAAAGAGAAAAATTTAAGAACGGGAAATGTGAAAATAAAAAGAGATGGAGAGGTATACCATTTGGCAGATCAGTATCTAACAGAACCCCTGTTTCCACTGCCCAGCAACGAGCAACATTCTCCTTCGTATATCCCCCTCCTCCAGTAACCTAAAAAAACAAATACCTCGTGTTGGTCTATGTGACAGTAAATGACAAAGGAATAATATGTAGTAATGTGCATCATTTCTCCAAACCTACCAGCAACGGCAGATTAAATTTCTTCACAAACCTTACACATTCCGCATGTCCTGTAGATAATCACAGCAAACAACGAACAAGATTATCATTTGCTTTGCAACCAGAACCACTGCATAATGTTGTTCCAACAAAATTACCAACCAATAATAAGATAAATGTGGTCGAATTACAAAAAAACCGGCACCATCAATTGAGAGGTTGAAGCAGCCTAATCTGTCTCCAGCAAGTGAATCAGCTCCACACTGCAGAACAATAACTCCTGGCTGATAAAACTCAACCACCTTTGAAATAATCTGCAAGAAAACAAGAAACTTGTCGTCACTGGGAATACGAATGTCAACGAATTATATTAGACTTGGCTCCCCCAGAAATTAGATCCTACCGTCTTGAATAATCTATTGAAGCTGTTGTCATCAATCCCATCCTTGAGCGGAACATTAATGGCATAATATTTACCTTCTTTCTCTCCAATTTCCTTCAGGATTGACAAACAAATAAATACTCATACTATATTTAGGAAGAATAGCAAGAAAATATAGGCAAAGCCTTTCTAAGATGAATAGGAATGTACATTAATACCTCATCACTTATAAAAGCTACAAACAGATCATTTAGCATCAATGAACAACAGGAAACTATAAACCAAATTGGAACCAATTCCATGTGCAACAAGAACGAAACAAAAGTCTTACCTTGACATCACCTGTTCCAGGAAAGAACAAATTTCCGAATTTGTGGAAACTAACGGTCATAACCCTGAAACAGAAAGACAGGGAGAACTTAGAGAACAAGCAAACCACGTAAACACCTCTATTTATATGTAAAACGGTACTCTGGCTCTAACCAAGATGTCAACATGAACACACGTACATAATACTTATGATTGTTTTTTTTTATGAAACTTCTGATTGTTTTCCCCACAACATCTTCATCAATTATTTTTTCACATATAAAATGGGAAGACTATTGTGAACCAAAAATAATTATTAATGAGCGGAACACCTACGGATTCATACGCATTTTGACATCATATATCAAAATACTCTCACCCTTCTGTTTGAATAAAGAGATTTGGATGGGAGCCTAGGGGGTGCAATTTAGAATAGAAGTGAAACGGGTGGAGAAGAAATGGAGTCGATTTTTCCTTCTTCAAGCGATGAAAATCCCTCCAACTTAGAAAGATTTGAAGGTAAAAATCTTTTATCCATTCCATTCTACTCCTCTCCCCTTCAATCCTCAAAATGATATCCAAACATAGTCCAAGTCTGAACCCACAATCCTCTTTTGATTAGATCAAGGAATTAGGAGGGAAAGTTAGAGAGACAGATTCCCTTTTTTGGTAAGGTCGAGTTGAGGGGACAACATTCCTCAGTCCCTCTCCCTTTCATTCTCTTCCTAGCTATCCAAAGAGAGTATTAGTCAATTATTACAGGAATTGGCCTCACCTGTCAGTGAAGTAGAATGCCTCTTCAACACCATCGCCATGATGCACATCTATATCAATGTAAAGAACACGTGCATGATACTTCAAAAGCTCCAAAATTCCCAAAACCAAGTCATTTATATAACAAAATCCTGAAGCCTCGCATTTTTTAGCGTGATGCAATCCACCAGCCCAGTTTATAGCAATGTCACAAAGTTTATTGTTCAACCTTCGGGCAGCATCTGTAAGCAATTATCCCAAACATTAGCATACAATATGGCAAACACATATATCATTCCAATATATAGGAACAAAAATAAGAATTACCAATGGTTCCACCAGCATAAATTTGGCAAAATTCAAACAAGTTGTCAAAGACTGGACAATCTCCTCCAAGATTAACTGAAAGGAAACATAACCATCAAGTTAGCCAACGCATATGACGAAGTAATCACCCCATATGCTTTGAGAGTGAGTAGCACAAGCGTTCTAGTGAGGGAACGGCAGAATGTACAACTATTGTACTAATTACCGATATTCTTTAATGGATGCAATAATACACTTGAATGATTTTGAATCTAACTTGTCAATACTGAGTTAGCGTCAGAATCAGAATATCAGATTGAGTTTACCACCATGTTATAGAATCCCTAGTATTCAAGTAAGACTTGTTTTTTTCTGAGAAACAATAAGGTTTTAGCAGGCACCTTTTTTCACTATGTTTGTTACTAGGTCATCTTTTCCCTTGATACTCACCCCTTTGTTGTCTTCCACTTGTCCTACCAATTGTTCTAATACGCAGTTCTAGCAGCGTTTTAGTTTGACGCGACTACTTTGTTAACTAATCAAGAGGAAGGTCCAAAACTTTTGTATACAGACGTAGTAAAAACCACAGCAGCACATCCTAACAACACTTATGTCTGTCATAGTGTCATGCCTCAATTAGAAATGACATTCATTGAGATCTTCACGGCCTAAGTTCATCTACCGCAACAACGGAATTTTTTTTAAAAAAAATTAGAGCACTTTCAGGTTTCAAATTTCAATCCTGCTGTCTCGCCTTTCCTTTATTCTCTTCAATCCTCACTTTCTTTACTCCATAGCAACAGTGACATGATCACATGAATACCTCCTACAGGACATTCTACTGGCCTAACAATACTACGAAAAATTTAAGGCCAGAGTCAGGGATATGAATTTGATATGGAGGACTACATATCTACACAATTTGACATAATTTTTTTTATTGAATGCCATATACCGATGAATTAACATAGTTTGATAATCGATAGGTATCAATACGCACAAATTATACAGTAAGATGTTCTCACCCCTTACGACGGTCATTTTTTCTAAAAACACTACTCCTGTGTACACTTTTAGGCCGTCTCATACAATAATTGTTCATCAATGGTTACCAAGTACAAACGACAGTTATATAAAAGCTTGATTGGTTATGTATCCAAATCTAGTCCCTTCTCGTCCGGCCTCCCTAAAGTCTACTACATATGATTATGGTCACGCCTTAAGCACTAGTTGTACATCGAATGACTAACAAAATCGACAATCTAGCAATTGCAGGTTGCAACCTTAACTAATGGCTAGCAAACAAAGATTCAACTGCAATAAACCATGTCAGAAAACACAAGAAAAGCAGCAAGACTCACATCGCGCCATCTCGGTCATGAATTCTTCCTGCTTGTCCGGCGTAATACGATTCAAGAACTCCACATAATCAGCAGAATGAAACTGCGCTAACTCCGTCGGATACGCTTTATGCGGTCTCTACACCGCGTTAACCAAAATCAATCAAAACACACCACAAAACACTAGAAAAAAACATAATCAACGAGATATATTACGGAAAAACGTACATAGACTTCCATTTTATGATGAAGTTCGTAAGAAAGAACAAGATGATGAGTCATACAAAGGCGGTGAGGTTTCATAGGGTGATTCGGACCGAAATATACGTTTCCGACATCTCCTGCAACAAAATTGATACATAACAAGTTTGCAACAATCAATTTACGGATGAAAAAAAATCGTAGAAATTAGGGTTTACAAGAGGGAGAGAAGAAGAAGTAGATACCGTCGTAGAAGTATGAAATCTTGTCTTTGGAGCGCATAGTGGTAGATTTATGAGGTGAGAGAATGAATTGGAGAGAAAAATGAGGGAAATTAAGCGGAAATCGCCATTGACGGAGCAGTAGAACTAGGAAGCGGAGCTGAGACGAGGGAGAGGGTCACACACTCGTCAGTCCTCCCTATAGCTAGAGTGCTACACGCCTACACCCGCCAAAACTGCTCGGCCCCACACCCAAATTGAAGATTCGAGTTTCACCCCCGTAATTTGAATTGGCTCTTAGTCTAACCCGAAAGTGGTATGAATGTTACTCCGTACAGCATTATAGTAAATGAGTCGTACCTTAAAAAAGTTGGAAATAACAAACCCGAAAATGACGTGTACTAACTACTAAGCCGAAGTCAACCAAATTTTTCTGACCAAAAAGTGTCCCCATCCGAAGATGACCCAACCCAAAACCGAATCGATTGATCGGTTTGTCAGGTCTACCTATAGTAGGTTGAACAAAACAATCCAGATATCCTAATTGAACCGTCTAATCCAATTCTGGTTCCAATACGTTCTCTTTCAATCCCGATCTTATTTGCTTGTCGAGTAGGTTTTGAATGTATGATAATGAAACAAACTAGGATAACTTGCAACTCATCACTCGTGAGTCGTGGATGATTGAGGTAAGCTAAAGTCCAGGCAAAGTTCGAGAAATTAACAAATCAAGACGAGTTAACGTTAACTTGTGTTTGAAAGGCTTGCGAGCGTTTGATTTTTTTTTGACAAAAAAACCAACCAATGGGTTAAATAATTGCATTAATCTCAACCAAAATAACAGTTTTCACGTTTTCCGGACCTGATTGATCCCAAACACGCCTTCCAAAGGTAAAAGACCTAGCACGCGCGGACTCTTGTGCGGAACGATTACAAATGCGCGGTACAAAAGACCAAGTAATACAATCAAGTTACAAGCAAAAGTAAGAATATCATCTAAAATGAGAAAAAGATCGCTTCTTCCCTTCCTCGCTAGACGCAAATAATCAATAACCGTCTTACAGGCGCTTTCCACAATGACTTGGCGATAGCCACGTTTCCAAGCTTCCTTTATTCCTTCAAGAATCGCCTCTGCTCCTGCTGCATGAACCTCCGTTACCTCGGGTCTCCTCGCACTCACTCCCCACACCAATAAACGACCATCATCCCCATGCCCCACAATACCCATACTAACCCCTCCACCCCGTAATCCCGCATCACAATTAATTTTAATCAACCCAAACGGCGGGGTCTGCCACTTCTGCACCCCTCGGCCTTGTCTGAACACCCCACCCTCCCTTACCTTCCTCCACTCCCTCACACTCCGCCATGATGTCAAGAATTCGAGTGAGCACATCCTCAACGCACACTCTCTGTCCCTCAAACACCCCCTTATTGCGAGCCTCCTACATTGCCCAACAACCCACCATAACCTTCCCTCACTCCTCTTCCTCCATCTCCCTCCACACCTACTCCACCCACTCCCTCACCCGTTCATATCCGTTTTCCTTCTTGTCTCCATCTCGTAAGGGGTTGTGGGAGCGTTTCGAACTTTTGGTTAGATGATATTTTGCTTTTATTTTGATAGAAAGTGTGGTAAACTCCGTATTTATGATATCTTTGTGTTGGTCATCAATTTTATCATTGATTTAGATGATATTTGGCTCATCTTTAAGCCCGAAGTTTGATAATGGTTTCAATTATTCTAAAGCTTAGATAAGCACCGCCACGGCGTCACCCTTAACTACACACAGGCTACCGCCTACTTCCGCCTTCCCGTCCATGCACGGTTACTTGCCATTATCCTCAGCGGCCACCGGCCCCGTCAAAGACCTTCAATGTCAGGCTGTCAGGCAATATTCTGAAATGACACATTTTACTTTTGTGTCTAACTTCTAACCGTGTTGACAGACTTGCCACATTATTAACACAAATGAAATCTTCTATACATATAAAAGAAGGTCCATCCTAGGACATAGGAGTAGTAGAGTACAGTAGTATATTGTACATAAGTGATAAGTAAAGCAGTAAAGAGCGTGATTCCAGTTCATAAACACCTAATTGTTGGGTAATCTGTTTCTGGCTTTGGATTTTAGATGGTCCATCATTCTCATAACTCATAATTATGCATTTCCCACTACCAAAACTAGGAATTATAATTAACTTGCATGTTGCATGCTTTATTTCCACCAAAATATCGACACATCTAAAATATACGAGTACTATCTGGTAAAATTATCGAGATGTAATATTTATGGAGTATTTACAACAGCATTTAAACCCATTTACGTTTTCCCTAATACATTGGTGTAAAGTCAAAATTGTCATCATATGGTCATAAAGTGACAAGATTTAACATAAAAGAGCATGTAAACAACTAACAATAACCCAAAAGATGCATAGGATTAGGCATATGATTGGATGAATGTTCTTTAACAAAAGACACAAAATATGCGAATAGTTATCTGTAAAAGGCAAGACAACTCTTCTCCTACTCTGTCTTGCCCCTTAAGTCTTTTTCTTCCACCATAGTCCCTATTATTCACGAGCACGTCTCCTGAGAGATCGTCTGTTTGTATCTCCCAGACTCCCACTAAATTACTGGGAGACATGCCATTTCTCCTCATTCTCTCAATAATGTTATTGAAAGACGATATTTCTGAAGTTTATGTGATTACTTAGTCTTGTTATCCACTCGTATGCATTTTTATTCATTTATTTTCATTATAAAGGATATGCATGTTACATGTAATGTAGAGTGCAATATAGGTGAGTAGGTGACCCATAAATTAAAGTGTACAATGCTCAAAGAAATCTTCAACATCAAGCACCCCTCCTACAAGAAATCTACCATTGCGATATGATAATAAAAACGTTTGTTAAACACTATCTTTTAAACTTTTATTTTGTGAAACAAAAATAAGGACTCGTTTGGTTACTCATCTAATTATCGGGAAGTTCAAGATCCCGGGAAGTGCATTTTCATGGAGTTGTTTGGTTGCCCACTTCAAGAAATTGCCACTTCCCAGGAATTGTCACAAAACCCCTTGGTGTGTAGAACTTCCCGCATTAACTCATTTTCCACGTGACAACCAATCAATATTTTTGTAATTTTCATGAAATACAAATTCACGTGAATTTAATTTTCCGACAATTTCATCTTCCCATGATGAACCAAACGAGCCCTAAGTTCAAAAGTGTCTCTGGTTTTACTCGCATCTCAACTTTTAAGAACATGGGTTAAGAATATAGCTCAAAATTGACTAATCGAATCTCTTGGCCGAATTCAAGCAGCATAAATCAAATACGGAGTCCAAAGAGTGAACAAATGCACGTACATTATTGTTATCTTCAGTGCGAAAAATACATCCGAAAAGTCAAAGTTAACATGAGCACATACAACATTGTTCATTAGACTATGTTTATCCACAGACTCATTTTTTTTTCTCAGACTCGGCCACCTCAGCTTTCCACTCACTTTTCATTCTTCAGACTCAGACTCAGACTCATTACAAAAGTACACTTTATCCACAGACTCATCTCAGACTTTCTCACCTCACATACCTTATTTTATATTATTTTTTCATCCATTTCACCTCAACTTTTTACCTACCTTATTTTATTTTATTATTTTTATATTTACCTCATTTCACCTCAAATCTACCTACCTTATTTTATTTTTTTATTTACCTCAATATCTACGTTTATTTTATAACTCGAATAATTACAATTAAATAATTAATTGTTAAATAAATATTGTGACATACGAATAATTTTACATCCAAGTGGTCCTTATTAAAGATGACAATCGGGCGGGTGGATCGAGTTCGGGTTGGGTTGTCGGTAGACCTGACAAACAAGTCAATCGGGTCGGGTTTGGGTCAGGTGACTTTTGCGTTGACTTTAAGTCGGACCATATCATTTCGGGTTTGCTATTTTCATCTTTTTTTAAGGATATCGACTCGTTTTTTATAATAATAGTCGGGTCAATTTTGGGTTAGCTTGGGTCAATTCAGGTTACGAGTCAACCTCGAATCTTTAGTTTGGATATTAGATCGGGTTCGGGTTGGCTTATTTGGGTCCGATCGGGTCGAGCCAGTTTTGCCATGTCTAGTTGTCGGGTATGGGTCAGATGCGGATCATTTTTCGGGTCAGATCGTTGGGTCGGGTTTGGTCATGTTAAGGTTGAACTAGGTTTTGTTTGGTTTGGTCGTGTATAACCATCGATTCATTATCCGTTATTATTACTACGTGCCGTGTTATTTATCATTTATTATATGAATTTGGTTTTTATCATCTATACAACTATATCATCTAATACAAATTATTTTGGTCATGTTCTTTTGTACGGAAGTGAAATGAGCTAAAGTGAAATGAGATAAAATGGAATGAGTTGAACTGAACTGAACTAAGCTGAGCTGAACTAAAGTAGCCTGAAATACAGAAATAATAATAATAATAATAATAATAACAATAATAACAATAACAAGTTTACTTGTTACAAAAAAAATATTAATTACTATTTAAACAACAACAAAAAATAATAATAATAATAATAATAATAATAATAATAACAACAACAAATAATGTTAATTATTGTATCAAAAAATATTAATTATTATTATATTAATTTTAATTTTAATAAAAATATTATTAATAAAAATATTTTATAATAATAATAATAGTTATTATTATTATTATTATTATTATTATAACAATAGTAATAATAATAATTAATTAATAATAATATTATAATAATATTAATAATATTAATATTTATAATTAATATTAATATTTAATAGTAATAATATTAATAACAATAAAAAAATATTAATTTTTATTATTATATTAATATTAATTATTATAAAATGTCATTAATTTTAATATTTTAATAATAATAATAATAATAATTAATAATATTAATAATAATAATAATAATATTTAATAATATTTAATAATAATAATAATAACAACTTATTTGAACTGAACTGAACTGAATGAACGAGTCTGAGATTGAGTCTTTGAAATCCAAGACTCAACTTCAGACTTATGTGAGTCTCAGACCGTCTCAACCACTTTAACCAGGTATGAGTCTCAGACTCAAAGAATCTGAGTCTCAGACTTTTGTTCAGACTCAACTTCAGACTCCCTTTAAACTTAGATCCGTCTGAGACTCAGACTCGTACCAACCACATTATCCAGGTATGAGTCTCAGACTCAACAAATCTGAGTCTCAGACTCATACTCAGACTCACACTCAGACCCCCTTTAAACTTAGTCTTAGTCAATTTTGTTTTAAGTTATTGTTTTGTATAATCCAAACTAAAATACTGTGTTTGGCAAAACAAAACAAAATAAAAAATATGCTATAAACTTTTTTTTAATTACAAAGTTGGTGATTTGAAAATATTTTTATTGAAAATTGTGTTTGACATAAAAACATTGTTTATATTAGCTCAATAGCTCGCGGTGATTTTTTTTTTTTTTTTGCACAAAGTCGTCGTTATTATTGGTTTGTTTTGGTTGCACCTAACTTAAGTGTGATTAGAGAAATCAAAATCATGTGAAAAAATTAAGTTAAAAGATCACTAGTTAAAACAAAATTACTATGAATATGGAAAGGTAATTATGTAATCCGTCAAAGATAGTCTCTCTATCTCGTCATTTAACTTTTTACCTTTAATTAATTATGTACTCCGTTAAAGTAAAAAATGATCGAGTTGATAAGAGAGCATAATCTCTTACGAGTACATCTTACGAGTACATCTTAAAGTAAATATGTCATTTTAAACATGAACGTACTATTTCATACTCGAATTTTATTACATTGTACACGCAGCTCCACTCGTACACATCTAGCAAGACATTTAAGTTGGTCAAAGTCAAATTACTTGTTCCATGTACGAATTGCGTTCGATAATTTGTCCGAATCTTTCGATAACGGTATTGGTTTTGTGTAATTTGTCTATAGGTTCAAAGGAAAGAGAAAAACTTAGAGAGTTTTATTTTAGGGGAAGAGCAAACACGAAAAGCGATGTTGCCCAAAAATATGAGTTGACAACTGTAGCTACATCACGTTGTAGCCTACTATTGAACTTGCTCTTAAAATCCGTGTATGATTTAACAATTCCGTTTAAATATAGGCTAGGTCAGGGACGTTGAAATATGACAACTTACCTTTATATGATTGCATATTTTACCGCACAACCAATTTCAAAATCTAACTCTCAAACCAAGATTTATATATATCCGAAAAAAAAGCAACATGGGATGGGTCTTATAGTTTAAAAATAAGGCCAAAAAGGGGTTGCTCATCGTCGTCGACGATTTACTTAATATCGTCGATAAATTTGATAGTAAATGACTGAATCGTCCCTGGTTAATTACTAATTAAATTAACCTAATTACTACCGTACTATTTAACCTACCACTATTTAATCTAAGTAAATTACAAAGTCCGAAAACAACACTATTGTATTTGAATTTAACCTAATCATCTTCGGAATAACATTGAAACCCTCATATTTCAAATTTTCCATTATTCGTTGACAATTGTTCAAAAGGTCGAACGCGGAGAACTTCTTCGGAGTACTAGTTTAATTTGGAGACTCTATAGTAATACATATTCCTATATATCTGCTATGTGACGGAATTATCCATCGTAAACCTTAAAACGAATCAAATACATACCAAATTATATTACAAGTTGACTAGAATATGTCAAGTATTTTGTCTTCATTAACCTCGTGCAATAAAATTTTAACCTGTTTTCAGATTTATAACAGACAGATAATGTACCTATCAAGTACTCTCTCATTCTTTGTAAAAGCACACTTTGAATAAAATATAATCACCCATTTGAATAAAAACGTGTGTTTTCCACTAAATGAGAGGGAGTAGGACCTACTATGTGAATAAAACCTGCCCCTAGAAGAGGTTGGAAAATCCTTACAATTTCACTTTTCTTTTCAAAGGCAAGAATTCTTGTCGTAGTCCTACTTGGCTTATGAGTAATATGCAGATAGAGTCGACCTCTCTTGAAATAGATATATTCATGTTATAATTATAATAGGTGACGTGACATGTTATATATGGTTAAACACGATAATTTTTTTGTTGTTGGTCTACTTTTCACTTTCGTATTACAAGACTCGTTATAAGTTTAAGACGGATATGCATGTCTGGATTTTCAAGAGAAAGTGTGTATATAAACAATACAAAGTGTATGCTTTTATTACATTTCATTTCTATCTCTATTCATTGCCTTGAAAGCCAAACTTGATCCAAGAAACACTCACAATTTCACAAATAAAAGACGAGAAAATATACGTTGCAAAGTCACAATATAAGGAGAAAGAATTGAGTTGATTGATACCAATATTAAAGCAATTAATATCATGACAACACAAAAGCATGTGATATGGAAAAAACAACAAAAACAAGAAGAGGGAGAAGAAATGAAGAATTCAGGGGCAATGAGCTTGATTGGAAGCCCTACCATGAGTAGTGACAAAGATGAAGAATTGTCTCGAACCGTGTTGTCGACTTTTCGAGCTAAGGAAGAAGAGATCGAGAAGATGAAGATGGCGGTTAAGGAGCGTGTCGTGGCTCAATTAGGTCGCGTTGAGCTCGAGTCCAAACGTCTTGCAGAAATCCGCGAGGTTTTATTATTATTACTATTATTATTACTGTATTATAAAATGCAACTTATTTTGAGCTCAAAACGATTCATATATTATTATCGTTGTTGTTACTATAATTAATTATTTTATTTTTTTAATTGGTGAATTTTATTTACGAATCAAAACAAGTTTCGCAAGAAACAATAATTTTTTTTGATTATTATTATTATTATTATATTATTTTCATTAACCACGCGTGGGCAGATTATTAGGATAAGTTGATTATTAAGTAAAATAAGTATAGATCACATATAATTACATGATTTTTTTTAAAAAAAAATTAAACATCATATAAATAAGCAAAAGGTTATAATAATACGAACAATAATTTATTACTCCGTATTTTTTGTTAACATTATATAGAATAATAGATGAATACGTAGAAGAAATAATGACTTTTTTAATAGATATAATTAATTATAGTTTAATAAAAGTGGATAAAAAATATTTAAATGAACTTGCAAAAAAAAATTGTCATTTTTTTATTTTAATTCATGATTAATAATTTTAATGATTTTAGTTGCATAATTATGAGAAAATAGTTGTTAATTTGTTTATTTGTATAATACAAATTCTCATATGAGACGGTCTCACGATATGATTGTGAGACCTCTCACATGGAATGAAGTTATTAAAATAATAAAATACTCTTATGTGAGTGGTCTCACAATAATCGTATTGCGAGACCGTCTCACAGGAGACTGACCGATTAGTATTATGAAAATGTATGTATAACAGGAACTTGAAGCTCTTCAAGATCCAATGAGAAAGGAAGTTGGAGTATTAAGAAAAAGGATCGACACAATTAATAAAGAGCTCAAGCCTCTTGGAATTGCATGTCAGAAAAAGGTATTTAAGTTAATCTTGTTTAAAATCGCGTTAAGCTAATTATATCGTAGTTGTCATATTAATCGCACAAAATTGAAAAAGATCGATATAAAAATTAAGAGAGTCTCAAAAATGAGATTTTGAGATCATTTTTGTTACAATAATTAACACGCGGTTAAGTTTTTAATGAGATTGTGACAAAATTAATCGAATCATTAACTTTGGTGAAATTCTTTGATATCTCGACTAAACTCAACTCCTTTAATTTTAATCTCTTATAAATTCATCTCTTAGAAATTTAGAATCGTCGTATTGTACAAGATTTTGACTCGTTATCTAAACATCTTTTGTTGCTTTTTTTTAACAAAAGGAGTTACAAGAACGATCATAAAAATCATAATTTGACTCGTTACGAAGTTACCTCTTTAACTTTGTGCTTTTCTCTAAGACAATTTCATGATTTGAAATTTGAAACTTTACAGCAAAGAGAATACAAAGAATTCTTGGATGCATTCAATGAAAAAAACAAGGAAAAAGCTCTACTAGTTGGCAAATTAATGGAGGTAAAACTAAAGTTAAAGATGCATTTTTGATCTCACATACACTTTACTCCTTTGTGATTTTATAACGTGTTACTCTCATTTGATATTTCGAAGTTAAAGTTTGACGGTAAATATATACTCGTAGATTATTATGTATCAGTGATATCATGTTGTCCTCGTATAATTTATAACGGTTAAAGTTTAAAATAAAGTAGGGGAATATGTGGGTCATTCCGGACCCAGCCTACTCCCCGGGTCACTTTAAGCCCGACCCGTCAAACCTATGAGTGGTCCAGCACGACCCGTCCCACATTCGAGTCCATCAAAGTTAGTGTAGCCTGCCAAGACCCGCCAAAATTTGGAGAGAAAAAAAAGAGTATTTTACCTCCACGGATCTGGTTCAGGTCGAACCTCACTCAGTCTTACCTAACCCGCCCACTCCTCAGGTCGCGTCCGGATCCCTTCACCCAACCCATCCCAGTGACCCGGCCAACCCAGAGTGGACATGTGATCACTCATAGTTTAAAGTACCATGTGACAACTAAGTATAGGTTACTTTTGCTTTATAAAGAAGTTTCGCACAAAAACGATCAAAGTATAATCGTCTATCAACAGGAAAACTAAGTCATTCATATTGACCTGATTGGGTGAATTAACTTGGACAGGCATTAGGTGAAAGTGAGAAGTTGAGGTCTAAGAAGTTGGAGGAGCTCAGCAAGCACATTGAATCCCTAAGCTAATTTGTGTTGATAATTACACACAATATATATCATTTACGGTCTAATCTTATCTTTTTGTTTCGATCATTTGTTTATCTTTAATTAAATTATTTCCCACAATTAATATAAAATGTAAACTAATGATCGAGATGGAAAGTATAATATTTAGTGTGCTTAATTGAAATTAATTAATTTGGTTGGTTTGTGTAAATTCTACATTATGGTTGGCTGTTGTTTGGTGTCAAAATATCAAAATTATTATTCCACATGATTATTGATTGTTTTCTTTAATTTGTTTGCTTTGGAGGTGGGAATGTATGTACATCAGAAATGATTGTAATTACAATGTATACATTAGTTTTTTAGTTTGCAAAATTGCACAATTCAAACGATATTTTATTATCACGTAGGTAAATACGCTAATTATGTTATTTTTTGTGTAGGATCTTAGATAATGTTGCAAGCAACAATCTAAACATGCCGTGTAAAAATGTGCAAAGTTTTTATAATTTGGGAAATTGCACAAGTTTAGCGACATTCTATTACGAGTATTATTATTTTTTGAAATCAACATTCTATTATTAATTACATGCATTTTGTGAAAAAAATCGATTATTTTACAGAACATTATAAAGTATTTGAGAGATTGTCATAGAACGAGTCAACGAGAGCAACATAATATGAGAAGATCGTCACACTCACTCCAACAAGAAAAATATCATTACTATACAAAAATACCCTTGTACCTAAATCTCGATTATTACACTAGAAATAAACTTGGTGAGATTCCGACTTCCCTCATGAATTGGTTTTCCACGTCACTAGTCACTTATCATTCTATGATTATATCCGTATATATAACATCATACTTTATCGAATTAATTTCGGTAATCGGATCACTCTAACCAAAACAATCTCTTCTCTTTTTGACCCAAACTGGCATTCGCTTCTTCATTCTTACCGTTGGGAAATGAATTATTGAATCCTCGTCTGCCACCCAACTGTATAACAAAATAACAAATCAATTTGAAAACACAATTAGTAAGTTACAGACTTACCGTATCAGACTGCCTCACACAATAACTACTACAGATACTTACCTGAATCGTGTGACGAAATGGTGAAGGAAAATGGATGCTTCTAATCTAGCCAAGTCAGATCCAGGGCAAAGTCTTTGGCCACCACCAAATGGTGTAAAATTATTGTTCACTGTATCTTTATCCTGTGTGATCAACATTCCAAATTACAAAATATTCACAAAAATCGAGTTAGAGAATTATTAAAACGATTAACTAAACCTACCGAAGATGCTTAGCCTAGTGGTTAAAACTTAAGACCAGGTACATACCCAGAAGAATCAGTCTAAGGTTCAAAATCCTCTTTTTGTAATTCAACTAAGTGTGTGCTTCGTTGAACAAAAAAACTAGACCTGTTCAAGTCGGGTAAGACCGGGCCTTATGTTGTCAAATGATTGACCCGAACCCATCTTGTTATTTTTCTTGGTTTTTTTGGGCGGATCCAAGTTCATGACCGGGTCGGCCAAATCCTAGAGCTGGCCGACCCGTTAGTCTGACCAAGTTTAGTCGGAGGGAGTACGAGTTTTCAAAAGAGAAGAAAGACAGAAACATACATGCCATCTCCACGGGTTAAAGTGATACGGGTTGTCATAAAGAGAGTCGTCGAGGTGAACTGATCTGAAATAGGGAAGAACACACCATCCTTTAGGTATCAAGTATCCCTTAATCTCTACATCTTTCATTGCTTTTCTCATCACCCCCATTATTATATTTCCCATTCTTAATGTTTCTGTAATCACCTGCTCATAAATTCCACAAAATCAACATTAATCATACGGCGAGGACTAAACCTTTTAAAAGACCGTCTTTCGTTAAGTTAATATTTATTTAAACTTACACATTGAGTGAAAGGCATTGAAAGATAGTCACTCCAACACATGGGCTCCCCTAATTCATCTTTAAGCCTTTTAACTTCCACATTCTCCTCCTATATACCAAAAGAAAACAAAAAAAATACTTCAAAACTCGACTTTACAAACTCGTATTTGACCCGTATAACATTTAACACAAAAACTCATATGAGACGAGACGGTCTCACGATAATTTTACCGAAAGACCTCTTAAGTGTCTCTCAATAAAATCACCGTGAGACCGTCTTGAGATTTAATGTATAAAATGAAAATGAATATAACCATCTTAGACAGGAAATTGGGAAGAATGTTACCCTGAGGTTTTGCAAGGCAAATGGGAAATCAGACAAGTATTTGATAGCGAGAGTAATTAGAAGAGGAACAGAATCTTGGCCTGGAATCATCATATCAATCATATTATCTGACATTAATTCATCTGTTAATTCCCCACTTCGGTCACTTAATAATACATCTAACACATCATTTGCATCTCCTTCTTTAACCCCTTCTCTCCTCTTTGCCTTGATTATTTCCTTAATCACTTTCACCATTTCCTTTTTTGCCTGTCACACATGCATTCAAATCAACACTCCACTCATTCATTATTAATGCCTACATATAGAGCTTGCCTCGTCAACTGCAGATGTCTTAGTGTGATGGTTAATACATACAGAATATGTGCCAAGATCCCCACTCCCCAGTTCCCGTTAATGTAATGCAACCAAGTGAGCGCTTCATTGGGGGAGGCCACAGGTCGGGTTCATTGCCTAGCCGCTCTCCTCCTATGTGACTTGACCCAAATTAAAGTTTGTTTTCAAAAGAATTGATCTTTTATGGGTCCAGCCCGAATAGGAGATGGGTTGTGCTAGGCAATTACACGGGCTGGGAGAAATTGGGCTTGTTGTGGTGGGCTTGGTCAGGCTAGATAGAGTTGGTCTCGGCTCTACCTACATTTTCTCAAAGGCAAATCCTTGTTCGTAACATCATTATCCTTCGTAAACCTCGAGACATGTCAAATACATACCAAATTACATGACAACTTGTCTAGGTAATGACAGATGTTGCTAATATGTGATCTATTTTAAGATTTAAAGCAAGATTAATTATTTCTCAAAAGCGTTACTGAGTTTTTCTTTATTTTTACGATGTCTGGAAAAGTGTGAATGATTGTACCTGTAATGAACGATAAAGCTGAGTTCCGGGTAGATTAATAGGCAAGGACATGAGGCCGGAGATGAACTCTTGAAATTCTCTTTTTAGCAACTCCATTTCCTCATCAACTGGGTTTAGACCAATCAATGTTTTCACCAGCACATGAAACGCAATCTGTTTAAATTAAAAACTGTCAATCTCATTATCATGTTTATCAATTAATGAATCAATCATGTTTACACAATTTAGATTTACAAATCACAACACAAAATAACATACAAACACATTATCAACTTTTCGCAAATTAAAATTCTTCAACAATATATTAATTGCATCGATGTATACTTAATTTTGATATTCGATCAATGTTAAAAACGATCATTTTAAGAATCCAAAAATAAATTATTTTATAGCGAGACTAAGTTAAAAAGTGACTATTTCTACAAATTAACGACTTTTCTAAAATGTGTTCGATGGACGCACATTAATCATCATAACATAATACGGAGTACTAAAAAGAGAAACCACTCTCAAAATGAGAGGACATGTGTTGCGTTGTGGGCAATTTTTTCTCCGCCTAAATCAACCTACTTAGAGCAATCACAATGGAAGAACCTCGTATAAAGTTCTTCCTTTACCATGTCATTTTTCACAATAATCTAAATTTAAAGAACTTTTAGGTACAATGGAAGAACTTGGTATTTTGTTCTTAAATGGGTCTCATTATTATTTTTCTTCTCTAACCAAATTATTTTAATTTTTCTAGATAAATGTAAGAACTTAGTTCTTAAATAAGAACTTAGAACAATCACAATGGACGAACTCAATATAAAGTTTGTCATTGCCATGTAAGATTTTGACAAACTCCAAATGCTTAGAACTTTTAGAAACAATGGAAGAACTCTAAATAAAGTTCTTACATGAGAAAGTTAAATAAAAATAAATAAATAAATAAAATAGCAATTGGACAATCTTGCTTTGGATTTAACAAGAACTTGGTTCTTATTTTGAAGAACTCAAGACAACCCACAATGGAAGAACTTTTAGAAAATAAGTTCTTGGTGACAAACTCTGGGAGAAGCTCCATTGTGGTTGCTCTTGGTTCTTCATTTCACAAACCCAATGTCATGCACAATGGAATAACTTTTACTTATAAAATTCTTGATGACAAACTCAAGGGTAAGAACCAACATTGTGGTTGCTCTTATGGACCTAATTAATGGGCTTACTAATGTGAATTGAATAGCACTTTAAATAATAAAATGATACCATTAGGAAACGCATACTGAGGAAATGGAGTCAATAATTAAAATTAACTTCTAAAATAAACCAAGACTTATAATTTATATTGGTATATACGTACATTTGCGTGGGTTCAATACTAGTATGTTAACTAAAACAAGAATCACAATGTTATTATCACGATAAATTGAAATACCAACTCATATTTTTAATACTTACACAACAGTATTGTAATTCTTACTTTAATCAGCATATTAACGTATATCCATGGAACACATTAAAAAAATTGTTTCTCAATTCACGTGAAACATACTGAAACGATTTACATGATGAAACACGTCAAGCCAAAACAATATGTGCTTTCTCAGTCTCAATCATTTATTACTCCGTACATTTTATATATCTTTATATTATTCGTGAGAAGTATTTTAATCAACGTTAAACATTAAGCGTTAAACATTAAGTGTGGTTAGTAACACTAACATGTTTGGCCTCATCTTGGATGAAAATGGGGGAGTTGTTATCTTCTTCCCATGTATTCATAGCTTGAAGAACATAAGTTTGCATATCTTGTGTGAGCTGAGCTTTGAGTCGGGAGGATTTGAAGAAACAGCCAATAAGTCCATGGATTCTTCTTTGTAAACTCCAATTAATAACAAGAATTGAAGATTTTCCCATCAATTCTGTTACTGTTTTGGGATATGAAGGTACAAACACCTTTGCATCACTTTGCAGTATTACTCTGTTCACTTCTGCATCTGTTGATATTATTGTTGCTTTCCCAAATATGTGTGACTTGAACACTTTCCCATACCTTTCCAAAAAAAAAACACCTCGTGTGAGAGACCGTCTTTCACTAAGTTAGCGAGAGACATAGATATAATAGAAATAAATTAGTAGGACCCCACCGTTTGTTTCCCAAATCTCTATATTGTTTTTGAATGTGTTGCTAATACGAAAACAATCTAATTCTTCTCTAATTTGGTAATTATCGTTTACCAAACATTATTCCTTAACTAGATGCTAATTTAATTTGGTGGTCAGACATGTAACTAAGATTATCTGTTAACCGTATTCTGTTAATCATGTTATCGACTATAAAATTCATCAGCTACACTATTGCTGTTTGTTAAACAGAGTCTTAATTAATTAATACATAAGGGTATTGTAATCTTGAACAAAATATTAAAATGAGACATTCTGCAATAGAATTTGAAAAACCATGAGAGATATATACATCGTAGATAAAATATAAGGAGAACTTACAAGAGGCGACGTTTATTCATGAAGCTTTCCGGGTAATGTGAGTAGGCACAAGAGATGAACTCCATTGTTTCACCAATAAATGGCCATCCAAGAGTCCCTAAAGGGAGTGAGCAAGTAGAAATTATTTTTGATGATGTAAACTTGTGTTTGATTTTCCTACGGATTGTTTTGAAAATGAGCACACAAATTGCTAATGTTATGACAAAAGTAGTGAAAGTAATAGGAGCATTGGTCATTGTTTTTGGGATTGTTTAGTTAGTTACAAATTAGGTACAAATTTGTTTCACTAGCTTCACAAGTTTGTAAATAGCATCATATGAGTTCATATTATATATACTCCTCCCACCTTCCTCTGTCCTAATCAATAATTTACACTATATTTTACTTCCACTTTGTCTTTTCAATTTCGTTTTAGTTCACTTCAATTAATTACTCTGTAGTTCACTTTAGTTTCCTTCGGTTCAATTCAACCCCGTATGAGGTTCATTTTGTCTCAACTACATCAGTTCAATTCAGTCTACTTCAATCCACAAGAACATAGCCTAAAGATGTATCTGTCAACAGTTTGCGTTTCTATTTTTGCTAAGTTTACGTATATTAATTATTTACTTTATCTTCTAGTAATATTTAAAATAATTACTCCATTGTAACGTGTATAATTAGTACTCGTATATAACAAAGACGGATTGATAACTTTCTAGTGGGACGAAGGAAGCAATGTTGCGTGTCTTGGTGCGAGGAAGGATCCCCTCCATTACCTCAAAAGTAATGGATAGTCCATTACCTATACATCCATTTTAATATAGTATTTCTGCCACTCATCACCATCCATTATTTAATACTAGGACCATTAGATCATTTCAAAATAATATCTAGATCGTTGATAAGTACTCCCTCCCCTTCACTAAGATCTTCCACATTTTCTTTTCAAGAAACTTTACTAAGATGTTCCACTTTTCTTTTTAGTAAATATTTTGTGGTTCTTATTGCTTGTGACCCCACTTCTTTTTCTCTATCTTCATTTTCCTCCGCATATATCCTTTTTTTAATTTCTTCCCATAATCAAATGTGGAACATCATAGAGAAGCGGAGGGAGTAATAGAGAAATCCAAATTGTCTTGGTGCATAGCATGGGGAGACCTAGCTAAAATATCATACGTACATGCCTAAATAATTGTTGTTTTATTTATTGATCAATGAGTTTGCATGAATGTGTGCACGCCCGCCGAAGAACCACATTTAAATTAGATTTTATTCATATCTTCTATCAATCATCAATCATTTGATTTAAAGTCGGATATAATAAGCTGCGTAGCCTAATCCAATTTATAAGGGGTCATTTGATTGTCCTCTTAAATCATTGGAAATAGAACTTTCCATGAATTGATAAATTGGGATGCTGTTTGGTTGTCCATTTTATGGGAATTACCACTTCGTTATTTCCCACATGTCACCAAACAATATTTTTTGTAATTCCCATGAAATATAAATTCACATGAATTTAAGTTCCCAATAACTCCATCTCCCCATGGTGAACCAAACGACTCTAAGTTAAGTTCACTTCTATATAAATATATAAAAAGGCAAGATGAGTAGTTTATTGAGTAATTATTTGAACGACACGTGGCATCATTTCAACCTAACTAGACACGAGTAATTGCCAATTTCTATCCTTTCGTTTTCCCATGCTCAAACTTCTTTATTTTACTACCCCTTGGTCCCTAACTACTACGAGTACTACTCAGTATATATACTGTCACTTTAATTTCAACTTTTCCTCTACATCGGTAAAAAATTTAGTAGTATAAATTTATTTGAATCATAAAAAACTAGATAATTGAGAATTTTTAAGTGAATACTCCGTATATTATTTTCTTTCTCTCTATCGTGTTTTACTTTTATATTTTTTTTTCTTCAGAAATACTTTATTCAAATCTAAATAAATAATAGAGACCAAGGAAATACAATATTTGTTCCAGCCACAAAAATTTAACAAGTACTCCGTAAATGTTACTCCTTTTTTTCTTCCTTTTTTTAATAGAGTATGTTCTTCAATATTTTTTTTAATGATTTACGAAGTAGATGCTTAGGCAAGAATGAACAACATTTTGGCGTAAGCGATCCAAGTTATACTAAGAACGTAGTATATAATTTGCTTCATTTAACCGTACGAGTACTAAGGAAGAATACGACTTTGAAAATGATATTATTAGATCTCAGTTGTGATTGAAGAGTTGAGGATCTATAAAACGAAGTAGTCTTTGCTTATTGAGATGTACTCCTATGACATATGAGTAATAAGTAAGAATTATTTCTTTAGGTTTATATCATCTAAAATTTGAATTGGTTTAAAATTAAATTTTTAGCAACATTTCTTCGTCATCAATAAGTTTTAATTTTTATGCATTAGATACATACTAATAAGTATTAATGACTTTTTTTCTAAATAATAATCGCATGTTGTCAAATTTACAAATAGATGACTTCAATTTTTTTCTATTGGTTAAGTGGTTTTGCGAACTGGTATAGAGTATTGAGAATCAACATAAAATATTTTTTGATATTATAATAAATTTTCATCACGATTGAAAGTAATTTTGTTGTATCTTTTACATATGTGAGGTATTTCAACTTATGACATGAAATGAATATCAATTTAATACTTAATTCTACTTTTTTTTAAGCAAAAAAGCATCAATATCAAACAAGATATTGTAATTATAATAACGAGATAAAATTGAACAATGATCTTAGACATCCCGTGAATTTCACGGGACACAAAACTAGTTCATATTCGAAAAGAATAAAACACAACTCTCTTAAAAGTTGTTTTATATCATTAATATAGACCTGTTAAAGAATAACTTAAATCAAAAGTGAAGGTTATCGTTAAAAAAAGGAAATAATGAAATTAATTGTTTGAATTTTTAGTAACGGATTGATCATCCATTCATTCTGTTAAAAAGGTAAAATGATAAATACAATTGTAATAAATTAAAATAAAATAAAATTAATACATATATTAATTATATTAATTTATGCATAATTCAGTTAACAATTCTTAAGTTAAAATCATACTCGGTAAGTCGGTATTAAGTATCAAGAAAGTATGGTTAAACATTAAAAAAATAGTGTTAAGGGAATCATTAGCTAGCTATGAATGAGTGGTTGTCACCCAGTTTTTCGGGGCTCTTGGGTTTTTAAGCCAATCAAAGTAAGCATTTTTTTATTCATATGACCCACTCGCCACTCACTAAACTAAGAAATGTGATCATTAGCTATAATAATACAAATATGAAACTTTTGTTAATCCAATGATTAAATATTTCAACTTCGAATTCTCTTCTACTGTATCATATAGAAATTATATAATAATTTATTTGTGGAGTGAATCTAATACGGAAGTACTAAAATTTGGGTCGCAAATCTTCTCATATTGTTCTACTGCGTATAATATACGGAGTCCATAATTAACCATAATTAGGTCATATTCTTTTCAGCTCACTCTAATTTAGTTCAGTTACTTCAAAAACTTCATTTTATCTCAGTACTTATACTTCATTCTATTCCAATCAATTCAGTTTAGTCCAATTCAATTCAATTTAGTTCAATACGATTGATTTCTCTGCATCAGTCCCACTAGGCCACCAAACTTTCTCATGCGCGTACGTGCGCAAAAGCATATACGAGTAAATAAAATCTTGGCAATAATGGAATTTGTGGGTCGAAGCAACACCTAATAAAGCCTTTATAGTTTACGTTGGCCCATCATTGAATGTGCAGATTTCAGAGTAAGGAAGGGTTGGATCTTGGACTGGTGAAATGATGAGGAATCATGCATGGTTTGACTGGTTTTCTTCCTAAATTATTGTATGACACACGAGCCGGTGACGGCTCAACCGATCGTGTCCCCATGTTATTATGGCTGTGGTTTGCCTATTAGGAATGTACACTGTGATTATAAGTAAGATTGATGTTTCGGTCCTAAGTAAAATTTGAACCTAACTTTGTGACCTGCCGTTGAAATGATTAGGAATTAATAAGGTTTGACTTACTTTTGTCCTAAGCTATTGTATGACACATGAGCCGGCGAGGGCCTGTTCAAAGTGTGCGAGGTTAGAGATGGTGATGGCTCAACAGACTGTCATGATGCTATCATGGTCGTGGTTTGCCTAATAGGATTGTAAATTGTGATTATAAGTAAGATTGATGTTTCGGTCCTAGGTAGAATTTGAACCTAACTTTGTCCTTTGCATACATATCTGTTATCACGGTAGTAGTAAGAAAGGTAAGATCTTATCTGGAACGATAATAGAGGTTGTGCCGCGACAGAACCGTCACTGTCCTAAAGTTGATTTATGCCTCGTCTGCTACACACGACCTCAATGACACTCAACTCCCAGGATTACACAACCGTTGTTACTCCAGTGTAGGTGAAGAAACAAATGAATACCGCCAAGAATGTTGCCAATATTTTTTCAAGAAATCAGAAGAGAGAAAAGAAGAAGGAGAAGAAGATGATTTTTTGTTGTGTCTAAAATGATTTGAAAGAGGAGGTATATATAGTGGTGAGGTAGCTAATACCAACCAAGAAGAGGTGATGTGGTACGTACTACCAAACACTATATGACCAATAAAAAATAAGATAGTGTAGTAGGTAGTACCAACCACTAAATCAACCAACCAAAGACAAGGCAACTACCTACCGCCCCTTACCTAACAAATATTTCTTTTGAAGCAAATTATTCCAACAATTCCCCACATGATTCAAAAGAAGAAAGTTTGAAAAAAATTGGCAACGGAGACTCGGTGTTTAGATGTTTAGTGTCTTGTGGACTTTAACTAACACCCAGTGCATACAAAAGACCTAAGACCGCCATTTGAGGTGGATTATAACCTTTAACCTTCTAATGGAGTTGGTAGAAAGTCGATTGCGCACTTACCGGTCTCAAATCAGGGCTAGTACTCGCACCATCCATGAACTCATCATGAACGCCAACTGAATGCCGTAAGTGTTTTACTTGGACTTCCCAAGTGCTCTCCAAATGAATCCTGCTAATTCATGAATGTCTCTAGAGATCCTAAAACCTTAAGGATCTCTTGGGGTTTAGAACAATAATCTCCCCACATTCACATAGGTAAATTCAGCAGGTTTGACTGTCACAAACCATCCGTTTAGGACTATGAATTTATTAAGAGCCGTAGCTCAACCTTAAAACACAAGACAGTAAATCTTAAAATAAAACATATGTCACGCAAAACAGTTACAAAAAAGGAAATGGTTGTGACATTATGACTCGAGTTCACTGTGACTTCGTTTGACCGCATTTGACCTTAGCTGAGCTAAGTTGGGTATCAATCACAGTTTACTCCTTTACAGGCTTTAAACCCATTTCCCGTGCTGTCTCCAGCACCATCTTTCTACCAAAGTCTTTGGTGAAAGGATCCGCTATGTTCCTCTCGGATCTTACAAACTTAATTGAGATTACATTTTCTCTGATCAGATTCCTCACTATTCCATGCCTTAGGCGTATGTGTCTCCTTTTCCCATTGTAAGTTTGACTGTGAGCTACCCCAATTGCAGTTTGATTGTCACAATGCATGGAGACTGATAGAGTCGGCTTCCCCCACAATGGAATGTCAGCTAGCAGACTCCTAAGCCACTCTGCTTCCTGTCCTGCCAATTCTAGAGCAATAAATTCAGATTCCATTGTCGATTTGGCAATGCAAGTTTGTTTAGATGATTTCCATGAAATAGCACCACTTGCAAGTGTAAACACGTAACCATTAGTAGATAAGATATCAGGAGAATCAGCTATCCAATTAGCATCGGTATAACCTTCTAGAACAATAGGTGTTCTCTCAAAATGTAAACCCCAATCCATAGTACCCCTCAAGTATCTCAACAAACGAATAAGGGTCGTCCAATGGTCTTGTCCGGGGTTGTGAGTGTACCTACTTAGTCTGCTTACTGCGTAGGCAATATCAGGTCTGGTATAATTCATAAGGTACATGACACTACCCATAATCTTGGCATATTCCTCTTGTCTCACACTGTTCCCGAGGTTTTTAGCCAGATCTATACTAGAGTCATAGGGTGTGGACAGGGGTGAAATATCAAACTGATTGAACTTTCTCAGAATTTTTTTCGTGTAGTGAGATTGAGTCAAACATAATCCTGTTTTTGTTCTAGTAATTTTCACCCCAAGAATAACATAGGCCTCCCCTAAGTCTTTCATGTCAAAACATGAATTTAGAATATTCTTAGTAGCGTCTACCACATGCATGTTGGTTCTAAATATGAGCATATCATCCACATACAAACATATTATCACACAACCAGAATCATCATATTTAGAATACACACATGCATCAGAATCGTTTACCGTGAAACCATTGAATCTGATAGTTTTGTCAAATTTGTCATATCATTGCTTTGGTGCCTGTTTCAGACCGTACAACGACCTGATGAGCTTGCATACCTTGTTCTCTTGACCAGGAGGCAAAAAACCTTCTGGTTGTTTCACGTAGATCTCTTCATCTAGATCGCCATTTAGAAATGCAGTCTTTACATCCATCTGATGAATGACTAAATCATGTATAGAGGCGAGTGCAATTAGAGCTCTAATGGTAGACACTTTATTAACAGGTGAGTAAGTATCCAAGAAATCCAAACCTTTCGTTTGACGATTACCACATACAAAAAGTCTAGCCTTAAATTTATCAACTGACCCATCAGGTTTGAGTTTCTTTTTAAACACCCATTTATTATTTAGGGGTTTACAACCCCTAGGTAAATCTGTTAACACCCAAGTGTTATTACTCATAATGGACTCTATTTCACTATTAATGGCTTGAAGCCAAAAAGTGGAATTAATGGAACTCATACCCTCTTTATAAGTTCTAGGATCTGATTCGAGCATAAAAACATTTATAACATACTCATCAACTAAACTCGTTTCGGCAAGAAAAGCGGTCACGAAATCTGGACCAAAGCGGTCTGAAACGTTTGCTCCTTCGAGGTTCCTTAGGAACTACTGCAGGAGGAGCAGGTCGCGCTGTAAGGTGCCAAAGAGTTAGTTTTCATAGGAAAGATATGCTCAAAAAATTCTGCATCTCTAGATTCCTTTATGGCCCCAAAACCGGATGAGTCTTTAAGAATAAAACGATAAGCGGCACTATTCATAGCATGCCCGATAAAAATACCGTCTACGGTTTTAGGTCCAATTTTGTTCCTTTGAAACGTTGGAATCCCAATTTTCGCCAGGCACCCCCACACTCTGAGGTAATTGAGATTGGGCTTGTATCCTTTCCACAGCTCATAAGGAGTCTTACCTGTTTTCTTATGAGGTACATGATTTAGAACATGACATGCATAAAGAATTGCTTCACCCCACATATTAGAAGGCATTCTAGAACTCAACAACATTGCATTCATCATATTCTTAAGAGATTGGTTTTTGCGTTCGACAATACCGTTTTGTTGGGGTGCATAGGGGGCAGTTCTTTCATGTATAATCCCATGGGTCTTACAAAAGTCACTAAGTGAATTACCGTCGTATTCACCTCCCGGTCAGATCTTACTCATTTTATTTTAAGGTCTAATTGATTTTCAATCTCGGCTTTAAAATCTATGAACTTTTCTTCAACCTCATCTTTGGCGGTTGTTAAAAAATAGACCCTAGTGTATCGAGAAAAGTCATCCACAAAAGTGATATAGTAATTTTTCCACCTCTACTTGTGGTGTTCTTAAAGTCAGCTAAGTCCGAGTGAATTAGCTCAAGAAGCGTAGTAGAACGTTCCACACATTTATTAAAGGGTGTTTTAGCATGCTTACCTTCGACACATATTTCACATTTATCAAAATTTGTGTCGCTAAAATCAGGAATAAGATCATGCTTTTTCATGTTTTTAATGGAGGTCACATTCACATGTCCTAGTCTAGCATGCCATAAAGAAACAGACTCAGCAATATAAACAGAAGCGGACAAATTTTTATTAATAACTTCTATGTCTAGTACAAATAATCCGCCATTACAAAAACCTTTACCAACAAAATTTCCATTTCTAGTGAGCACAAGTTTATCTGATTCAAAAGATAGTTTGATACCTGCTTTGTTTAATAAAGCTCTAGAAATAAGATTTCTTCGAATATCAGGAACATGTAGCACGTTATTCAGTTCAAGAGTCTTACCAGAAGTGAGCTTCAAAGTGACTTTCCCTTTACCAAGTACTTTCACGGTGCTAGAATTCCCCATAAATACGCATTCCCCACTCGGTACTTGAGAGTAGTCCGTGAAAACATCCCGATTGGAGCAAATGTGCCTTGTAACGCCAGTATCAACAACCCATTCGGAAAAATTGTTTACTAGATTAACTTCTGACACAACAGTAGCAATAATATCGTCATCTTGTTCAGTAAGATTAACATGCGATTTATTGGGGTTCCTTTTACCAACTGGAGAAAATCCTTCGGGACAAAATCTAGCCGAATGACCCGGTTTACCACATGTATAACAGGTTCCCTTAAATTCCCGTTTACCTTCACCTTTAGATTCCCCTTTGCCATCCCGTTTGAAGGTATTCTGATTTCTAGTCCCATGAACTTGGTTAGAAGACTTGTTACCTCATTTTTTACTCTTGTAATGGTTTTTAGACTCGGTCAGGTTAGCCATGGAAGAAGAGTGTTCGACTTGCTTACCTAGAGTCTGAATCCAGTTTCGCTCCTCAATTTTTATGTGAGACACTAATTCTAAAAGGGTAAAGTCCTTTTGTTTGTGTTTCATATTACGGACATAATTTTTCCAAGAAACCGGAAGTTTATCTAACAAACAATTAGCCTGAAAAACCTCACAAATTTTCGTACCTTCCGCCATTACCTCTGCACATAGATTTTCGTATTCATGAACTTGATCAAAAATGGGTTTCTCATCGACCAACTTGAAATTTAACCAACGACTGCAAGCATATTTTTTCGTTCCGTAATCATCAGTACCATACTTGGTTTTGAGAGCATCCCAAATTTCAGTAGCCTTTCTAAATTTACTGTAAATCAAGTGATATTATCCTTCTCGAAATCTCTACCCGAATTTTCAGGAGCCTCAGATTTAGTAAGAGCATAAACAACCCCTAATTGACTTAGAAAAAATTCCATTTTATCCGACCACATACGAAAAAAAATTCCGTCAAAAAGTTCTAATCTGGACATGTCGGGTATGAAAGGATTATGAACAACAGCAGCAGAAAAAACAGGAGGAGGAGGAGTAGAAAGAACGACACTAACAGGACTACCAACCATGATTTAAATACGAAAAAAGAATTATTAAATCAACTTTAGATTGTTATCACGGTAGTAGTAAGAAAGGTAAGATCTTTTCTGTAACGATAATAGAGGTTGTGGCGCGACAGTGTAGACACCAAAATTTTGTATATTTCGGTATCTATTTATGTCTAATATCTTTAGTATTTAGAGATAATTATCAATAAATATTGTGATAATATCTTAGGATACTTTAGAATATTCTTAACTTCCTCTCTAAGATACTAGGCTATAAATACGGGTCTTGTCTCTAGGTTTAGAGGAGGTCAGATGGAATAAGTCTCAAAACGACCCCATCATCCTACTACCAAATTGTAGGTAAATGGAATAAGTCACAAAAAGGACCCCATCTTCCCCCTACGAATCTAAGTCGATAAGACCCCGTAGAAATATCAAAACCCTAGCCTTCGAGATTGGAATCAAGAGATCAACGAAAGTTATAACGCTCAATCTTTCGATTATCAAATAAAAACTCTTGTTTCATATTATTTTGTATTTGTTATTTGAATTATCGCAGGTTATGAAATTTTATGTTTTACAGACAGAACCGTCACGTAAAGTTGATTTATGCTCCGTCTGCTACACACGGCCTCAATGACACTCAACTCCCAGGATTACACAACCGTTGTTACTCCAGTGTAGGTGAAGAAACAGATGAATACCGTCAAGAACGTTGCCAATATTTTTTCAAGAAATCAGAAGAGAGAACAGAAGAAGGAGAAGAAGATGATTTTTTGTTGTGTTTAAAATGATTTGAAAGAGGAGGTATATATAGTGGTGAGGTAACTAATACCAACCAAGAAGAGGTGATGTGGTAGGTACTACCAAACACCATATGACCAATAAAAAATAAGATAGTGTAGTAGGTAGTACCAACCACTAAATCAACCAACCAAAGACAAGGCAACTACCTATCACCCCTTACCTAACAAATATTTCTTTTGAAGCAAATTATTCCAACAATATCTTGTATTGTTGAAATGATGGGGAAGTATGGTTTGACCGACTTTCCTCCTAAACTATTGTATCGCACACGAGTCAGTGAGGGCTTATTCAAAGCGCGTTAGGTTAGACACGGTGACGGCTCAACTGTCTATATCCCGATACTATCATGGTCATGGTTTACGGACAAGCCTACCAAACAGCAAACGAGCTTTTCTGCTTATTGTGATTATAATTATAAGTAAGATTGATGTTTCGATCATAGGTAGAATTTGAACCTAACTTTGTTCAATGTATACTTAAGACAAGATATCTTTTACTACGGAGTATATTTTAGCTCCAATACCAGTATACATAAATGTTGTTTATCAAGTTGTGCCTTTTCAAGTCTTGGTGCCTATGCAATAGCATAAATTTTATCCCACTACATGAAAACTAACTAAACAAAAGCAAAGGTCGCCTCCCTTCTTCCTATAGGAGTATAATATCCCAATAAGGGTCATTACTCTCGTCTCGCCTACTACCTTTAATAATCTTTCCGATCAATTTAAACTAGTAACTAAAAACACACTAAGTTACATTATGGTACTTCCAAGGAAAAGATCTCAAGTACTTCCGTCCTAACTCTTAACTACTGGACTAAAACATGTAATAAACCACTTGATTTCAAATATAAAACGCAGACATCTTCCTTTCTTAACTACTTAAAGATTCTACCTACCTTTTTAATTGTTGGATGTTTATCATTCGGATATTTTATTTGATGGTTTATTTAGATACATTTTCACCTTAGGTCTTGTTCTTTTAAACTGAAATAAGTTAATTAAACTAAGTTAAACTGAACTGAATTGAGTTGATTTAAAGTTGGATAAACCAAACTAAATTGAAGCCACTGAAAAGGAGCTAAACTAGAAGCTCTAAAAGAACAGGGTCTTCATCCACAATCCCCAACTACCAAAGTCATAGTGTGTTTTTCCTGATATATAAAAATCAAAATGAAATAAATATACCTTGCTTTAAATGAAGTCTCATGATTGCATCACGCTTCAACATTTATTTCATGATTGCTTAACTTTGAAATTTTGATCGCAAGAGATAATAATATGATCAAAGCTAAATAGATGAATGAAACAAAAATACTACATTATTCCCTTCGTCTTGATCATTTGTTGTCCACAAATGAGCGCGACGGAAAGAGTCATAGTTACCATATACAGTGAAAAAAATTCACCACGATGAAGGGTTTGTTTGAGCAAGCAACATTTGAGATGGTTAAGGATGAAACAATTACGGTTCTGATACCATTTAAAGAATATAAAGATATTGATTAAAAGCTTGGATTATCATTAACAATAATATGATAATATCCTTAACATAACATAATAACGCATCGAATCCCATTTCTTGATTCGCGAAGGTCACCACTTTTTTGCATTATATTGTTCATTCCGAGTCATGGCTCAAATAAAACCCGTCTTTGCATGACCGAGAAGGAATGTATGTTGCCAAAACGGTAGTGGATAGATAACTAGGGTTTGATACTTACATCTGTTTGAATAGATTTCGAGTATGAACACATGCAAACATGTCGTCGATTGCTAATAGATTTGATATCGAAAACACGACCATCGGTTGCAGAACACACAAGATTTCAAATATGAACTCATGAGTTAGTTAATTGCAGGAGACTTAAATGTTCGGGATAGACTTGGCTCGGATGAACTGCTTGAGGATCGCCTTCTCTTCATCAATACGTTTCTTTTCTACCGGGTCATTTGTCTTCATCTTTCTCTTCTCTTCCAACATCCACTTGAACAGTTCCTGTTGCTGCACCAAAGGAATCGCCTCCGACACCTTCTTAGGCTGCACAACAGGGACGTTCTCACCGACAAGACTTGGAGTCGGAGGTGCTATTGAAGGTGAGGGTGTGGGAATAGTAATTTCTTCCTCGATGGGTCCGTCTTTTTTCTTTGTCCTGACGAAGAGGTAAGCTGCAACAGAAACATTAGCCTAGTGGTTAAGACTAGGTATCTGGACAATATGTCCCATGTTCGAATCCCCCCTTATTGTAATGCGACTAAGTGCACGCTTCATTGAAATAAAAAAAATACTCGTAATCAACATTGAAGACATAAGACAACCACGAAATCGTCATACACGTCAAGATGTTGACTAGAACATTGAACTAAGCATGCGTCATGATAGTCATCTATGTTGACTTGGGTGCGAGAGTCGAACACGGGTGCATTAATTTCTTCTTATCACAAATAGATCAAATCTCCGCACACGTTGAGTTCAATGACAGACAATGTGGCACATCTCTTGAGCAATAGGAGTGGAACCATTCGTGGCATACCGGGCTAGGGCACTCATCAAAGAATTTACATTACTTAATCAGTTAATCCTATAACTACCAACATCGTTTACCAAGAAATCATCGATCAACAAACACAAAATTTTCGAGCACAAAGCAATCTACACAATCTCAAACCCTAAAAGGTGACAACTTTCACCCAACCCCGCAATTCTCAAACCATCTTACACCAATTCCACCCAACATCATTCACCAAGAAATCCTCGATCAACAAACACGAAATTTTCAAGCACAAAAACAATCTACACAATCACAAACCCTAAAAGGTGTCAACTTTCACCCAACCCCGCAATTCTCAAAGCATCCTACGCCAATTCCATCCAACATCATTCACCAAGAAATCCTTCGTCAACAAACACGGGATATTCAAGCACAAAGCAATCTCCAGAGTCTCAAACCCTAACAGGTGACAACTTTCACCCAAACCCACATATCTCATACCATCTTACACCAAAAAAATCCTCGGTCAACAAACACGAAATTTAAATCCTCAGTCAACACACATGAAATTTTCGAGGCAAAACAATCTACACAATCTCGAACCCTAATTGGTGACAACTTTCACTCAAGTACTCAACCCACAATTCCCATACCATCTTACACCAATTCCACCCAACATCATCCACCAAGAAATCACGAAATTTTCGTGCACCAAACAATCTACACAATTTCAAACCCTAACAATTCTCATACCATCTTTCACCAATTCCACCCAACATCATTCACCAAGAAATCTTTGGTCAACAAACACGAAAATTTTGAGCACAAAACAATCTAAACCCCACAATTCTCATACCATCTTACACCAATTCCACCCAAGACAACCGCTTATCGCTAACAATACATCAATATATCACATATCCATAAAAACCACAGCACACATGCCAAATAAAAGTACCAATTTCCAAGAACAAACAAAGAAACAAACCTCCAACAGCAAGATTGACAGTCAACAGCAAAGGCCACAAATACTTATACCGCTTCGCAAAAGACTCCTTTGGGACTTCAGGAAGTTTGGAGCCACCGCTACCACCTCCGCCGCCGCCGCCATTGCTAGTACTCCCAGTAGAGTAATAAGAAGAAATGACAGGATTTGATATTGAAGAAGATGAATTAGCATCAATTCTTTTGACTTGCTTCATCTGGGCTGCTTCAAAATAATCGAAATTAAATAAATAATGATGAACTAAGCTATATTGATGGAATTGGATGATATGGGTTGGTGCAAGATTCAATTATTTTAAGCGGGTTGGTGCAATCAAGAGGTGTATTATTGATTAATAATTGTAAAAAAAAACAGAAGAGATTAAAAATGAAAAAAGCTGATACCTTTCTTGGGTTTGTTTACATAGAGTTTGGGAGATTCGTCCATTTGTTTTGATAATACTGATTGTTTCTGGAATTGTTGTGTGCAGTGATCGAGTGAATAAACGATGGAGGTGCAGAAATCGTGTAGAGAAACAAGGGTTCTTCTTGGAAGAGGGAAATGGTTATGTTTTTGGGCTCGTAACTTAGTCACGTTGGAGTGTCTTGCAGTTTGAGTTAACTATTGTGGGTGGGGTTTGTAGTTAAGTCACGTTGAGTGTTTTAAGGTTTGAGTCATTTTGGGTTAGGTTCGTACCTTAGTAACGTTGGAGTGTCTTAAGGTTTGAGTCATGCTGGGTCGGGTTCTTAGCTGAGTTATAATGGGTGTTTGGTTGGAGGTTTTGGGATGGATTGGAATGGATTTGATCCATTCCAATGTTTGGTTGGAGCATTTAGGATTAGAATTGGAATCTCAAATTCTCAATGGATTCCAACTTCATCCCAACTCATTGGAATCCCATCCCCTACCCCAACATCAAGCTTCTAACTCCCTCCCACCTTAATACAAACACAATTCGTTTCACCCTTGAACCAAACAACCGTAAACAAGTATGGATATCTAACTACAACCCTTCATGGAATCCCACTTCATTCCAATACTTCGAACCAAACAACCGTAAACAAGTATGGATATCTAACTACAACCCTTCATGGAATCCCACTTCATTCCAATACTTCGAACCAAACAACCGTAAACAAGTATGGATATCTAACTACAACCCTTCATGGAATCCCACTTCATTCCAATACTTCGAACCAAACAACCGTAAACAAGTATGGATATCTAACTACAACCCTTCATGGAATCCCACTTCATTCCAATACTTCGAACCAAACGCTCCCTGAGTTACGTTGGAACGTTTTATGGTTTAAGTTAATTTGGGTCGGGCTCGTAGCTAAGCAGTAGGTAACATTGGAGTGTTTTACGGCTTGAGTTATTTTGGGTTGGATTCGTAAGTGAGTAACGTTCGAGTGTCTTATTCTGGTCTTGAGTCATTTTGGGTCAAGCTCGTAACTAAGAAATGTTGAAGTGTTTTACGGTTTGAGTCATTTTGGGTTGGGCTCGTAGCTAATCATGGAGTAACATTGAAGTGTCTTTCAACTTGAATCATTTTGGATCGAGTGACTAATTAAGTAAGAAAAAAAATGATGCAACATTTGAAGACAACGGAAAATCCTCTCTTTACTGAGAGAATATGGTGTACCATTTCTTTTCAACTTATTTTCATTTCACTTCAGTTCAGTTTAGCGTCGAGAGACTCATTTTGTGTCAGTACTTCAGTCAAGTTCAGTTCAACTAAGTTCAGTCTATTTCAGTCCAAAAGAAAATGATCAAAGTGTTTAAAAGCATTAACAATAGACAACTAAAACTTCAATTTTATTTTCAAACAATGTTTGTCAAATAAAGAACAAATTTTTTATTACAATGAAAAAACAAACCAAAATAAACTTTCCCGACAAACTCAAGAACGAGCGGCAAGTCTTGCTTGTGACGGATGTATCCGTCACAAGTCTACGATGAGTCAAATACTATTCATGTGATAGATAAGATGGGAAATGGGTAGACATTTTACTTTTGTCTTATCTACCCACATGGGTAGTATTTGACCCGGACCCGTCACATACTTACAAGTTACAACGAATATGACCGTCACAAGTAAGAATTTGTGAAGAACGAGACCTACCTATTTCTATTACCCTTAGACCATGTCCAACCATGCCCATCTACCATTCATCATCCTTCCATCTCTCTTCATTCTCACTCATTTATCTCACAACCAAAAAAATAATTCTCCATTTCTTTTGAGAATTCCGAACTCAATACTTTCGCTGCCAAAATCCAACCTCCCTTCATCGTGATGACATATTTACACTCTACATATACTTTATGCGCAAAAATCGAATCAGGCAGTTATTATTTTTAATATTATTAAAAAAGTCGTACATTCGTTGGCTAAATTTAGAGTCATTTTAAAACACAAATTCTTGTTTAAAATATAACGAGTCAAATAGTTACGAATATAAGACAAATGTCATGGGTCATCCCGTCATTGCAGCAAAATATTAATCTTATTTATTATACGGAGTATAATTTTTGAACATAATTGATCTGTTTTGACGTTAAGACCCATAAATCCGTAACTAATACTGTAAGATTCTAAAAACACAATTAGGTGAGCGGCAGAGCAAAAGCAGCACCAGGCACGCCGGGAACCCAATTAAAATTCAGTTACCGTTAATAATCCACGTGGCCACCTACCTCAGTCCTCCGTGTCTTCATCCTCACTCTCCATTTCTTTTCCGTTACTCCCTCTTCATTTAAAATCCCCCACCTTTTTCCCACTCCTCTACTCAATTCCAACTCAATTCAATACAATCCAATTTCATTTCAATTCGATTCAATTACATTCGGATTCAATAAAAATGGCGGACAATCGGAAACTGGTGGTGGAAATATGCGCGGCAAAGAATCTAATGCCGAAAGACGGGCAAGGAACAGCGAGTGCATACGTGATGGTTGATTTCGAGGGGCAACGACGTCGTACCAGGACGATATCTCGAGATCTCAACCCACAGTGGGATGAGAAGCTCGAGTTCATCGTCCACGATACGGCGTCAATGGAGGATGAGGTGTTGGAGATGAACGTGTATAATGATAAGAAAACCGGGAAACGGAGTAATTTCCTTGGTAAAGTCAAGGTTTCCGGTTCGAGTTTCGTGCAATCCGGGTCCGAGTCTTTGGTTTATTATCCGTTAGAGAAGAGGAGTGTTTTCTCACAGATTAAAGGAGAGATTGGGGTTAGGGTCTGGTATCAGGATCCGCCGCCTGCGGAATCGGAGCCACCGGCGGAAGCGGTGAGTAAAGAAGTAAAGGAGGAGGTTCCGGTGGCGGAGAAGGAGGCGGAAGCTGCGGTGGTTAAAGAAGAAAAGCCACCTGAAGAGACTCCGCCGCCTCCGGATGTGGCGGCGGAGGCGCCGGCGGCAGAAGCGGCGGTGATTCCGGAGGCGGAGAAGAAGGACGAAGGCAAGAAACAGGAAGTGGTGGTTTTAGGTGGTGGTAATCAGAATCAAATGACTGGTGGTGGCGGTGGAGGTGGTGGAGGTGGCGGAGGTGGTGGTGTTGGTAGTGGTGAATTGGAGCTGGGTTCGATTGAAGGCCCGGATCGGGGGTCCGGGTATGATCTGGTGGACCGGATGCCGTTTCTATACGTTCGGGTAGTGAAGGCGAAACGGGCTAACCCGGAAGCAGATTCGGCGGTGTACGCAAATCTGGTGATCGGAACTCACAGTATCAAAACGACGTCGTCGAGTGGAGACTGGGATCAGGTGTTTGCTTTTGATAAGGAAGGTTTAAATTCGGCGTCGCTTGAAGTCGGAGTTTGGGCGGAGAAGAAAGGGGAAGATGGTTCGGGTTCAAAGGTGGAAGTGTGCCTTGGCACGGTGTCCTTTGACTTGCAGGAGGTTCCGAAGCGGGTGCCTCCGGATAGTCCCTTGGCACCTCAATGGTACACACTCGAAGTAGGTTCGGGTTCGGAGAAGGACACGGGGAATAATGATGTTATGGTCGCGGTTTGGGTTGGGACACAGGCTGACGAGGCGTTTCAGGAGGCTTGGCAGTCGGATTCAGGCGGGTTGATTCCGGAAACCCGAGCCAAGGTTTATTTGTCCCCAAAGCTGTGGTACTTGAGGATAACGGTTATCCAGACCCAGGATTTGCAATTAAGTGGTTCAGGGTCAGGGAATTCCGAACCTAAACCCAAGTCTCGGAATCCTGAGCTGTGTGTTAAAGCTCAGCTGGGTCCACAGGTTTTTAAGACGGGTCGGTTGGTTGTGGGGTCCACTAATCCGACGTGGAATGAGGATTTGGTCTTCGTGGCAGCTGAGCCGTTTGAACCCTTTTTGGTGGTCTCGGTTGAGGATGTGTCGAACGGGAAGGCAGTCGGGTTTGCGAAGGTACATGTGGCAAGTATCGAGAGAAGGTGTGACGACCGGGCCCAAACCCGATCACGGTGGTTCAATCTGGTTGGAGAGGATGAGAAGGCGAAACCATACGCTGGTCGGATACACGTGAGAGCTTGTCTCGAGGGTGGCTATCACGTGCTCGACGAAGCCGCTCACGTCACTAGCGATGTCCGACCCTCGGCCAAGCAGTTAGCCAAGCCTCCGATCGGGTTGCTTGAAGTCGGCCTTCGTGGGGCCCAGAATTTATTGCCGGTCAAAACCAAGGACGGTACTCGGGGTACTACCGATGCTTATGTTGTAGCTAAATACGGGCCTAAGTGGGTCCGTACTCGGACCATCTTGGATCGGTTCAATCCTCGTTGGAATGAGCAGTACATGTGGGATGTATTCGACCCGTGTACCGTTCTCACGATTGGCATCTTTGACAACGGGCGGTACAAGAAAGACGACGGAGGAGGAAAACCCGGGAAAGATATCCGTATCGGGAAGCTACGGATACGGTTATCAAGCCTCGACGCAAACCGGGTGTACGTGAATACGTATCCGCTTGTCGTGTTGCTCCCGGGTGGAGCGAGACGGATGGGCGAGATCGAGATAGCAATAAGATTCACATGTTCATCATGGATTAGCCTGCTCCAAGCCTACTCAAGCCCAACCCTACCTAGGATGCACTACGTATGTCCGTTGGGCCGAGCCCAACAAGACATCCTACGCCACACTGCGATGAGAATCGTCACCGCTAGGTTGGCTCGGTCCGAGCCAGCTTTAGGGCAGGAGGTAGTCCAATACATGCTAGACTCGGAAACCCACATATGGTCGATGAGGAAGAGCAAGGTGAATTGGTTCAGGGTGGTGAATGGGTTGTCCAAAGTAGCCATCTTGGCTCGGTGGATCAACGAAATCAGAACCTGGGCACACCCATCAACAACAATCCTAGTCCACCTAATACTAATAGCCGTAGTCCTTTGCCCGAACCTAGTCCTCCCGACGTTTTTCATGTACGCTTTCCTGATACTAGCCCTCCGAATCAGGTTCCGGTCCCGGATGCCACATAGCATGGACCCGAGGCTGTCGTGCGTGGACGACGTGTTACTAACCAACGACGAAGTGGATGAGGAGTTTGACGGGTTCCCTTCGGCCCGTCCAGCCGACGTGGTCCGAATCCGGTATGATAGGCTGCGGGCCTTGGCGGGACGGGCCCAATCGTTCTTGGGAGATATGGCGGCCCAATGGGAGAGAGTGGAGGGCCTGTACCATTGGAGAGACCCGAGGGCAACGGGTTTATTTTCGGTGTTTTGCTTGGTGGCGTCGTTGGCCTTCTATGTTATCCCCTTCAAGGTGTTTGTGATCGGGTTCGCTTTCTACTACTTGAGGCATCCCAAGTTTCGGGATGATATGCCGTCCGTCCCTGCCAACTTTTTCCGACGTTTGCCATCGCTTTCCGATCAAATTATGTGACATTTACCTTTATTTTATCAAAATTAATCTAGTGTTATGCCAATTCGATGTAAAATGTGGAGTACTATCATACTCCTACTTCATTGTATTTTAAATGCAATATTGTTTGCAATTGAACCCAACCTAAAAATCAGTTGAATGGAATTATTGGGCATTGATGATATTCTCAGTCCGAAATCACCAAAATCGGGTTAATAGTATTGACTAGTCTATTGACAGAACGGTCCCTTGCTCTCTCATCCTTACCCGCAATATAGTGGACTCATTTGAAGAAAAAATAGTATTTGCAACCTTATTAATCTTGAGATTTGGGCGTAAAATATGAGAAATTGCTGAAAAAACAGAGGAATTTCTATTTGATTGTGATCGGTTTGATGAAATTCGAGCTTTGAATCATCTATCGGTTGCTTAAGAATGTCAATGAAGTTGATACAAAAAGTTTCAAGCCTAGAATTTTATTTAGGGTCATTGTCGAATGCTCACAAACTGCTCGATGAATTGCCTATTCCAACATTTTTTTATTTTTTTTCCGGAGAGACCGCTGTAGCTGTGAAAACGGCTGAGCTTGACTCCATTGAATATGCTGTGTACTGGTGTCGCCTTTCAGGTGAATGCCAAGTGTAACTCGCAACTGTTTGACATTAGGGATCTCTTCGTATGACTTTTTTGCTGCGAAGTGTACCTCGGATGATCATCTACTTGTAACAGGGTATACTTGATCGACGACTTTGTATCATTAACAACTGGTCTGAACTCTATCAACAACGTCATCCACCACCACCACCACCACCACCACCACCAACATCAGAGCCTTAGTCCCAAAACGGCGTTGTTGTTGTTGTTGGTGGTGGTGGATGACGCTGTTGATAGATATCCACCGTGTTGATAAATAATCAGGTATGATATTACCAAGAAACGTCGAGTTTTAAGGTTTTGCTAGTCTTAATTTCCTCTAGTGTAACACTGGTATATACTGTATCTCACATCGAGTTTGCTGTCAGGATTTTTGCCAGTCAAGCAATAGCCAGCGAACTGATCATCAACGGTATGCACCTAAGCATCAACTGTTTTACTGAGTCAATTGTGATGTTTCGAAGTACTTCTGTGCTGCAGATCATGAAACCCGCTACATAAATGTCTGAACATGTCTCTTAGTGGTGAGAATGTTGTTTAGAAATTAGCTGTATGAGTTAAAATAAAACAAGTAGGCTGCAATATTATAACCTTGTCAAATGCAAAATACCGATTTCAGTTTTTCTGTTGAGATTTCAGTTGTGAGAACATGGGAAACTAATTGCTTCTGTTCACTGGCCTACGATTCTCCGTTCTCTAACAATACATCGCTTTTGCTTTTAGTCAACCCCTTGTTCTTATTCCCTCTATCAACTCCTGATTAGTTTTTTTTTTCCTATTCTTACTTCTGATTTGAGTCCGTCTGTTTGTGGGGAAAGATGACGGGGGAGTCTAGGATTATTTTGGATATCGTGAAGCCTGTAAGCTCATTTGTGTTTGGTTCAGTGGCAGAGTACGTGGGTTATGTTAGAAGTTTGGAGGAAAATCTCGAGTCACTCCATAGGAATCTGAGTGATGTATGTAATAGGAGGGATGACATTAATAAGAAGGTGAAGGAGGGGAAGGACAAGCAGGAGGTAATTAGCAGAGAAGCTGCGAGTTGGCTTAAAGATGTTCGGATATTGTCTGACAAGGAAGAATTGAATGAACTTATGTACAGGGACTTAGAGACAGCGAAGTATGTGGTGAAAATGATGGGGAAGAAGCATTTGAAGAGGCGTATAATCAAGGAAAGGGAGATGCAGGAGACGGTGGTGAAAGTGATGAAGAAGCTTAAGGAAGAGATGCTGATGGAGCAGCAGCAGTCGTCAGAAGAAGAAGAAGAAGAGATGAGGAAGATGGCGGAAATGGATTATAAGCAGGTTGCTGAAGTAGTAGTGGAAGTGCTGAAGGATTCCATTGATGAGTTCAAGAAGATTATGAAAGAGGACAAGAATATCGCGGTCATTGCTACTCGAACATTGAACGATCGAGATTTAGATAAGCTTACCAAAGGCGATTCAGAGATGGAGGAAATCGTTAGGAATGCTGCAGATGTAAGTGATGATGAGGACGAGGAATGCAATGCGTTGTTAGTTAAAGTACCTTCGGAGGGTGTGGATAAGAAACCGATAAAAGAAGCTGCAAGAAGGAAGTTGTTTTCGATGACACCTCTTGGAAAAATGATGGATGATGCAAATTTCAAGAAGGCTGCTCCTGAGGCCGAGCTTGTCAAGTCGCAGTTGGATGTCATTGACGGGTTATTGATCCAGAGCCCTGGGTCGAAAAAGGAGAAGGCCGAGAATAATACCAAAAAACATAGGTCATGTTATTGTTGTTGTCGTGGTTCCCTCTCATGCTGCGACTACCATGGTCGGTACCAGATTAGTAAGGCAGCCGACCTTATGGCCAGACATATAAAGGACGACATTATCAGTAAATGTCCACGGGATATGGTAACTCTGCGTGTAAGAACAGTAGATTTGAAGCCTATTCCTGCACAGTTCTTGAATGGCTTCGACTCGAGAACTAAACTCGTGCAGCAAATTTTGGAGAAACTGAAAGATGATCAGGTTGACATTGTTGGCATCTTTGGTATGGGCGGGATAGGTACTTTCTGTTTCTCCTTGTTCTTCTTTTCTCGACATTATCTATTTGCGGCTTTGTTTCATATGTTTGTTTCCGTCTTGTTCCACTCATCTAACTGTCTCAAGTACCTTCAGTTAAATCATCCGCAGCTTCTGTTATTTGCTTTTGCCTTTCAACCGAGTAAACCCAAAAACTGTATTGATAATAGGCAAAACGACATTGGCAAAAGAAGTCTACAACAGAGCCAAAGATATATTCAGCTTAAAACTGATGGTGGAAGTTTCTGATGCTCCGGACATAATGCGCATTCAAACAGCAATTGCAGAGTCGATTGGCCTACCTTTTCGTGATGCGGTGAATGTATCTCAAAGGGCTGTCATATTGTATAACAGGTTAGTCTCGGAGAAAGAGAAAAAAATACTCGTAATCTTGGATAATGTTTGGAAAAGGATAAACTTAGATGAAGTCGGGATTCCTCGCACCTGTAAGCTCTTATTGACGACTAGAGAAAGAGAGGTTTGTGGAGTCATGGGTGTACGAGACATTAACATACTCGAGGTGGGTGTGATGGATGCAAATGAATCTAAAGAGCTCTTCAAAAGTCAGGCCGGAAACAATGTTGACATAATCAGAGAAAGTAATAACGTTGTCGAGAGATTGTTGAGCAATTGTGGAGGCTTACCTCTAGCAATTGTTGCAACCGCCAATTCTCTAAAGGATAAACGTGTGGCTAGCTGGGAAAAATTTGCAGACGACATGGAAAAGCCTATTTCAAGCCAAGTTAATAGTGATTATCGTCAAATCTACTCAATCCTGCATACGAGTTACAAGTTTATAGAGGTTGATGAGAAAAGGTTGTTCTTTTTACTTGCGTGCTTATCTCCCGTTGGCTCAAAGGTATGCATCGAAAGTTTGGTGAGGTATGGCATCGGGTTAAATATGTTTCAGTATGTGAACAAACTTAGTGAAGCCATGGAACAAGCCGAAAAATGGGCTGGTGAACTTGTGTTGTCGTCGATGTTGCAAGAAGAAGATATCAAAGGATATGTGAAGATTCACGATATTGTGAGAGCCTTTGCGATTTTGTTCGCCTCAAAAGGTGCGTGTGCAAAACGACATTATAATATACTGATTGATTTTTCATTTTCTATGGCGTATTCCTCCTTTTAGTCAAAATAACTTTGACTTGCGATAACATATGAATACGGGTTTAGAAAATGACAATATTTTCCCTTGAGTCTTCAAAATCTTCGATTTGGTATTTTTTTTCTTCGCAATTCTGAAACTGGTACTAAGATATGCTCAGTTAAATGTTTTTCATCGAATAAACTTTGATCGACCGTAACTCTTTGTCCCGAGTTCCGAAAGTGATAATTTTTGTTCCAAACTGGTCGTTTGTAAGAGATCTTCGGTTTGAAATTAACATCACCTCTTTCGGAATTCATAGCTGAGAGTTATCGTAACTCTTGATGTAACTCTTTCACTTGCAGAGGAGGGGCACACGATTATGGTGGAAGCCATACCCCGTTGGCTGGACAACGAGACTTTCAAAAAGTATACAGCCATGTCGTTGATGTCTAGGAATGAATATACTCGTCTTAACGGAGTGGAAGCAAGCAAACTTCAAATTTTGAAATTGAGAGGTGACTTATCCCCAAATTTCACTGACTCTTTCTTTGCAGGGATGGTAAATCTGGAGGTATTAAGTCTGTTAGAAATTAATTTGCACCCTAGTTTACCAGAATCGATTCAGAAATTGAAAAAGCTGAAAACTTTGTCTGTGGAGGGTTGTAAGTTAGGAGATATTAAGCAAGTCGGAGAGTTGGTTAGCCTTCGTGTTCTTAGTTTGCGTCACTCATTTGTGTCTGCGTTGCCTAACGAAGTTTCAAACCTATGCGAACTTCGGTTGTTGGATTTGGAAGGGTGCACGAGTAATAAGGCGCCACTGATCTCGGATGGGATCTTAGGTAGCCTCTCCAAATTGGAAGGATTGTACCTGGTGAATAACAAGCAGGCGGTTTTTGACAAAAAATCCGATGATGAAGGGACAAGTTGTTATGTGAACAATAGCTTGCCTTATTTGAATGTGCTTGAAATTAAACTAGATAGAATCAAGCACCTTCTAATCGATGCCATGTATCTACAAAATCTAGACAAATTTCGAGTTTTTGTAGGGAAGCAATGGGGGATAACTGAAAAGAGGCACAAACAGTATTGTCGCATCTTAGATTACAAAGACAGTGCCGACCAGGATGGAGTCTTGGACAATAGTTGTCTCAAGGTATTGCTAAAGAAATCCGATTGCTTAGGATTAGAGGATTGTGGAAAATTTGAGAATCTTGTCCCGCAGTTGGATCAAGAGGGGTTTCGAGACTTGAGCTCTCTCTACATTCATCATTGTTGTGCAGTCAAGTGTCTCGTCAAGGGAGGCGGGAGGACATATGAGTCGATGGCATTTCCGCATCTGCAGTCTCTCGAGCTGTCTGGATTGTGGGAATTGAAGACGGTGTGTGAAGGAACGCCTCCACCAGGAATGTTTTCTAATCTTCAAACCCTCAAACTTAGTAATTTACAAAAGCTACCCTATGTACTACCTCTTGCTCTTCTTCCACCTAATTTGAAGCTCATAGATGTTTCCAACTGTAAACTGCTGAAATCCATGTTCATCAAGGATGACGAAACACATGTCGTCGAGCTGCCTTTTTTAGAATCGTTAAAAATATGCGCAGTGTCAGAATTCTCATGTCTCGTGGGGCTGAAAACGTTTTCTGACACTCACGCTGGCGATGATTCACAACCATGTCAAGTTTTATTCGATGAGAAGGTATGTTTACTGTCTTTTCTCTTACACTGTTTCTCTAGAAAAGCTACTATACAAGATTACGCATCTTTCCCCGTTGCTGCAGATTATATGTCCATCTCTGGAGCTGCTTACGTTAGAAATGTGTTTCATTGTCGAAAAGCTGTGGAGCATTGATATCGATACTTCTGGCTTCCAGAATTTGAAGGATGTAAAAATAGAGCGGTGTAATAAGTTGTTAAGCGTAGGCTCGTCCTCTTTGTTTTCCGCCTTTGTGCAACTCGAAACTTTAAGAATAACAAGGTGTTCGAGAATGTGTGAAGTCATAACTGTCGAAGAGAAAGAGGAACCGGAAAGAGGCGAACAAGTTATCAGATTTCCTCGGTTGAAGTATTTGGAGCTAGGTTACTTGGACTCGCTACAGAGTTTCTACCGGGGAGGATCCAAACTCGAGTTCCCTAAATTAAAAAAGCTAGAATTATACGATCTCGGGCAGATGGGTTGTTGTTCAGTCAAGCAAGAGGATTCATCAGACTCATTCCATGAAAAGGTAAGTGAAATTAGCAAAACCGACTCATAATCTAATCTAAATGCTATGATTTGAGTATTTGACCGATTTTAATCTTACTCGGTAAAATGTAGACGGATTTCCCGCGTCTGGAAGAGCTGAGGAGTGTGAATGATGAAGTCGGGGGAGTGTGGGACTGGCAAGTGTTTAGGATGAAGCGGGGAAGCATCACATCAAGCCCTGCACCGATGCTAAGACTGCTGACAGTAGGTGGCAAAGGAGCGTTGCAGCAGATCCGATCTCTAATCTCCGAGAATCTCACTTCCCTCACACTCACTGATCTCGAGGATGACGATGCTCTATTCTCATCAAAGGAAGGGTCTCAGCTCTCCAAATTGGTAGAGTTAAAAGTTAAGAAGAGTAAGTCATTAACGGAGTTGTTTGCGAAGGAGGATTCCGATGTGTTGAAGTTCTTCTGTGGACAGTTGTTATCGTTAAATTTGAGTGAGTTGCCGAGTCTGAACCTCATTTCTCTGCATCTCTTCAACGGTCTTGTTCAACTCATTTTACATGAACTGAAGTGGAATTATTTCATTTCTGCTGATGCCCTTTCGGGATCACTACAACAACTTCAACTTTTGTCGATTCAATCCTGTGAGAAGATGGAAGAAATCGTGATCAATGTCGGTTTGGTTATAGAGTTCCCTCGACTATTGAAATTGAGATTACACTCTTTGACGTCTGCTAAAACCGTCTTCTCCCCATCTAAAACCGAAGCCACTTTGATTCTCCCCTCGCTCGAATCACTTGATATTAGCTCGTGTGAAGGACTGGAATCGTTTTGGTCAGGGCTTATTGTTGCTCCGAGGTTGCAGAGCGTGAACATATCTGGTTGTGGGAAAATGAATCAGCTGCTGGTTGGGAATCCAGAGAATACGATAGCATTCCCATCGTTGCAGAACGTGAGTGTTACGTCCTGTCATCGAATGACATCGTTCTCATCACGGCCTTTGAATGCTCCAAATTTAAGGCAAGTATGGATAAAGAAATGCACAAGTATGCAGTGGTTTTTACCAGAGAACCCGTCTGATCACGGTGGTGTTCTGCCTTTACCGCTATTGGAGAGTCTGAGTATCGACCGGTGCCCTAACCTCCACTCATTCACACTCGGCCATCTACAAGCACCAAAACTAACGAGCATATTCTTTGTCGGAGAAGTTTACTCAGTGCTGCAGTATGACGACTTAAACGACTTCTTAAAAGAAATCCGCAAGTGTCCTAAGGTGAAGTTTCGCAATAGCTTAATGTCATATTGGTAAAGAGGTATGTTAGCTTAGCCGACTCCAAATCCTTTAAGTGCTCTTTGCATCTGAACTGGACTTATCTTAACTAATTAACACTAAAGTAAGTTGAAAATAAGTTAGAAAGAATAGTGTTGAACCTCGTTACGTTGACCGACACTTTCCCTATAGATCTACATACATTTCTTGTATAATCAATATAGGTTGCCATGCATGAATTGTCAGGTTTATCTTAAATGCTATGCCATTCAATTGAGGGATCACCCTTACTAGTTACTTGTGGTCTCTATTTTCTTTCATTCAATTCCTCACACCCACTTTTGTATTGGGCAACAGACAAGTAGTCCTGTTACGTGTCGGGAAATTAATTAAAACGGTTTTCAAACTTCATCTTCATTGCAGTGTATGTCTCTCGTATCAGACGGTCTTTCATACAAGGTAGACCTAGCCAAGCCAAGCCAACAGGATGGCTCCTGATCGAGACGATTTTGACACCCGTCTTGTGAATAAAAAAGACAAGATAATAAGATTAATAATACCGAGTCTAGTCTAATTAACGGGACACATTATGGACAGACGTCATACACGGGTACTCGATTTCCATGATGTTCTAGCCCTCGCGACTTCTTTCCCGTTTTCCAAACAAAGTAAATGATCGAATTCAAGGGGAGCTTCGGTTGATGCAGTTGAAAGAGACCGAAGCACATTTTCCCTACCACATTCCCTTCTATATTCTACCGTTAATGCAGCCAGTTCACAGGTTTCCCTCACTTTTTCTGGAGTTCCCTACAAATAACATCATAATAGATCTAATGAGAGACCGTCTCTCACTAAATTATATAGTGAAACACAACTAATGTATAGCATTAACCTAATAAAAACACACATAAAAAAAATTTGTGTACCTCAAGTACCCAACTGATGTATTTGACATTATTTACGTGTTGATTCGGATCCAGGTCGAACCACATAGGCTACAAAATGAATAAAAAGAATAACGAGTATTTAAGTTAATAATACTCGATTTTTATTCATCATAAATCGCGATATAAAAAACTGATAATGACATACTCGAATCCCTGTGACGCTATTATCAGCTTCGTCGACATCAATCTTCCTTAATTTCCTGAGATTATTGTCGTTGATTGTAATAGGATCGAAGTTTTGTCGAACGTAAGGCTCTCCTTTTGCTTTGATTTCATCAAGAAGTTTTGATAATCTCCTTGTACTCTTATTAATCATCACAAACTCACTGTAATTTATAAATAATGTACTTAACTAATTACTCCTTACGTTTTTTCCACGGGAACATTAATTAAAACAAGAATCACAATCACGAGAAATTGAAATTGAAATTACTTTATTTATTATCTTACCTGTCAACTCTCATAATCTTTTTTCCTGTTTTGAAATGAGTTAATCTAGAGCTGCAAGTAAGACCATGTTTTCCTAATGCTGAACACCATGTCTCCACTTGAACTGCATCTCCCCTGCCACGCGAATGAAACAAGTAAATTAAAGACGGTTTCACATGTACAACAACGCAACATCCCTAACCCTAATGCTGTTACATAAGACGCTTTCACATGTATGTACATTATAAGATATAATGCTCCAAAACTCCAAAATGTATGTATATGTAATTACCATGAAGGATAAGAATTCAATTGGACTTGCATTCTTCCGATAACCCATATTAGATTTCGACTAGTCATCTCTTCAGACACAGCATACCCTTCAACCACCATTCCCGAACTCTGAAAAAGATTTAATCCTGTTTCCTACATATATACCATACGCATATAATACGGAGTATATATTATTGTAAAGTCACAAGACGTTATATAATCATTATAATTAATTACATGTACGTGTTCAAATCCCGCTGTTAGTATATAAGTATTATCATACATACCTCGGTGTAATTGAGCAACGCTTCTAAGGACGCTTTCTGATGAATATCAAGTTCGTACAATCTCACTATGAACCTTTGGCTCACAACATACTCATCATAACCATATCTTTTCTTCATCGACGTCTCAATATTTTCAGGCTGTAATCACATTATTATCATAAATGTAAGTATATACAACAAGACATGAATTCAAACATTGTTTGACGATCAGCTAACATGAATCAGACGTACCTTTTCATAGTCGTTGACATGTAACGGGTCATGGAAATTGTCGAGTTTTACGTTCAATTTAGAGGTTCTTGAAGCGAAGGAAGATCCATAGTTATTGTAGAAATGAGGAGTTGGTAGCAGTAATACTCTAGGTAAGTTTATTGATTGGAGTTTTGAAGAGAAAAGTAGTGTTGGTAAAGTGCATGAAATTGTAGGCATTATTATTATTGTGATTTTATGTTTAGATTATTGACTATACCTCTTATGATATTTTGTTCACGTATATATATGAACTACTCCCTCCGAGTTCCTATTATTGTCCCAAAAGGTTTTGGGGTGAAAAATAAGGAAGGGAAAATGAGTGGTTGAAAAAAGAAGGAGGAAGAGAGAGAAATGGAAGAGTAATTGTGAACCACACATTGATGTCCTAAAAAGGACAGTGGGACAAAAATCAAACTCAGCCCAAAAAGGAAAGTGAGACAATAATAGGAACTCGGAGGGAGTACATTTTTGTATACGTGTTAATAGTTTAATCACGAATAAATTACATTAATATTGTACAATAGTTAGTCTTGATCTTCAGTGTTAAACCTTAAAAACAGGTCAAATATTAACATTTGGCATTTCCTAAACAACTTGTCATGTGATTTGATATATATATATATATATATATATATTCGAGTCGTTGTAAGATTTATAGACGGATAGTGTAATTACAGACAAGAATTTGTGATTTTTCAAAGGTGTCTTTATGACATGTTCTCCTACCTACATTAAGTCTATTGCAGGAAGAGAGGGTAAATTTAGGCCTTCAGTGGGAAAAAAAAAACAGTTCTGTTTCTTTAATGCACTTCACTTCACCGTACTATTGGCATTGAATCACAAATTCCCTGTAGACAGAAATATCCGTCATAAACGTAAGACGGGTCAAATATCTTACCACATGTATAAATAAGACAAAAGTGTTCTTGTATCAACACTATGTGCTTTTGTCTTTTCCAACCTATTTGACCCGTTAATCCGTTATAACCTTGTGACGGATATACCCGTCACAAGGGAGACCTATTGACATTGACTATACCTATTACCTAGTGGGAAAAATATGTGAATAAATGGCTGGTTGATCTTGCATAAGATCGTTATACGATACTTCGTATAATGTACGGATAGTCTGTTATTATTCTATGATTAAATGAAGTGTGCATAATATGAAATAAGATGAGAATAATGACCGTTTTAAGTAAAGGCCTAAATAGGGACGCTCACTCAGTAATAAAAAATTCAAAAAAAAAAAACTTTATGAAATTTTGAGTTTACTTTATGAAATCAGTCGTTTATTTTTATTAAAAAACGTCGTCGTCCCCCGTAACTGAAAATAAAATCATCTCGCAAGTGTGCCAAAATTGATACCTTATCATTTCTAAATTGCAAGGATTGAATTACCCATCCAAATCCGAACTAGATCCAAAAAAATATTACGGATGAAGATCTTCTCCATTCATTTTCAATCACTTTAGTATTCACTAATATAAAAGCCGTGCGTTGGATTGTTCCAAAATAAAATTTGGACTGTAATGAAGAGATCCCCGTCCAATTTTTGGAGGTTAAAAATGGGAATTGCAGGAGCCTCATTGCCTTTATACATTGGTCGTCCTTAGGCCATAGCAGCCCATATTAATTGGGATTTGGGTCTTGATTGCCCAAGTACATAGGCCATAGCAAGCCCACAAGTACATCACCAACAACAAAAGTATATATTGATTGGGCCTTCACTTCTAAAAACATTACTCGTATTACATTACTACATGTAGATAAAGAACACACTTATTCACATTTCAATACGGAGTACAAGGGAAGGGAGATTCGACCTACTGTCCCTAAAGATGACAACGGATCCGAGATCCGATCCGGATCCGCAAGATCCGGTCCGCACGGATCGGATATGGATCCTAAATTTTGAGATCCGTTGGATATGGATCCGGATCCGGATCTGGATCTTAATAAATAAATCCGGATCCGGATCCGCAAATCCGTTTTATTAAAAAATTAACAATAATAAAAACTTAGAAATTTAATTTGTGTTTTTTTGTTATTTCTAAGACTCTTTTCTTTTAGTTTATTAATCTTTGATTATGAATTTTTATATTCAATTTTATTTGTAAAATTATGAAAATTAATATGGTCGCAAATACGTATTAATTAAAAAATTTGTAGAATTTAAGTAAGATATTGGATCCGATCCGGATCCGGATCTGGATCTACATTTTTGGGATCCGTCGGATCCGGATCCGCTACTAGGAGTGCGGATCTGGATCTGGATCCATGCGGATCCGGTCCGGATCCGGACCGTTGCCATCCCTAACTGTCCCAGAACCCCTAGCTTTAACCACTAGGTCAAGAGATCTTCGGTGACTACCCTGTAGTGTTCAGCAACCTTAACCATCAAATTTGTTGAACCTGGGTTGTCGTATGAGACCGTCCTCATGTCCTACGGAGTACTCTTTATATGATAGCTTTAATCGGTTTAAGTTAACTTTCCGATACTACTTTAGTTGATAACTCCCTCCTGAAGGTTGACTTCTCTCGTTTGTGTCCGTGTTGTATCATAAAACGATCGTATATAAGTAAGAATTTGTTGATGATGGAATAGTTAACACAAACAGAAAATCCGTCTCAAGTCAATTTTTTTTTTTATTATTGTTATTGTTATTGTTGTTATATTAGTACTACTGGGAGTATTATTATTTCAGAAATACTGGTGTTTGGCAACAAGGCAACATCTCTGATTAATAATACGACTAGTACTCCATTCATGAATGAAAATAACGTGTAGTAAACTAGATTAATTAGTGCATTCCACACGTACTTTCTAAATAATGAAAAAGTTAACAAATTATAGTACAGTTTATGGACTGTGGTACCTAACTAACACTTAGCTAATTTCACTAACTATAACCTTTTTTTGACATTAATTAAGATATACTTCTAGTTAATTAAAGCCAAGTTAGTGATCAGTTAACTAATTCCACCAACTAATTAAAGTTCTCAGAAAATAAAATACTAAAAAAAACAATTGAAATAAAAAGTGTATTTTCTTAATGTGAGCGATTTCAAAAGATATCAACCCCATTCTTTTGAAATAAAATAGTTGAATTTAATTAAACTAAACCGGACAAGAGTAGCTAACACAAAATAAACCTCATGGGGCTAAAGTGCTCCATTGAACCGAAAAGAAGTGCAAAAGAAGAGGGATGGAGCCATAGACCTAGCAAAACTGACCGACCGGATAACACAACCCAAACCCAACCCGACACCTAAACTGAAGACTCTATATGTGAATTTGACCCGACCTCACTCCGAACTACCCAAATATTATCATAGCAAACGAGTCGATATCCATACAAAAGTTGAAAACAAATTATTTAAAAATAATCCAAACTCGACTGACTGACTCTTAGCTAATTGACCCGTTTGTTGGGACTCATGACTACTGAGTAGTAAAGAAAAATCATTTACTGTTCAAAAAATATTATAGGTACGTTTTAATTTGTTTCTTCTATTTGATCCGTTACAAATTTGTAAGAGAAAGAGGCGGGCAAACAAGAATTGATAGCACCGAATTTATGCGAGATATTTTTGATAAAGTTAAAGAGGAATTGAAGCAAAATCACAAAACCAAACAAAACAGAAAGACATTATTTAGACACAGCTGTGTTTCTTGCACTTGTCTACGACAATGTCACTCGAATAAAGTGACCACACTGCATAGTGATTAGTGCATAGACGAGGGAATAATAAAAGCTACTACTCCACTCCACTCCACTCCACTCACTCCTCCCTCCACTAAATCAACTTTGCTCTTATTTACTAGAGTATCAATCTTTTTCACCAAGAAAAAATAAATAATGGTGAACACAAAGTATACATTTTTCACAATAATTTTCTGGGTTTTCCATGATTTTTCATTGTTGATTGATGCAAATGTTGCATATGATCATAAAGCTATTACAATTAATGGCCAAAGACGGATTCTTTTTTCTGGCTCTATTCACTATCCCAGAAGTACTCCTGAGGTAAAGCTCAAAATTTGACATGCCTTTTGCTTCTAATTTGTTTTGGTGATTTTTTATTGTTTTTTGTAAATGTGAGATGGGTTTTGCTTAAAATTTGGTGGTTTGTAAAATATAAGTGAAAAACTACTGTTTTTTTAAGCTAATGTGGATGTTTTTCTAGTGTACTTATTAAGCTTTCAACTTAATTTCAAGTTTTATGCATTTTTAGACGATTTTTTGGATAATGATTCATGTGGGCCGACCCCAAATGCGTAATTGTTAAGTTTGTTGTATGAGTACTTTGGATGAAAATGTGAGATGGGTTTTGCCTAAATTAAAATGTGGTGATTGGTTGATTGATTTTCAGATGTGGCCAGATCTTATACAAAAGGCAAAACAAGGAGGTGTTGATGTTATCCAAACTTATGTCTTCTGGAATGGACATGAACCTCAGCCTGGCCAAGTAAAACCAATTACTACAAAAATCTCACCTTTTTTACCTTTTAATTTACCTTATTATCTTAATTTGTTGCTAAATCTTGCTTCTTTTTCATCCTTTACAGTATTACTTTGAAGAAAGATATGACCTTGTCAAGTTCATCAAGTTGGTTCAACAAGCTGGTTTATATGCTCATTTGAGAATTGGACCTTATGTTTGTGCTGAATGGAATTTTGGGTAATTACTGTTTTTTTACTGTCCACCTATTTTCAATGCACAAATTCTGGTTAACGGGCCAAGTATTTATCCACTTCAATAGAAAGAGACAAAAACAGGGCTATTAGCCTATTACTCGAGAATTCCCTATGAAGTAGAAACAATGTTTTATCCCTGCCTAAATAAATGAGTAATATTTGACCGGTTAATAACAATTTACGATGGATAATTTGTCAGGAAGGAGACTAACTGTTTTTTTACTGTGGCTAATTGTGAATATGGGGTAATTTTTAGAGGGTTTCCAGTATGGCTGAAGTATGTTCCTGGCATCAACTTCAGAACTGATAATGAACCTTTCAAGGTAAAATAATTTAATCACTGTAAAGTTTACTTTGATTGAAGGTAAAAAAATGTTGACCTTAACCCTCTTTTTTGTTTAGGATGCCATGCAAAAATTTACCATGAAGATTGTTGACATGATGAAATCAGAAAAATTATTTGAGTCACAGGGTGGTCCAATCATCTTATCTCAGGTAAATTTTGATCCGGGTTCCAAAATCGTATGATGAAGTACTCAAAAGTCGTTTTCTCAATCAATGATTTATCTTAGCCGATCTGAATCCCGTATTGGGATGCTTTATTTTTTTAATTGAAATGGTTCATTGTGACAGCCTTTGCCATCAGGTTTTGGTTGAGATGATTCATCTAACAGTTGTTTTTTGTTGGCAGATTGAAAATGAATACGGTCCGCTAGAGAGTAGATACGGTGAACCTGGTAAATCATACACAAATTGGGCAGCTGAAATGGCTGTTGGGTTAAACACTGGAGTTCCATGGGTCATGTGCAAGCAGGATGATGCTCCAGATCCTGTTGTAAGAATCTTTCTTGAAATCTTCCAATTATTCTTTCGCTCTTTTTTTTCCACTCGTGAGATTTCTGGAAGCTTCCAGGATTCGACTGATACTACAACCCCGTTTGGCAAACGACACTAGCACATTCATAATAGCCGAACACAGTTAGCAGGTTTTAGTAACAGGTTTGACTAAAAGAATACAGAGTATAAATTAGCAAAATTAAGGAAGAATGTTTAGTAATGGGCAGATTATGGGCAATAAGCTGCTATTAGCACCATATTATAAAAACAGCAGATTCTGGAAATTATGCTAACAAAATACTCCATATGTCATTTACCAAACACACAAAATTACTAAAATGATAGTCCACTCAATATGCAGGGCCATGTACTCACGTTAGATGAATTATCTCAACCAAAACATTAAGACGATGTTTAAAATCTGACTAATATATTTATATCCTATTATTGTAATTGTAATGATCGCTAATATGAGATTGTTGTGCTCTGTAAACAACGGAGTTCCACATGGGATTCTTCATTCTAGCTGTTTCTAATAAATTAACAGTACGTGCAGGCTCTGCGTCTACATGTACGAGTACAACACGAATATTTTAATGAAGAATACAATAATGGCCTCTTGTTATTATGTCTGATCTAGGAGAATGGGAAAATTAGTAAAATATTACGGAGTATGATTAATGTTTGATTAGCATTGTTGGGCCTGATTAACGGGTTTTAATTAGTTCATTTTTAAACGAATAATCCGTATGCTGAGGTTGACGTTCCTTGCAGATTAATACCTGCAACGGTTTCTACTGTGATTACTTTTCCCCTAACAAGGATTATAAACCAAAGATGTGGACCGAGGCATGGACAGGATGGTGAGATTTTTAACCGTTTAATTAGGTGTTAATAAATTAAACGACGAGTGTAATTAAGTGTAATTAACCTGAGTTTGACAAGGAAGTATATGTATGTTTCAGGTATACTGAATTTGGGGGTGCAGTGCCTACTAGACCGGCAGAAGATTTGGCATTTTCTGTCGCTCGATTCATACAGAAAGGTGGATCATTTGTCAATTATTACATGGTCAGTGAACGTCTTTGCGTATTTTACATGGTTACACGTTTTTGTTTTTTTAATGTACTCCGTGCTTAACGATATAATCTGTGTTGTCAATCAGTACCATGGCGGTACAAATTTTGGTAGAACTGCAGGCGGTCCGTTCATCGCCACTAGCTATGATTATGATGCTCCTTTAGATGAATTCGGTAAATATCTTTCCGCTCTTGCAAACCCGTTGATGATTTATGATTTACAATTGTTGGGAATAATTTTCCGGTTTTAATTTGTCGGTTCTGGGGCTGCCAAGAGTTGAGCACACGCATTCGATCACGTTGTCTTTGATACCATGTTAGATAAATCATCTGAACCAAAACCTTGAGCGATTGGTTGAGCCTGAACTGATATATTTTTTATTTCAAATCACAGGGCTTCTGAATCAACCGAAATGGGGTCATTTAAAAGATTTGCATAGAGCGATAAAATTGTGTGAGCCGGCTTTAGTTTCCAGCGATCCGGTGGTGGTCAAGTTAGGGAGTAATCAAGAGGTTAGCTTTCCATTCAAATACTTCTATACAAATATGCAATGTTACATGTTTGTAAAAATATTGTCTGTGATGGTTGAGGGCCTTGAGGCTCTCAGGATTCGAGCACGTGACATTTAGTCACTCTGGCTCAGATACCATGTTAGATGAGCCAACTTAATCAAAATTTAAGGCTGTTGGTTGAGGCCCAACTAATATATTTATATGCTATTAGTAAAATGTTTTCGTGTTGTTATATAATCCAGGCTCATGTTTTCAAGTCGGACTCTGGATCTTGTGCTGCATTCCTCGCAAATTATAATCCAAGCTCCTATGCTACGGTTGCGTATGGCAATAATCACTACAATCTGCCACCTTGGTCGATTAGCATTCTTCCTGGTTGCAAATACACGGTCTACAATACTGCACGGGTGAGAATTTACATTCCATCATGATTCATGTTTAAAAGTTGCCTAAATAGAGATTTTTAGAGGCTGCCCAGGATTCGAGCACGTGTTCTTTGGTCACACTGGCTCTAACAACCAAAAACTTAAATTGATGGTTGAGGCTCAACTATTATAATTATATCTGTTACACTGAAATGCTCTATTAAGCATTGTAATCTTGGTTTAGGTTGGCGCGCAAAGTGCACAGATGAAGTTCACGCCCGTTCATCAAGACTTTTCTTGGCAATCATACAACGAAGAGACGGCTTCCGTTGAGGACAGTTCATTTACAATGGTTGGTTTAGTGGAACAAGTGAACACCACTCGAGATATGACCGACTATTTGTGGTATATGACTGAGTGAGTATCCATATTTTTTGAACTTCATTTAAATTTTCCGTAGTTATTTCAGCTTCGATTTCTTAGGTGCTGATGTTTGATTCTCGTGGTAGTGTGGTAATTGATCAAAACGAGGGATTCTTGAGCGGTGGAGAATTGCCGGTTCTTACTATAATGTCTGCTGGCCATGCTTTGCAAGTTTACATCAATGGTCAACTTTCTGGTGAGTGTCCTTTTTCATCGTTGTGTATATATGTCGGGAATAAACATTTGGGTTAGGTCAAGTCAATTTGGGTTACTGGTCAAACTCGGGTCTTCAATTTGGGTGTCAGTTTTGCCAGGATTAGTTCTACGGTTCTGTATTCCTTCAAAACAAGACCGACCAAAACTGTGCATGTTGATTTAAAAAAAACTATGCATGTTGTAAATTCACTCACTCTTTATAATGTTTGCATGTTGTTTCTGTCGTTCTGTCCTCGATTTAAAAATCCAAACTAATAGAATATAAATATAATAGTTGGGCATCAACCTATCACCTTAATGTTTTGGCTGAGATGATTCATCTATCATGGTATCAGAGCCAGCGTGACCAGACTTTACCTGTCAATCTGTCATTGCAGATACTGTTTACGGAAGTCTCGAAAGGCCAAAGATCACTTTTAGCAAAGGCGTGAACTTAAGGGCGGGAGTTAACAAGGTCTCACTCCTAAGCATTGCTGTTGGACTACCGGTATATATGCTCGATCATTTGCATTTCTTATAAGTTAGTTATAACCCGTCCGTCCCCATCTAATCTGACCCGATGCAATTCTCTCTCTGTGCTTCACTTTTGTAATTTAGAACGTCGGTCCTCATTTTGAGATGTGGAATGCTGGTATTCTTGGTCCTGTCTCGCTGAACGGTTTGAACGAGGGAAAGAGGGACTTAACGTGGCAGAAATGGTCGTATAAGGTTATTCTTCCTCCACTTTTATTCTTATGTCCTACTTTTGTATCTCATGTGTGTCACCCCATACACTCTTTGACACATCGTCTATTGCACAAATAAAATGTCATAATTTGTAGATGTGTTATAGTGAACGGAGTGGCACATAGATAGAGACACAGAAAAGGGTCAGTCGGCATTAGCCTTTTACATTCAAAGACCTAAACTATTGATCTCGTTTCAGATTGGTCTTCGAGGCGAATCATTGAATCTTGATTCAGTTACCGGAACCTCGAAGGTTGAGTGGCTCGAGGGAAAGTTTGTAGCTCAGAAACAACCGCTAACTTGGTATAAAGTGAGTATTCATACCCCGACTTTTTATATTACTCACAGTACATCCCCAGCCGTGTAGAAATCCATTTGTTAGATTTTTGGAGGTTGTGGGGATTCGAACCATTTCAAGTGAACTAAATATGTTTATATCCTATTACAGACGATATTTGATGCTCCACCTGGTGACGAACCACTCGCGTTAGATATGGGCGACATGGGTAAAGGCCAAGTATGGATAAACGGACAAAATATTGGACGGTATTGGCCTGCATACATAGCCAAAGGTTCTTGTGGTGAGTGCAACTACGCCGGGTATTTTTCCGAGACAAAATGCTTAAGCTATTGCGGCGATCCTTCACAACGATGGTGAGTGTCACGCATCCGGTTTCAAATCACTTTTTTTTTCCATCGAGTCGAATTTGCTAATCCGGGATTCGAGCATGCGACCAAAGGTCGCACTGGGAAAGGTCACATTGGCTCTGATACAGATGAATCATTCCAACCAAAATCTTAAGATGATGGTTGGAGCCAACTACTCCTAATATATTTATATCTCAGGTATCACATTCCTCGATCGTGGCTAAAACCAACGGAAAACTTGATGGTGGTCCTCGAAGAATTGGGAGGAGACCCGAACATGATTTCTTTAATGAAGAAAGAACTAAACAGTGTTTGTTCCAACATTAACGAGTGGCAACCCACACTCTTAAATTGGCAATTACAATCTTCTAGGAAGATTAACAAGCGATTAAGGCCAACGGCTCACCTCTGGTGTTCCCCCGGCCAAAAAATCTCCTCAATTAAGTTCGCCAGTTTCGGGACACCGGAGGGCTCCTGTGGAAATTATAGACAAGGAAGCTGTCACGCCCCCAACTACGACATATTTGAAAAGGTATTCTATTTTTATTTTATTTTTTTGAAATTTCATAACAGTTTTTCTAACGTGTGTCCACCATATAGTAGACACATGTTAATATACTAATTAAAGCAAGATTCACAATGATATTAAGTGGCATTAAATATAGACACACGTTAGAAAAACCGATTTCATAATTGTTGAATAAAAATGGAAGATTAAATTTGTTTTTTTCCGGTTTGTAGAATTGCGTCGGACAAGCGGGTTGTGCTATAACTGTAGAACCCGAGTTATTATTTGGAGGAGATCCGTGTCCAAACGTCATGAAGAAGCTCTCAGTCGAGGCCATATGTAGCTAGTGCACCCACCCACCCAACTTTAATTCCGATCACTTGTACGAGTCAATCAATCTTCTCAAAGTTGTTAATCTCATTTTTTCCGATCTCCATTTCAATATTTTTCTTATCATTACATCCATATCCATTAATCCATACCACCGTCTTCATTCTGGCTTTTGCGCTAAGTGAAGTTGTACATACATTGCAACACACTCGGAGCGATAGCCAAAATGTACATAGCACTATGTGCATCAATAGTCGTATCTTGGAAATTTGAAACACGGTACGAGGCATTGTAACAATTGTAATTGTAATACGAGTATATCCATCCCGAAATGTTAATTTAATTTTGTCTTTGCGTATATTTATATAGTTGATCGTGACGGAATTGAAAATCTTACCATTTGCTTCCAAATGAAGTCCAAAGCCGGCCCGTATTTGACTGCATCTGATCGAATATAATGCGACGTACGTAGGCAATCCAATTACGGAAAATTGTGAAATGTTTTCCTGTAGAATAGTTAACTCAGATTTGGTTTTGTGGTGCATGCAGCATGCAGTACGTCCATTCATTCTCTCCCCCTCTATTTCTCAACCTTTTCTCTCAATTTTCAAAATATGATCTTTGTCATATAGGCTTCATCAAATCTGGGTTATCTCAATCAAACTTCCAATCCTAATGGGTACTTAATTATTCATTTATTTCATCTTGCTAGTCTTTTTATTTTTAATTAATTTCTTTAATTGCTTCAATTATAGCCAAATATTGGGTACTTTGATAGATTGTTTTGATTTTTGGTTTTCTTGCTAATGAATGTACATCTAATTGTTTTTTTTTGTCTCCGGGTGCGAATCTCGAGGAACTTTGAATGATGATTAGAAATGATTATTTTGGTTTCCGAGATTTGTTGTTGATTAGTGTTCATTATTAGGGTTTGAAATGCATTTGGTTTTGATTAATAAAATCACAAATTCTCATGTAAGACGATTTTACAACGAGATGTCGTGATTGGGTAGTCATTATTTTTTATTTTTGCAACGAGCGATTGTGATTTTGTTGAGCCCCGGCCCTGGGGTAATGTTGTTGATATGTCCCGAAACTTGGCAGAAAATGATGACGGTTGTTGTTCTACTCAACTAATTGATGGAGACGGCGAGTTCAACGTCGTTGGAATCGAGAAGTTTTTGAAAGGCGTAAAATTGGCCGAATGTGGGCTTTCGTACGCTGTCGCCTCCATCATGGGTCCCCAAAGCAGCGGTATGCATGTTCATGTTGTATGTCTTCTAGCATGGTAATGGTATCAGAGGTAGCGTGACCAAATGTTATTTGGTGTGACAGGGAAAAGTACATTGTTGAACCATCTGTTCCGAACCAACTTCAGGGAGATGGATGCATTCAAAGGAAGGTCTCAGACCACCAAGGGAATTTGGCTAGCGAGATGTGTTGGGATCGAACCCTGTACTCTTGTAATGGATTTGGAGGGTACCGATGGCAGGGAACGAGGAGAGGTGATTCCCGATCAACACTTTCTCTTGTGTGTTGTTCGAAACTATAATATATGTTTGTTTGTTTGTTTGTTTTCAGGATGATACTGCTTTCGAAAAACAAAGCGCTCTCTTTGCTCTCGCTGTTTCTGATATAGTACTTATAAACATGTAAGTTCGTCCGCTCCCTGTATATATGCATGTCTTCCATTTTTGTAACATCTGATTTTCATTATGTATTAGAACGTTGTCGTAATGATCAAGGCCGGGCCCACCTTTTGATGTGTGTGACGCAGGTGGTGTCATGATATAGGACGCGAACAAGCTGCCAATAAGCCGCTTTTGAAAACTGTATTTCAAGTAAATATACACATCTGTCTTTCTCTGTTATAAACGTCTTTTTCTGGTTGCTTTGCATTGGTTGTCGTTGATACCGTGTTTCTGATTGAGTATAGGTCATGATGCGATTGTTTAGCCCTCGTAAGACCACTTTGATGTTTGTAATACGAGATAAGACGAGGGTAAGGTCTTTTTTTCCTTCTCTTCTTAATGTATTTCCTTGATATCTTATGTTTTCGGCTCCTAATTAACTCCACGACTGTTACACCATTCATATAGACGCCTTTGGAAAACTTGGAACCCGTTCTGCGAGAAGATATCCAGAAGGTGAGGCTTATGCTTATGTATGTCGCTATGGAGTAATGGACGGTTAACTAATTAACTAATCGACTAATTACTCCCTAATTCGTTTGCATCAGATATGGGATTCTGTACCGAAGCCACAAGCGCACACGGATACCCCTCTCAGCGAATTTTTCAACGTAAGTTTTAAGCTTTCGATTATGCCTTCGTTTTATGCGTGGAGGCCAGGGTGTTCTTCGTTACATCAACATTCATTTTCTCCAGGTTGAGGTCGTTGCTCTTTCGAGCTACGAAGAGAAAGAAGAACTGTTTAAAGAGCAGGTATGATGTATATATGCCGTGTCCTCAGCCTCTTTTATTTCCTATATCATGTGTGCTCCTACTTATTTGTCGTCTCATTTTTTCTCTCTTACTTCGACTCTTGTTATTATCTCGTGTCAATACTTGTAAACGAGATCGAGCAACGTAGCATTTTGGTACATTGACTTGCTGCGAATGGATGAAGGTCGCTGATTTGAGGCAGCGATTCTTTCACTCGATTGCTCCTGGTGGGCTGGCTGGAGATCGACGAGGTGTTGTTCCTGCATCGGGTTTTTCCTTCAGTGCTCAGCAAATTTGGAAGGTCATTAAGGAGAACAGAGACCTTGATCTTCCTGCACACAAGGTTAATTAGTGCTTTAATTTATACGGGGTATACCAGTGGTTGTGTAGTGTGGAAATCGTGTTTATGCCACAGTTCCGTTCCAGGTTTTGGTGGCAACTGTTCGCTGTGAAGAAATCGCCAATGAAAGATGTAATGCGTTTACACAAAACCCGGTAAGAGGGCTCTGAACCGCTCGTGCTTGTGTACGTTTCTTCCGTTATTTCAGCTGACTGATAGTATTAATGCTACTGAAATGCGCAGGACTGGCGAGAATTGGAGGAGGCCTCGCAATCTGGTCCTGTCCCGGGTTTTGGGAAAAAGCTTAGTTCAATTCTTGCAAGTTGTTTCACCGAGTGAGTAGCATGCTCATCAGCTTTCGTAATCTTTGGTTACGGCTGTCGGCTAAAATTCGCTTCTGTTTTCCGTGCAGGTATGATGCAGAGGCTGTGTATTTCGATGAGGGTGTGAGAAATGGTAAGAGGAAACACCTGGAAGATAAATTATTGCAGGTACATTCATCATGCATTCAGCATTCATGCCTTGCATTGTAGTATGTATGTCATCCGATTTTCAATTTCTGTCACGGTTAGAAATTCGGAATTTCATGAATCATGACCATTTGGTTGCTGAAAACGGCTATCTAATTGTTGCATATTAGCTCGTTCAACCTGCGTTTCAATCAATACTGGGACATCTGCGTTCAGAAGCATTTGAAAAGTTCAAAGAGACGTTTGAGAAATCTCTGAAAGCGGGTGAAGGATTTTCTGCTGCTGCTTGCAAATGCAAACAGTCCGCTTTGGATACCTTTGACGAGGGATCTGCAGGTACTTACATTTTCAATGACACTGTCGATAATCAGAATGCATTTTTCTTGATCCAATCGCTTCTTGTGTACAGATTCTGTGGTCGAACAAGCAAACTGGGATATATCCAAAGTGCAGGCCAAGCTTGTCCGTGACTTAGATGAACATATTGCCTCTGTTCGTGCTGCCAAGATAGGCGAAGTTACATCACACTTTGAGGTATGTAAATATAGCACACCATCTTGTTAGATGAACCATGTGCTGAGTTTTCACTTGAGAGTTCAGAGATAGAAATACTGGGGGACTGTGATACCACGTTAGATGAAACATCTCGAGCAAAAACCTTGAAGGGGATGGTTGGGTATGATAGGAAATTTTTGTCCAATGACGATATTATACAATTGTACTTTGCAGGCGAAAGTGAATGAGTCTATTGCAGGGCCTATCGAGGCACTACTAGATACTTCAAATGATGAAACATGGCCATCGATAAGAAAACTTCTTCGACAAGAATCTCAGTCAGCGGTATCTGGCCTTGCTAGTAGTTTAGCTGGTTTTGATTTGGATGAGCAAACCCGAAGCGAAATGCTAGCGAAGCTAGAGAATCATGCAAGAGGTATAGTTGAGTCCAAAGCTAAAGAAGAAGCCGGAAAGGTTTTGATCCGTATGAAAGACCGGTAAGGACTTCCCTCTCTGTACCATGTTCTGAGTTTGCACTTGAGAATGGAGATTTTTTTGGAGGTTTCCAAGATTCAAACTCGTGGCCTTTAATTAGTCACGTTGACTCTAAAACCATATTAGATTAACTATCTCAACCAAAACCTGATTGAGGTACAACTCATATATTTATATTCTATCAGCCATGACTATCTGAAATGAGTGTGTATCCAAGTGTTCGGACTTGGTTATACTCCGTATAATTTTGGCTTGAGATGATGAATTGAGGGCATATTTCTGTAGATTCACGACATTGTTCAGCCACGACTCTGACTCAATGCCACGGATTTGGACCGGAGATGAAGATATCAAAGCAATTACAAAGTCTGCTCGTTCCTCAGTAAGATTTGGAAACTCTAATGTACTGTTAGATGAACCATTTCAACTAATCAACCAAAATCTTAATGTCTCGAATGCCCATTGGGCTTGAAGAGTGGTTCTACCATGTGCTGAAATTTCACTTGGAGACTGTTAGGATTCGAGCACGCGATCTTTGGTCACGCTGACTCTGATACCATGTTGGATGAACCATCTCAACTATTACAGGAGTATTAAATATCCTGTCATTTACATGAATCCACTTACGGGTTTCCTTCGTTCCTTGTATGGTTAACATTTGCTTGGTTTTGCAGTCTCTCAAATTGCTCTCGGTTCTTTGTGTCATTCGGTTGGATGATGATGCATCAGATGATATCGACAAGACGTTAACTCTTGCATTGTTGGATAACAAAAGTAGAAGCAAGAGGAGTACTGATCCATTAGCATCAAGCACTTGGGAAAAGGTCCGACTCTTCTAATTACATTGCGTACCCGTGTCAGTCTGCAACAGCCTCATCGTGTTTTTTTTTTGTTCAGGTCTCGCTATCAAAAACGTTGATAACTCCAGTGCAATGCAAATCACTGTGGAGGCAGTTCCAAATGGAAACGGAATATACCGTTAGCCAGGCCATCTCTGCTCAGGTAGACTTATAACTTATCCTCCTCAAGTTTTATACATAGGACAACTCTACGAGCCTATGTCAATCGTCTTCATATTCCTTCATGGGAGCGTGTATGACATTTTTTTTGGATTAAGAAGAATCACGAGAAAGATTATGATGTTGGTATTATGATGTTTGCTTTCTCAGGAAGCGTGCAAGCGTGGCACTACTTGGCTACCACCTCCATGGGCGATTGCTGCCATCATCATTTTGGGTTTTAATGAGATTGTCACACTTTTGAGGTACGATCTTTCACTAATCGCAGTCAACTGTTTACTTTGATTAAAAATATCCTCAGATAATTTTTTTTTAAAATGATTGAGATGGAAAAAGTTAAGTTCTGATGTTGTTGGATCGTACTCTGTGTGTCAGGAATCCTTTTTACATCGCATTACTCTTTGTTGGGTATCTCGTAAGCAAAGCATTGTGGGTGCAGATGGGCGTCGCTAATGAATTCAACCACGGCATTGTGAGTATATCTCGTCTGAACTAAATTTAAATGAAAGGAGTTTATCGTAACTTAACTGTGGAAAAAACATGGTCTTACTAGTTTAGGAGGAGGCCTTGTGCAAATGCACGATTGATACCCTAATTATCCTCCCTTACAGGTTCCGGGACTTATATCATTATCAGCACGATTTGTACCAACAGTGATGAACATGCTCAATGGACTCGCTGCTCAGGGAAATACTCCGACTGATCCTCCTCCCCTTGCTGCGAATAGTTTTCATCAAGGCGGTGGTATGACTAAGTCTGCTGGTTCTTCCCAAGCCACCACAACTGTAAGCTCCTCCAAGAATGATTGACTAGCTTCTTGTGTAAAGAGTTTAGGTATTCTGAGCTTCTCACATGTATGTAACGAAGACAGCAACCGTAGTTTAGATGATGGATTTATTTTTTCTACATCTTACGCATGTTTTTTTTCCTGAAGACGGTATCTGAATGGAGAAAACTAGTGTCTGAATGCTGTCGAAACTGTGGTTGCGACTTCAGCGTTCGCTTTTTTTGTATGCCAGGGTATAGTGTTAGTATATGATATACTTTTGATGAGAAAGGGGATTCAAACCCGAGATCTATTATGTAGGGTACTTAATCTAGGATAAGACATCTTCGGTAGCAGTTCTATTAATGTAATGCAACTTAAAATGATCAGAAAATTGGAAAATAATCTCTTCACAGGCATCTTACTGCTTCCGAGTTTCGGGTATTAGGCTGTGTCTTCTTGCAAGTTTCACTAACCGTGAAATGAATTTAGACGGTTTTAAAAGAGAGTTTCTTGTCAAAATTTACGTGTGGATATTTCTGAAATCAGAGGCTTGATGTTCAGGCCCAAGTAGAAGGATGGAGTTGGGCTTTATCACAAAACAACCCAACTGATGATATGCATGTCAAATGGGCTGCCAACCATTTGTGTTCATGTACACTCCTAACAACATTTCTCATAATTTTATCAACTCTACGAGTAAGTAATTGGCTCGTACCTCATAATTTTTCAACTTCGCTCGTGAGCATTAGAGCTTGTTCATTCCAGTTCAAATCAGTTTGATTTAAATGAATCGAACTCAAGTTTAATCAGTTTAATTCAACTCAAATGAGGCGAATTAGCTAACACAAAATGAACTTAATGAGACTCAATTGAACTCAATTAAAATGGATTAAACTGAACTTGAAAATAAGATGAAAATAACAAACTCTGATACTACTATAGATTAATCAACTCAGTCAAAACCTTAAGATGATAATTGAGATTCGACCGATATATTTATATTTTATTATGCCTAGACTCGAATCATCAAAGATTGCATGCATGTAGTTTTGTTCTAAATAATCAATATATATGGATATGGTTTAGTGAACTTTTTAATTTATTTCTTTCTTTAATTTCTCTATTATTTCAATTCCCTCGTGTCTTGTATTTTATAACAAAAGTATATTAAATGAGTAATATAGGAGCAGTCAACACTTGATCGCAAACGTATTGTCGGTTCTTGGTAGATTAATTTCGGTTTTTGAAAAACCTCAACATTTCAACAACTACCTCAGGCTTGTCAAATGTGACCCCATCATATTTGGCAATTGCCATTCGACGACTTCTCTCGTTTCAGGATAACACAAATTTTTCGATGAGACAATTTTATAATAATTACGGAGTATGATACTGTGTACGATTTATTGGATGGGATAACAAATTAGGAAGCTGTATATATGTGAGAGGTTGCAATACAATCAATATATATTAATAAAGTAGGAACTTTTCGAGCGATATGATTGGTCGAAGTTTTTTAATATTTTTTTAAGTTAAATAAAAAATATTAAAATTTGTATATTAAAAAATCCTACTCCACCTAAGACTCAATTTTTTGTAAAATTTAAATAAACAAATATAGGAATTTGTACAAGAAAAAAAACAATCGTGGTCCATTTAAGACAAAAAAATTATCACTATATAAACCGACGATTATCACCTCATAAAGCACAAAAATTGGACAGTGAAAGTGTGAAACGCTTAGTCAATTATGTTTTAAGACTATAAACCAAAAATATTTTAAATTTTAAAAAGAGTTCTTAAGAATATATATAAACTTAAGTTAAATTGTTTCACATTGAAGAAGTATAATTCTATAAATAAGAGTAATCATTCGTTATTAGATATCAAAAAAAATCTTTTGAAGTCTTAAAAGGAGGGTTTTATGAATATAAACTTAAGTTAAATTGTCTCACACTGAAAAAATTATAATATAATGTGATAGAATTCTATTATATAAATAAGAGTAATCATTCTTTCTTAGATATTAACCAAAATTCTCTTGAATGTTAAAAAATCTCTTAAGACTATAGAGTTAAGTAAAATTATTTTACATCGAAAAATTATAATGAGGTCATAAGATTTTATATAAGAGTAATAATAATTCGTTATTATACATTAACCAAAAATCATGAGTCATAAAATGAATTTAAAAAGAATTTTTAAGACTATAAACCAAAAATCTTTTAATTCTTAAAAAATTCTAAAAATACAAAATTAAAATTTTAAAATTTTAAAATAATTAATAATAAAAAGAAAATTATTACATATATTATTATCCTAATAAAAATAAAAATATTTTCTTTTCCTTTATTTTATTATGATAAATAAGAGTGATCGTTCGTCCTTATATGTCAACCAAAAAATTAATCCACATCGAAAAATTATAAAAAGGTGATTGAATATTATATTATAAATACGAGTAATCGTTCGTCCTTAGATATCAACCAAAAATTAAAAAAATAAGATTATCAACCACATCGCATGGTCTTAAGACTCTAACGTGGTGATCAAATTATCTACATTATATATACGAAGTCGTAATTTTAAACTTTATTATCATTTCAAATGCATTCATAATTGTACTATTATAAATAAGTAAGGATATGCATCGTTACTTTAAGCGACAACATTCATTATTATAACTTGTGCAATGATGATGACAATTTTGTTTTTTATCCCATGTTTCATGGTTGTTGACCGTAATATGTTACTATTTTACCCAATGAATATTTATATCTACGTATATTTATGTACAAGGTATTTTAATTAGTCTTTTAATTTATTTTAAATACAACGCACCATATATATACCTATAATTTAATTTGACCTTTACTGTATATATTATCTTCGATTCTTTGAAACACATTTACGTGTATGGATAATATTTCTTTACTATTAGGCATACTCTTAACTTCGACAGATTCTCTACTGTTGTATAGTTTCACAAATTTATGCAATCATCCAATTTGGTGTCTTTATCAACGTCACTAAAAAGCGGCCCGTGCATCGCACGGGCTTTACATCTAGTTTCTATGAAACCAGATCTCATAAGAGATCTACTACCACGTGAAAATGACTTTGTATTGTCCTTATATAATACGGAGTATATTTTACCTTAATATCAGTGCAAAATTACACAAACAATTTACAATATTCGGAAAAAAAATCGAATAAACTTAACATAAACATGAAATATATACTACATATGAAAATCAATATGAAAATATACTTGTTTAGATTAGTATACAATACCATACAAATGAACATGTTATGATTATGAGACACATGATAATAAGTTAATTATGGTGGTGATTATATTATTAACACATGTTAGAAACACAGTCATCTTCAATACAGCTAAGGTACAAACCAAATAAGGCAAAGATAAAATGTAGACCTAATTAAGTAGGGAGTAGTTAAGGAGGACTTTGTATTCTGCACTAATAATGATCTAATTGGACATTTGGAATAAAATGGAAATTGCGTGATTACTTTTGGTAATCCAGCTCTATAGTACGTGGGAAACAGCAGATTTGTTGTACGTTTAGTCGTTACTGGTAACTTTTCTACTTTCTACACAAATTTAATCACGTTTCTTGTCAAAATATTTACCAAAAATCTATACTTTTTGTCGCAACAAAATGATCTGAGTTGTTCTACTTTGACTTGTGAATTATATATGTCAATAAATAATACTCTGTACTCGGTAGATAAGTTTCACATTTCTTCGCTATCATGTTAAAAAAAATCAAAAATGTCTTATTTCAGTAGTTATATTTTGAATAATATGTCTCAGATTATTCGAATCTCCATCATCTATATTATAATGTGACTAAATACGTGTTTCATAAAAAAAAAGTACTTACCGAAGATGTCTTAACCTAGTGGTTAAGATTAGGTGCTCTGGGAAAGTAGGTTCCAGGTTCGAATCCCCCTCCCCTATATTGTAATGTGACTAAGTGCGCTCTTTGATGACCAAAAAAAAAAGTACTTGTAATAGTTTGTCATAAGTTATATTATATGGAGTATGAAGGAGTAGGCCTGCCTTTTCAGCAGGGTCGGCTCAATTGGTGTTTAGTTCGGTTCTAACTCTTTCTAAGAACCGGTGCTCAATAAGCTAAGTGACGAGCATCCGCTTGCATATATATTGTTCATACAACATTAACAAATAATACGGAGTAGTATTATATTGGTATATAGTAGTGGTTTACAAAAAAAATGAGAGATTGGGGGTTCGATTCGCCTTCGTCATAATGCGCTCTTCAATAGACAAAAACATAGTGATTTACAAAAGTTAAATTTTACATAGGGGTCACGTGTTCTGTTGGACTCCTCTAACACTCATTTTTGTGAATACAAGTAGATGAGATCATTATATTAAAGAGAGACGGTATTTGCATCGTGCATGCATACCGCGTACTATAGTACGTCAACGTCTAGATATATCCCATCGTTCGATCTCTATTCTCTAGTTGAATGATGGTGGGAAAATGGATAAACTATAAAGTGGTTGCTTGTATTTTTTGCCAAGAATTAAAGCCATTCACATGATATGATATATACACGGATCATGGATCTTAGCCTGCTTCTTTATTGTATTATCCACTTTTATTATAGCCTCGTATTATTCATTTTTTCTTCTTTCTTTTTAATTTTGCTCCTCAAAGTCGTCATTGTTTAACTTTTATATGCAAACAAGAAAATCAAATTAATGACTATTTCATTTCATTCTTATCCGTTATAAAATCCTTTTAATCGGTTGCATATTCACGTATCAATCACATATTCACTCCTTAATTCAATGTGAAATAGTCTCACCTAAAAATAAATACTCTAAGACATCTCATCTAATAATACCGCACAAACTAACCAGTAACCACCTACAGTATAATGTTTCATAATAAAATTATCGTGACAACGTCTCGTAGGAAAATTTGTGCAGGTTCACATGAGTAGTTAAAGTTTTTTTTTCATCTTATTTAAGAACACTTTTTTTTTCTTTCATGTCGATGTAATCATCATACGTTACTGGTATAATAGTTAAAACATCAAAACTCTCCACCATAATTAGTTTTTTTATAAAATTACGATATATTTTTCCCGTCTCATTCATTTATTTACCTTTTACATTAGTTATGATGAATATTTTAATTAAATATAAACAAATAACTTATGACGGAGTGAGTAATTAGTATAGTAATCACCGTTGACGTACTAACACACGGCCTTTTATTAATCGTAGATTAATGGACGTACACGGTAACATGGCACCATGCACGCATGCAGGTAGAAACGCCTATTGCTCGCTCACTCACTGTGAGCGGACCTTGTAAAATTTGAACCGATCTAAATGATGTGATCGGAAAAATTCGACCCAATTCGAATCAGACCTGATATCCGAACTGAAGATCCATGGTTGACTTGTAATCAAATTGCTTTGATTTGATCTGGTCCAAACTGACGTGATTGTTGATTATAATAAACGAGTCAAGATTCCAATAAGAGTATAAAATAATAAATCCAAAAATATTCTACTACTTAATACGAATATATAGGAAATTTTCTAACCTCCAAAAATAACCTGATCCGAACGCGATGGTGAGTTTGTGACCCAAAATAAATACATGGAGGTGTAACATTATGGCGTCAAGAAATGCATCGCGTAAGCAATATTTCAAGGGAGATAACATGGTGCACATAATTTTTTAAATAAAATCAGACGGTCCACTTGCATTTTTTTCCATGAATCAATGCACTACGAAATGCCAAACTAACCGACTCAAAAAAACACGTAACAATGAGGTCTTTCCCTCTAGGACCATAATATAAGAAATTTACGTAAATAATCTAAGAGGTGATCTCACCTCAAAAAAATCTAAGAAGTGGTCTGATTTTATTTCAGAATATTCTGGAAGTCTCGTAATATTGTAATATTATTTCACATGAAAATTTAGACGGAATAATAATTTAATGCTCCGGACTTCTTATTGTATACTCCGTATATAATAGTACTCCATTATATATCCTCTGTTTTTAAGAATTTGGGTAATATATATAACGAGTATTATATTGAAACAGGGGTATAAGGAATAATGATAATTAATATTGTCATTAATTAATTGCATCCATTTTTGTACAATTTTATCATCAATTGGATATTATATTAATAATAGATTTAAACAAATGTAATTGTCTTGACTCTTGATCTTGAGGAATCCTTTATATCTCAAGATGTCGGGACATACGTTGCTATTCATATCTATCAGACTATCATTAAAAAAAATGAAAGTTCAAATCATATCTCGACCATCCACTTAACTTACTTTTGGGAGTTCAATAATAATAATAATAATAATAATAATAATAATAATAATAATCAAAGCCGTAATAAATACTCCTTTAACATACTACTAATTGATAATTCCACACTAAAACTCAAAAACCAAGTTGAGAAGGAAACTAATGGTTGAAACTTTGACTGTTGACTTATGTTATATATTTGACATTTTGACTTAAATGGTCTGTAGCCATGACGACCGTAGCGATCACTAGGGATGACTATGAGTCTGGGACTTGCCCAAATTCGTCAGGTCTTACCCTAATGGGTTGAGTATGGGTCTTAATTTTTTTAGACCTTGCGGATACGGATTGGGTATGGATCCTTAAAAAATATTTTGGGTTCGGGTCCTAAAAGTCGGACCCAAACCCGACCCTTAAACGGTTAAACCCGTTAAAAAAATTACTCCCTCCGTTCCAATGAATTGTTTGCTTATTTTATATTGGGGCGTCTTAATGAATTGTTTGTCTTTCTATTTTAAGAATGTTTTTAATGTGTAATTTGACTTTTGGCTTCACATGTCACCTTCTAATTGGATCTCTTGCCCTTGATGCCAAAAGCAAAGACAAATAATTCATTGGAACGGAGGGAGTACTGAATGCACTAAAACTAAGTTTAAAGGGAGTCTGAGTATGGGTCTGAGTAAGAGTCTGAGACTCAGATTTGTTGAGTCTGAGACTCATACCTGGATAATGTGGTTGGTACGAGTCTGAGGCTCAGACGGATGGAAGATTAAAGAAGGTCTAAAGTTGAGTCTGAACAAAAGTCTGAATCTCAGATTCTTTGAGTCTGAGACTCATACCTGGTTAAAGTGGTTGAGACGATCTGAGACTCATATAAGTCTGAAGTTGAGTCTTGGATTTCAAAGACTCATCCTCAGACTCGTTCATTCAGTTCAGTTCCGTTCATTTTAGTTCAGTTCAGTTCAAATAAGTTGTTGTTGTTGTTGTTGTTATTATTATTATTATTATTATTAATTATTATTATTAATTATTATTATTATTTGTTAAATATTAAAACAAATGACATTTTTATAAAAAATAATATTAATATAATAATAAAAAATAATATTGTTTTTATTGTTATTAATATTATTACTATTAAATATTAATATTGATTATTAATATTAATATTAGTATTATTATAATATTATTAATAATTAATATTATTAATATTATTATTTATTATTACTATTATTATTGTTATTGTTATAAATATTATTATTATTATAAAATATTTTTATTAATATTATTTTTATTAAAATTAAAATTAATATAATAATTACTCCCTCCGGTCACAATTTATTGCCCCATTTCATTATAATATACCTCACATATAATCATGAAATGGGGCAATAATTTATGACCGGAGGGAGTATAATAATTAATATTTTTGATACAATAATTAACATTATTATTTGTTGTTACAATAATAATTAATAATTTTTTTGTAACTAGCAAACTTGTTATTATTATTTCTGTATTTCAGGCTACTTTAGTTCAATTTGTCTCAGCTCAGTTCAGTTCAGTTCAACTTATTTTACTTTAGCTCATTTCACTTCATTATATAAGGACATGATCAAAATAATTTGTATTAGATGATATAGTTGTATATATGATAAAAAGCAAATTCGTATAATAAACGATAAATAATACTGCACGTAGTAATAAAAATGGATAATGAATTGATAGTTATTCCCGACCAAACCAAACAAAACCTAGTTCGACCTGAATATGACCAAACCGACCCAAACCAACGAACCGACCCAGACCCGACAACTAGACATGACAAAACTGACTCGACCTGAAATGACCCAACCTTAATAAGCCAACTCGATCCCGATCTGATATCCAAACTAAAGATTCTAGGTGGACTCGTAACCTGAATTGACCCGAGTAAACCCAAAATTGACTCGACTATTATTATAAAAAACGAGTTGATATCCTAAAAAGATGAAAATAGCAAACCCGAAATGATCTGGCCCGACCCAAAGTCAAAGCGAAACTCACTTAACCCAAACCCGACCCGATTGACTTGTTTGCCAGGTTTATCGACAACCCAACCCGAACTCGACCCACCCGCCCGATTGTCACTTTTAATAATGACCACTTTGAAATAAATTTATTCGTATGTCACAAGATTTATTTAACAATTAATTATTTAATTGTAATTATTCGAGTAATTAATCGAGTTATAAAATAAACGTACATATTGAGGTAAATAAAAAAATAAAATAAGTTATGTAGAAAGTTGAGGTGAGATGATGTAAATAAAAAAATAAAATAAGGTAGATAAAAAGTTGAGGTGAGATGAATAAAAAATAATATAAAATAAGGTATGTGAGGGGAGAAAGTCTGATATGAGTCTGTGGATAAAGTGTACTTTTGTAGTGAGTCTGAGTTTGAAGAATGAAAAGTGAGTGAAAAGCTGAGGTGGCCGAGTCTGAGAAAAAATGATGGGTCTGTGGATAAACATAGTCTAACTCCTCGCTACTTTTTCCATCCCACTGAACTCACTTCTTCCATCCCCACTAAACGCATTTTCCAAATCCGGGTCTCCTTCCTTCCATCTCCATTCTCCTCATTACTCTTGTGGGTGGTGAAATCCCAGTCTCCTTCCTTCCATCTCCATTCTCATTACTCTTGTGGGTGGTGGGTCTGTGGCGGGTTCGTAATGACTTTGTTTAGAGTTATTAATGACTTGTTTTTACTTTGTCTTTTAGTTTCACTTTTGAAATGTCCATTACAATCGTATATATTAATTAAAAAAAATATACGTACTAGATTGTCGAGCATTGGACCTGTGAAAGATCCGGATCCTACCTGTACCCATCGGGTCCGGGTAAGGGTGTAAAAATTTTGGACCCTTAAGGGTTCGGGTTAGATCCGGGTCCAACTTCTGAGACACGAGTTTGGGTCCTGCCGGACCCGACCCATACCCTACCCGTTGTCATCCCTATAGTGACCCCTTTAAGAAACACTCCTAATTACGTACATTTTCCCCAGTGTCTACAACGCCACTTTATTTTACCATTTTATTTATTTAATTAATTAATTAATTAATTTGAAAAATAAAAAAACATGACTCCATAATTCCATACTTTCTCTTGAAAAATATGTGAAGAATAATCTCAAAACCTAATACTAAGCATTCACACTCTATATTTATTACTACAGTTTTTCTAATGTGGATAGTGATCAATGGACATACGTTAATATACTAATTAAACTAATAATAACAATAATATTATTACGAGAAATTGAAATAGTAACGTGTATCCACTAGGCACACGTTTTAAAAATCGTAATATGGTAAATATATATGCAATATGAGTTAATATTTCAATTTATCATGATAATATCATTATAATTCTTGCTTTAATTAAGTTATTAACATATGTCCACTGAGCACACGTTAAAAATCGTATTTATAATTAGCTAGCTAGATTAATATAGGATGTCTGTCCGAGAATTGTAAGTTCTTAATATGAATTTATCATGTTCTAATTAATAAGTGAACATAACGATAACCTCAAAGCGGAAGCAAAACAATAAGATCTAGAAATAACCTCAATTGCTTATCGAATTCCTGAACAACTTTATCAACAACCCGAAAACATTGTCCCGATAACCTTCGACCATCTTTCTTTATTGTTGGTTCTAAACCCTTTTCTCAGATTTAGATGGTATATTGATGAATACAGAAGGATGAATTTAGTATCAAAGATAAAGTTACAACTAGATAAAGTTTACGTATAGTGGTTGATAGAATATAGGATTATAGAAGATAAGACATAGATATTCGGTAGAGTTTATGTTCATCACCAAATGGACAACAATTCAGTAACTCTAAACTGACCAAACAACTTAATCAGTTATTACAACTTAATCAGTTATTAAGTCTATCATAAAGTCTAACAAGAATACGATATATTTTTTCATTTCGGTCATTTATTAACCTTTTATATTATTTGTGAAAAGTATTTTAATCAAAGTTAAACAAACGAGTGAGATGGACGGAGTATTAATATTTTCTGCGTGGCCTAGTAAATACGTAGTACTTTGTATTTCTCTGTATTATTTTCTTTGCATTATTGCATGCATACGTGAGTATTTACGACTTATGATAAATAGACAAATTAGCCTAAATTATCTATCATTTTGGATATGTTGTTAATAACAGTATTCGATATATACTTCCTCCGTCTCGTTCATATATTGATAAAACACAAACAAATGAGCGCAGAACGTAGGGAGTAAAATGAAAACAATCTAAATGTTTCATTATATATTTATACATCTCTAATTCTCAAATGATCTTTCTGAATGAATTTCTCTAATTTAATTTTATATATAGTTAAACATGTTGTCATTAAAATCTGTTAATCTTATTAATGTTAAGTGATTAAGGATATAAATTTACTTTAGAAATGGCATAATTAATTCACTAAATAGGGAATTTAAAGATCGAAACTAGTTAATTAATTCCCATGTCGGCTTGAATTTTTATAGTAGTATTTACATGAGAGGTCTTATCTTCATGTTTTGCGTTTATGAATTATTATTTCTTTTTCAATTTAAAATTATTTGTCGTTTTAGAGTTATTCTACACAACAATTGAGAAAATTTATGAAAAATTTTATAGTAATAATCATAATTATTCCACAAGACTAAATTAAACTGTAATTATGTATAATTACAAGTTTACAACCCGCCTTGAAAAATTAAAAAATAGTACTACTCCGTATATATATATTACAATTATTTCTCACACTAATTTAATGAGATATGATCTCTCAATAAACCTACCCAACAATCATTAACTATAATACAGAGTAAAAATTTATTCCTTAACCTTAATCGAGAAATCAGGATTCGATTATCATGTAGGACTACGTTTCTCTAAGGGGTCGTTTGGTTGTGCTCTTAAATCTATGAATTGATAAATTGGGATGATGTTTGGTTACCCACCTCCCAGGAATTGTCCCTTCCTCCGTAATTTCCATGAAATACAAATTCACGTAAATTTAAATTCTCGATAGCTCTATCTTTCTATAATCCGAACCAAATCAGTCCTAAATAGCCACTGGATTGCCTTGTTGCTTCTCATAGGTTTGACCATTCTAATAAATAAAACCTTCACATGGGTCCCACCCCATAATCTACACAATGACTCCTAATTCAAATTCTACGATCTATACTCCTATATAAATGCGCAACCAAAGCATAATAATCACATCTCTCATTCCAAATTCTTATCCAAAAAAAACAAGTGATTGAGTTATTACTCATATATCATTGACTTGGTGCAAATTTGGTTCCTCATATATAGGCAGCCTTACTCGAATAGGGTCTTTTCTATAGATTTGTATCTCAATATTCCTAGATCCCAGAAAAATAAAATTAAAAGGCTTACGACCTTACTCAAACAGAATCTGTGTTTAGGCTCCTACCTCAGTATTCCTCTGAGATTAGGAGAATTTGACAATGGGTTCTTCCCTAGTTAATTTGCTTCTTCTTTCGCTAACTATTTGTTATGGTGTTCTTCATATTCATGCCTCTCATCATGTCGTCCACCGCCTTCAAAGCTCTATGTCCTCCTCCATTTCCTCTCCCGATGATGAACCCTATAGAACCGCTTACCATTTCCAGCCCGTCAAGAACTGGATTAACGGTACGTACGTCTTTTAGTAATTCGTCATCATTAAAGCAAATGATAGATACAAACTTACCGCCCTACATATTTAAAAAGATTTTCATTACGTGCATTAATTACACTAATTAATGCCTAAATTTACTCCTTACTTTCTAAATTATTTTTTCATTAATTAGTTACAATATCTTTAATTTGTTTTAACTACGAGTAAGAGTATTAGATTGACTTGTTCAATTATGTATCTTTCCTTTGTTGAATATCATTGGTACGGTTTATGTGTTTGAGAACACAAATTTACGTATAATCTACTTCTGAATTCCTAAATTAATTTCTCATTAATTAACTTCAATTAGACTGACTAACTGAACCACTGAATTGTTTCTGTAATGTATCTTTAATTAATTTGTTGAATATTATCGATTTATCATCTACTTGATCTAACGCTTAGTTTACTTCTGTATGGTTTAATGTTATTGGCTTAATTATAAAATATAAATAAATGTATAATGTTAATGAATTCTTGATCTAACGTTGACTTTTGTTTTCATAATTGCTATGTATGGTGGAATCTACCAATGCCTATACTTATGCAGATCCCAATGGTTAGTTCTTCTTATTTCTTGATTTCATAACTAATGTCATTATCACGTCGATGCCCGTATTTCCGGATTGCTATTACAAATTAGCTAAACATTATGTTAGCTTAGCTCACTAATTTCTTACGAGTAATATACAAAAACTCTCCATCCATAATTATTTTGTAATATGGCCTTATTACATCGTACAAATATCTACTCATTTATCAATAATACATAACAATAAGAGTCTTTTAATTTTACAATATGAGCTCGATATTTTATGAGGGTAAGTAATCATCGATATATAAAAATCGAGAAATTAAAGTAGGTGGATGATATGAGTCACGACTTAAAAAATTATCTTTGAATATAAAATGTGTATCATATGGTCATGTACATACTCGTATATGTCCTGTCATGATTATATTTTCTGAATAAACAAAGTACTCCGTATACTCCTATTATAGTACGGAGTAGTATTACGTGTATAACTTAATATTAATTTTTTTACATAGTAGTATTATTAGTTACTCCGTATTACAATAATTTTGAGGGTAGATAATTTATTTTAATAAGATTATGATATGACGTGCATGAGTAGCATGGTACGAATATTTTTATATGATGCAAATAGTCCAAAAATAAAATAAAATAAAAATAATGGAAAAGTCGCAATTCACAAGCTTCTCTGGCTAAGTGTTTTTACAATAACAAGCTGTCTTTATATGACCTTTTCGTTGATCGTGTGGACCGGTTTCGTCCGTCGTGTCTCTTTATAATGTCACTTGATGGTGTCTTATTACCCTTTGACTTTTCTTGATCCCACAACCTTGACTTTTATGTCTCAAACTGACCCGACTTAAATGATTTGATTTAAATAATCTGATCTAGTCCGATACAAAGTTGATCGGATTATTCCCATCCAAAAAATGACTCAACTTGAAGTTAGATCCGACATAGCTGACTCGTTTGTCGGATCTCGTTTTAAGTAGACTTATTAATGGTTATGTGTAAACATTAGTCACGAATCCTTCAACCCAAACTTGTACTGTCGTATTCGTGTTGACTCAATTGCATAAATAGGTCACCAAGCCTCAACCTAAACTCATTGATTTTGTGTTGGATTCATGTCGTGTTTTCGAATCGTGTCATTGTTTGTCGATTCTACTGTCTTGTAATCAATTTTAATTTCACGTACAGGACCCATGTTATATAAAGGAATATACCATCTATTCTACCAATACAACCCAAACGGGACAGCATGGGGTCCACCGGTGTGGGGCCATTCAACATCAACCGATATGGTGAACTGGTCACCTCAACCCTTAACCATGAAACCCGAAATCCCGGCCAACCACTACGGAAGTTGGTCCGGTTCAGCCACAATTCGCCCCGGCAACAAACCGGCCATTCTATTCACAGGCATAATCAACCCACAAAATGGTCAAGTCCAGGACTTAGCCGTACCAAAAGACCTGAACGACCCTTACCTAAGAGAATGGTACCTACCCAAGAATATCAACCCGGTCATGTTCCCAACCCCACAAAATGAAATCAATGCCAGCTCATTCCGAGACCCCACCACCGCGTGGATCCTGCCAGATGGCAGATGGAGAGTGCTTATCGGGAATAAGCGCGGGAGACGTGGCATGGCACTAATGTTTAGGAGCAAGGACTTTGTGCATTGGGTCCAAGCCAAACACCCTTTGTATTCCTACCCAAAAAGTGGGATGTGGGAATGTCCTGATTTTTTCCCTGTCTTCAAAAATGGGACACTTGTAGGTGCCGAAACCTCCTCAACCGGGTCGGGTACCAAGCACGTATTGAAAGCCAGTTTGGATGATACCAAACATGATGTTTACACGATTGGAAGTTATGACATTAAAAAGGATGCTTATACACCTGATGTTGGTTTTATGAACGCCTCCAGTTTGAGGTACGATCATGGTAAATACTATGCTTCCAAGACGTTTTTCGATCACTCGAAGAATAGGAGGATTTTGCTTGGTTGGGCTAACGAGTCCTCCACCGCCGCTGATGATGTGTTGAAGGGGTGGTCAGGCATTCATGTAAGTTCAATTAATCAGCACCTAACACTTATGAGTACAATTTTTGTTTCGACTTCTTTCAATTATCTCACCACCTGTATTAGATACTCAAATTTTACCAGTCACATCAACCAACTTTGATTATATTTGACGTAATGTAAAATGTTACTCCCGTTACAACTTTAAAGTCTTGATTCTTTTACCTAACGCAACATGTGTCACGTAATCCCATTTTAGACATGATTATCTACAATTGTTGATGGGTTTTTGAATTGAAATGCAGAACACTCCAAGACACATTTGGTTGGACCAAGATGGTAAGCAGTTGATCCAATGGCCCATTTCTGAAATCGAGTCTTTGAGAGGTAACCCAGTTCATGTACCGGTCAAGGAAATCAAAGCAAGATCAACTGTTGAAATTACTGGCATTACTGCTGTTCAGGTGAAACTATGACTTTCACATTTTACTTCTACCCACCATCCACACCTTGTTTCTCTAGCTAGTCAAAGACTTAGATAGAAAAATAAAAACAATATTCTCTCATTAATGTTAAGATTAGTGAAAGATCGTCTCTTCTAAGTTTTTTTTGTAGTAGTTAACAATTAGTTGTCCATCACAATCTAATCGAGACATCGAGGGTACTTTTTGAGGCATGACGTGTAATGTAGGTGTAGCTGTTGGTCACACTGAATTTACGAAAAATAAAATAAACTTATTACAGTTTAGACATCCTGATAATTAGGGTTACTCATAAATCAAATTTGTTTTTAAATATTGCAGGCAGATGTATCAGTATCATTTAAGATCAAGGATTTGACAAAGGTTGAGAAATTTGATGCAAGTTGGACGGACCCACAATTGTTGTGCACCCAAAAGGGTGTAACGGTGAAAGGTGGGCTTGGACCATTTGGGCTGCTAACTTTGGCTTCTAAGGGCCTAGAAGAATACACTGCTGTTTTCTTCAGAGTTTTCAAAGCCCACAAAAATCTTGTTGTTCTTATGTGTAGTGACCAAAGCAGGTAAAATTCAAAACGCATACTTAATTGTATTACAATAAAAAATGAGGGTGATTCGAACCTAACATCTACGGAGTACATATTGATTCTGGCCCGTGTTTGGCCTAACTTTGCATTTGCTCACCTCTACTATGAAAGAAACAAGTTTTAGATGAGATTGACTCGAGTTTAAGTTATTGATCAAATTCACCAAAAAAAAAATATTGATCAATTGTATTTTGTGTATGTTTATGTGTATAGGTCTTCTCGGAACCCGACTACTGATAAAACGACTTATGGAACATTTGTTGACGTGGACCCTATTGCTGAAGGACTGTCATTGAGAGCTTTGGTAAGTGATTATGTACTTTTTTCCGTTATTAAGAGAGTCACAATGGTGAATTTATTTGTTGTTGACGGAGTTTGAACTCTGATCATGAGTACCACGTCATATGATTTTACTCATCGATACTAATTATATATATGCTTTGGTGTTACCGCAGATTGATCACTCTGTGGTGGAGAGCTTCGGAGGGAAAGGGAAAAGTGTGATTACAGCGAGAGCATATCCAACATTAGCTACATTCAAGAATGCTCATTTGTTTGCCTTTAATTATGGCTCGTCGAGTGTTGAAATTACAGAGTTAACTGCTTGGAGCATGAAGAAAGCTACGATAGCTTAATTGAGTTTATAGAAGAATTGATTAAAATTTCTAATCTTTTGTGTCTTTACACCAATACAACCATATTCTTCAATATTTGTACATCATTTACTAAAAAATGATTGATATGTTTGATTTGTAATTTTTATTGTGATGAATTAACGAGAAGAATTTTGTTGAAATAGTATATTTGACATGCAATAATTCTATGTACACGAATTTTGAAAATGACAAATTTTCTCCCTATATTTGTTGTCTTTGCGGGATCTTTTTTTTTAGAAAAACTACCATCATTTTTATAACTTGTGATAATAGTTATAATCACTCAAATATATTTAACTCGATAAACTTTGACGGATGGTAACTCGTTTTCCCGAATCTCAAGAGTGATGTTTTTTTTCTCGAACTGATCAATTGTAAAAGTTTTTTAGTTTAAAATTAAAATTGTCGCTTTGAAAACTTGTGACCGAAAATTATTGTCTTTCAAAATAAATTTCGACAAAAAACCACTCATACAGTATAGAAAATGAAAAACTTAGATAGCCTTTGTTTTTTGGTCGTGTTTTTTACTAACGAAGTTTTACTTAATTCTAACGAATTTTCCTAAACTTTTCTCATTATACCCTTATATAAATTTTACTTTGACATTGAAATTGAAATTAATTATACTTATTTCATCCCCTATATACTAATAGAATAACACTAGGACATGTGTCACTCTCACGTTAACTCTTTCCCTCCAAAATTCTCATGTTTTAATTATGGAAACAGATCATCAATTGACTCATATTCATAAAATTTCAATATTCTAAATACTAAAATGAAACCAATAAAATAGAAGATACATACTCCCTTTGAGTCTAACTTATGAACGTGACTTAAAATGGAAATAGAGAAGAAAGAATGACTCGGCCCAAAAAGAAATGAGGGAACATAAGTTAGACTCGGAGGGAGTATATATTACAACCTTATTAAAAGTTTTTACAGTTTTCCCGCCTAAAAACAAAATTATGGATTGTACTTGGGCTTCAAAATATTTTATAAAGTAATAAAGTAAATTCACTATATGAAGTGTCGAAGTCATTGCAATAATTGATTCATTGAGCTTTTAAATAAATAAAATTAACGTACCATCTAAAATCGATGTGAGTATTTTATTTCAATTGACAATTAAAAAATTAACATAAATTGACATGTTATATTAAAATATATTTGTTCGATAATATCTAACCACCTATATAAGCCGTGTATTTACACGGGACCTAAACTAGTTATGCTTCATCAATTTAGAAAGTCAATCTCTCTTGATTTCAATCATGACTTCTAATTCAATTACCGATAATGTAAAATTGTTCATTTATTTACAAAATTATTTTTTTAATTGTATTATTATTGTTTGATTAATTATTTAAAGTTTATTGAATTTAAAAGTTTCAACTAAAATAATATACATATATAAAACGAAAAAAGTTTATCTACAACAAAGAAAAAAATAAAAAAAAACCAATAAAAAAGGAGAAGTTTAAATAAAAAATTTATTTTTTTTTTTAAAAAAAAAATCCCCAGCAACAACAGCAATTCATTTGGGTCGTCGGCGTTTCAGCTGGATCGTCGGCGCTTTATACGTGATTTGACTGTATTGCCCTCCTCTAATAATCGTTAATATAATTAATTGGTTTTGTATATAAATCTAATTTTATGTTTCCGAGTATTAATTTGTTACGGTTTTTGTAATTTAACGGATTTTGTGACACGTTTCCCCGTAAACCCGGGATCATGTTGCCCTTCTCTAATGATTATTAATATAATTAATTAATTTTATATACATGTAATTTTCTCGTTTCCGATTATAAATGTGTCCCCTTTTTTATAATTTAACGGATTTTGGGACACGTTTCCCAATAAACCCCGGGAATCTTATTTAGAGTTTTCTATTTAAACCTTTTCGTACTTCGTAATTCATTTAAACCGCTTTTCAAGAAATTTACCATACCGTTCCAATCAAATAAGTTTTTTTTAATATCTCATTTATCTTCTAATTTTGTACTCCGTAATTAGTTTCTCCATTAGGTATTGATTAAGGTGTTTTTTTTGGTAAAAGGTAAGTGTATATATATATGTAGGATCAATGTACAAGTGTTTGACTACATCAATTTATGTAGCCATCTAGCATCTCTAACAATTATCGGATATTTGATCTTACACAAAATTCTATTCTTAACGTCCTCTTTAATCAATTTGGCCACCCTCATTGGCATCGTAACAACACCATCAATTCTGCATAAATTCCTCTGTCTCCAAATATGATAAATCGAGGCATTAACCATAGCTCGAAGCACATTACATTGGAGCTTAGATCCCCTCAACTTGCTCGCCCAATCAAGCCCACCCCTACACGGAATTTTCTTACCAACCCACTCACGTAAAAAACCAATTACCCGAGAGCTCCACTCGCACCTGAAAAAAAGGTGTTCAACACACTCCTCTTCAGCCTCACAAAAGTAACACAGGTCAGAATCAACAACTTCAAACCTCAAAAGCTTCTTCCTCGTGTTTATTGCACCCCGAAACACCAGCCAAGAAATGAAACTGTGTCTCGGGATACTCCAAGCACTCCAAACAAGTCTCGCCCACGACACTTTCGGCCTCTGAAGCCGAATATCATGATAAGCCCTTGCAATCGAATAATGGAAACACGAACCATGCCACATGCCATTCACTAACATATTTTTAATTCTCTCTTTAGCCTGACAAATTTTCCTCCAAGCCCAAGTAACATCCGAGTTTGGCTTATAATCACGCCAATCACCTCCTTTCAAGTAAATGCCATTAACCCACCGAACCCATAATCTATCCGGCTGATCAAAGACCCACGAAGCCAATTTCCCAACAGCTGCCTCATTCCATAAATATAAATCCCGAATTCCCAAACCACCCTCCTCCTTAGGACAACAAATTTTCTCCCAACTTACTAAAGCCCGATTATTCCCTTCCATCCCTCCGTCCCAAAGAAAATTGCGACATAAGGAAACAATCCGAGCCATAACACATTTAGGAATAATGAAAACCATTGCCCAATAATTGTGCAATTGAGACAGCACAGATTGGACCAAGGTTACTCTCCCAGCATAAGACAGCTTACGGGCACCAATACTAGAAATTCTAGACACAACACGGGCTAGCAGAATCTCACAATCAACCTTTCCTAATCGAGTACTTTGGATAGGCAATCCCAAATAACGAAAAGGAAACGTACCTTCAACACAACCCGAGAAATGAAGTATCTCGGCCTTCCTGTCTTCATCCACTCCAGCAAAGTAAGCATGTGATTTGCCTATACTAATACTCAGTCCCGAGGCTCTGCTAAAAGAAGCAAAAGCTCGCCACAAAAACTCCATCGAATCCTTCTCCCCTTTACAAAAGAGAAGCAAATCATCCGCAAAAAGCAAGTGGGTCAGCTTCAGGGCCCCACACTTCGGATGATACTTGAAATTCTTGTCAATCTGCCCAAACGAAAGAAGCCTAGAGAAATACTCCATACAAATAGTGAATAGCAAAGGCGACATGGGATCACCCTGCCTCAAACCCCGCTTTCCCCGAAAAAAACCAAAATTATCACCATTAACACAAAGAGAATAAGAGACCGTCTGAACACATTCCATGACCAATTTACAAAAATGATCAGGAAACTCCAGAGCTCTCAACATTTGATCCACGAACTTCCATTCCACACTATCATAGGCTTTGTGAATATCAACTTTAAACAAGCATCGAGGCGAGACTCTCTTCCTCTTATACAACCGAACTAAATCCTGACAAATCAACACATTCTCCACAATACTCCGCCCCTCAATAAAACCTCCTTGCACAGGCGAAACAATATGAGGCAATACTTTAGCAAGTCTCGCACAAATGATTTTAGCAATACATTTGTACAACACATTGCAACAAGCAATTGGACGAAACTCCTTCACAGACTGAGGCCTATTCACTTTCGGAATGAGCACAATATTAGCACAATTAATTTGTTTCAAAAGCTTACCTGAGACGAAAAAGTCTTGGACAGCCTTCACAATATCATCTCCAATTATGTCCCACGAATCAATAAAGAATTGACTCGAAAAACCATCTGGTCCCGGCGACTTATCACGAGGAATACTGAATAGCGCCTTCTTAATTTCCTCCGGTGTAACACGGGCAATAAGAAAAGCCCTATGTTCCTCCGAACACACCGGGCCCCTCCGGACCAGCTCAAAATTAATCGGCTCAATATCATGCGAATCACCCAGAAGCGACAAATAGTATCGAAGAAAAGCCCCTTCAATAGCATCTTTCGAGCCGCACTCAACACCTTCATTATCAACGATATTGATTAAGGTGTTAGTTATGCTTCCCCGTAGTTTTACGACTCAGGACGTTGGATTAAGTAGTTTGATTTGTTAATTGCGGCTTGATTGGAGATTAATTAACGAATTGTAGGAAGAATTAACGTCGGGAATAATTAAAATCCCCAAAAAAAAATACGAAACGTTGGATTTGTGTCTGAAAACATTAGACAATCGCGTTTTTGGGATCCGAAAAACGTGAGAAGATCACGTTTTTGGGATCCGAAAAACGTGAGAAGGTCACGTTTTTGGGATCCGAAAAACGTGAGAATCCCACGTTTTTCAGATCCCAAAAACGTGAGAATCTCACGTTTGTGGATCCAAAATAACGTGATGTTCTCACGTTTTGGTGCATGTTTGGTTTTTTTTTTTTTTAATAATAAATATTTCATATAAGTACCTTTGATTATTGGTTGTAATAAATAATTATTATTGGTTGTTGATGATTACGTACCTTTGATTATGTACCTCGATTAACATTATAAAATTGAGATTTGATTAGAGATTAATTAACGGGTATTAGGAAGAATTAACGTCGGAAATAATTAAAATTCCCAAAAAAAAATACAAAACGTTGGATTTGAGTCTGAAAACGTTAGAATAGAATATATATATATATATAAGTATAGAATAAGTGAGAATAATATAAGTGTAGAATACGTTATTAATTTTTAGTTATATACGTTATATAAGTATTGAATTATACGTAACCAAAAAAAGACGGTTTTACAAAATAATCAAAACCATTACGTTATCGAGTATATTTTTTCACAAATAACTAAATAAACAACAATTAATAATGTTAATGGAATAAGTTAAAGAAGGGGCAAATGAGTCAATTCACCTTATAAAGCGCCGACGATCCAGCTGAAACGCCGACGACAAGGAATAGCTCTCCTTTCATTACATCCAACTTGCTTTCATCTAATTGTAACAATGAAGCCCTTGAAGCAAATCGCGGCATTTTATGTATGCACCAAAATCTGCAGCACTGACGAGAGCATCTTCGTGAACACACACGAATATGTCATGTCTCCTCTATCTCTTTATCTAATGTCAAAGTACGTATTTAAAATTTGTTGTAATGGTTTTTGTTGCGGAAAATTTGAGGGAAATATTTTATATAATCCTTAACGATAAACTTACTCTGCTCACACTGGTCAAATATCTCTTGAGCTGGGGCCACATGAATCAAAGCTTAAAGGTGCGTTCTTACTTGGTTTTGAAATGAATGATGTGGAAGAATTAATAGACTAAATAATTGTATTCTCACCGGATCTTGACTTTATATATATATATATATATATATCACAATTAAATTGTGACAGTTCTTTTAATATTTTTGTTATAAAATACTACACCCATGGCGAGGTTCCAATCGACCCTGAAACCACCGTCGTTTCAGCACCTCCGCCGATGTCCGTGTCCGAACTACTGCCACGATGAAGTTTTTTTTTCCAATTGATGGTTTATTGGATAAGATGTTGACTTTATTTATTTTTTATTTTATTTCATGAATTTCAAGTTTACATTACGTAATCGTAGAGTATGATAATTAACCCAATACTCTTGCCATTGTTTTTGGGATATTTGTTCTTCAATTAATTTTGATCGTGTGATTTCTTTAATTTGATTTGGGATGTTCTATATGGTGTCATGGTGATTATAATGATATTGGTGATTAATGTTTTTGTTTAGTTTGTAGTAAATTTTGTGTTTCGATGTATAAATGTAAGGGTATTTTTGTCATTACCGTTGTGGACATGACATAGGTCCACCCCGACGCGGCCACGCGCGAGTTTGGGTAGGCGAATGAATCTCCATATGAGAATGGATCGAATTGAAATTTAGGTCTATGTGGAGTCGCCACCGAATTTTGTGGTTATTCGGAACCATTCGAGCCCACTCTATGTCGTAGTGGTCCGTATACAGAATACGGCCCATTTCCGATGTCAGAGTTTATTGGGCTCGTCCCTTTGCATTTGATACCAATACCGACATTATCGGATATTGTGTATTGAATGACTCTCGTGCGCCAACGGTTTCGGGCATCCGGAAACCGAGGTTCTGAGTAAGGGGCGAGGGTACGTGTTGGGAAGCCCACAAAGGACACCCAACCCCGCCCGCACATTAGCGGCCTCTACTAAGAATTCGAATGACTTTCCAATACGCGCGTTAGTTAAACGGGAAAATGATATGCGAAGATTATTTTCCCTAGACATGTGAATGAAATTGAAAGGGGGTTTCTAAGTCAATTTAATGCAATTAATTCTACGTCGAAGTGGAATTTTAGCATGTGGGTTCATTTTAGTGCGATAAAATAAAAACCAAGAAAAATGACAAGGGAAACAATAAATGCGTTAGTAACGATATAACGGTTTATGAAATATTGACTGATATAGAATGATGCAAATGAGTTAATGCATGGTTTTGAAAGAGGTGTTTCACGTGATAGATTAGGCACATGTCGACTTAAGTCACGAAAATGATTAACGAGACTCGAATGCGATGTGTAGGACTCACGGTTTGACGTGATTAAGGGCCACTCGACCGAGTCATTGTGTGACTCGACCGAGTGGACCTCCGTAAAGCGGTCTGTCCAGGTTTCGTGACCCTACTCGACCGAGTTACTGACCAATTCGACCGAGTCACTATGAGACTCGACCGAGTCACTATGAGACTCGACCGAGTGGAGGTCATAGAGGCATTCTGTTTCGTGTTACGGACCCTACTCGACCGAGCTATTGACCAACTCGATCGAGTACGTTGCCACTCGACCGAGTCACTGTGAGACTCGACCGAGTGGAGGTCGTAAGAGACGTTCTGTCTCGGTTTTTGTGATGTCACTCGATCGAGTGGTGTAGGCACTCGGTCGAGTGGCACCTGTGCGAACCGTGTCGTTTGCAATTTTGAATATCGATTTTAAAATTGCTTTTGATTTTTGATGACTTGACGAATTGGGCATAAATATGACGGAATTTATACTCAAATCGGGACTTGAATACTCGTCGTATCCCACATTCGATTATTGAATCGATATGGAACACTAGAGTGAAAATAAAAGAAAATTGCTTTGAGTCGTTTTAAGTTAACTGCCGCGATATGAATAGATTTTCTCCGTGTTTGATAATGTCGTGATTCTAGCGAATCGTATGACAATTATTTTAGCATCAACGAAAGAATCGCATTAGTTAATTAAATTGACTAGATCGTTAGATTCGACATCTAATTATAGAATTAGTATCGAACCTACGAGATTGACGCTATACTAGAATTGAAAGACCTGATTCCCTCGGCTTTTCCGACATCGAAATAAATCCCTAAGGATTGTGATGTCGGATCCGCGTCAACGGGTTTCGACCCTTATTGAAATATAATGTTTGCTTTCGAAAATCGATGTGATTATGTGACTCGAATAATGATGATGACGAAATGAAAAAGATTATCGTTTAAGTTGACTTATCTCAATAATCAAATAGTCGGGATATTGGAATAAGCGACCGTCAACGCTGTGTGCAGTACACTTGTATATTCGTGTTTTCTTATTCCGATATCCCTCTTATTCGACCCAAATTGATAAGTATTTTAATACTTTGATATTGATACTATCGATATTAATGATATTAGGATGCGATAATAACGAAAAAAATATAAAAAAAATATAAAAAGTAAAAAAAAGAAGATGACGAGAGAAAGAGAAGGAGGAGAGAAAGGGGTTTTGACACCCTCAACCTACATGTTATTGTCTCGGAACGGGCTCGTAACCGTGGCTTTAACACAAGAGTCTTCGAGGTTTTATGGAGGTTAAGTTATGGTGGCTCGGGATCGATTACTAAAACTAGGTTTAGGGTTTTTTGCTAGTGTAGAATTGCTAGGGTTTGATTAGGATTGCATGTGTAAGATTAGGGTTCTTGAGGTTGTGAAAAAGTTGTTCAAGATGTGTGCATGGGGGTTGCTTATATAGGAAAAGCTAGGGCACCCGGTTTAGGGTTACTCGACCGAGTAGGTGTCTAACTCGGTCGAGTGGCCCATTATGCCAGCCGTCGGGCTCGAAACAGGCCCACTCGATCGAGTGGGTGGGTCACTCGATCGAGTGGCCCAGCTGGGTCGCACAGGTCAATCTTTTGGACCTTGACTTTGGGTGTTTGATGGGTTTTGTGTTTGATTTGGACTTTTTGATGATGTGAGGGGTTGTTTTGTGTGTCTCGGAAACGACTTTGACCGGGGTTGACCCAATCGCAAAAAGTCGGTTTTAATTCCGGTGTCGGTTTCGGCCCAAATTAGCCTTGTTTGATTGGAAACGGCCCACTGGACCTGGATTCGAGGTTGATTTTGTGAGATTTGTACTCTGTAAGTGTGTTAGCCAGCGATTAATGGATTTGAGCCCGTATCCGAGCGCATAGAAGCATGTTAGCGTCGGATCATCATCGGATGTTTTTTGAAAACTGCTATAGACACCTGGCAGTCAAAATGCGGGTGTCTACAACCGTGTTTATTTTATTTAATGAGTTTTGGAATTGAAATACGGTAGAAGTTATAAAATATTAATTATTATCAGATTTATTAAAATTGATATTATTTTTTGAGTCCTATAGTTGGTATTATTGTCGTTATTATTGTTGTTGAATACACTTTTTTTTATTTAATGCAATGATTATGTTTCATTACCAATCTATCAGAAGGGGAGTTACTTTTTTTTCCATATGACACATGCAACAATGTTTACTCTACAAATTCGTCACTTAGAGCATCAGCAATAGAAGTTCATTGAGTGCGTTCATTTGGACGAACGTACATGTTTGTTTGTGCTATTGAGGGAGTAGTGTTCGTTCATCTTAGTTTGAGAAAACAAACTTGTCCATTACTGATAAGTGAGACATGTACTCCATTTATTTTTGCTGCACACATTTGTTACTTTTGCACACTCCATTCATTCAATTTACCATTCATTTAATTTTGCAGATACTTTATTTATTTTCACTCCATAATCTATTCATAATACATGATTACAAATTCATAATGAATTCAATGAAATATCATAATATTATTAAGATAACATATGATTAAGTTAATTATTACAATACATTAGAATATTCATAATATTATACTCGAGTAAGTCTTCTTTGTGACGAAATTATAAGTGTATTATATAAGTGCATATTTGGCAACGATTTGGAGGAGATATCGAAATATAAATAAATGTATTATTATAATTGTTGGTGGGAAGTATTAATTTAGTTTTTTAGATTGTTAAATTGGTAAAAATAATGTAATTTAAATTAAGATTTGTTGTTTAAATGTGTATGAAGTTAAAAACAAAAAATTATGAGGTTAAAAATAATATGGAGTTAAAAAAATTTTGAGTTTAAAAAAAATATTATTAAAAAACGTTTTGTTTTTAATTTAAAAATGAAATGTTAATTTATTAAAAAAATATTATGATGTTAATTTAAAAATGAAATATTTTGGTAGAAATTAATGTTAAGTAGTGTGAGTAAATTGTGTGTGGGACCCATTTATAAACTTGGATGAACTTGTGCTATTGTTGACATTGATTTTTTGGAATTTGAGTTTGTTTGAGTTCATAGATAGTGATGTGGCAGTGATGTGTCGGAGAATGAACTTGGATAAACGTTTGTTATTGTGTTTTCTCTTAGGCGTCACGTTTTTTTACCCATTTGTCAATTTGACCATATAAAAGGGTACTACTAGTCGTGATAGACTAGTAGTCTAGTACTGCATGATTTTCTTACTAACCACACTGCATCCACTTTTTGCACCGGGAGTGCAAGTGGAATGATGGATCTCACCACTAACAAAAAATATACTCCTGTGGACATGACATAGGTCCACCCCGACGCGGCGAAGCGCGGGTTTTGGGGAGGCGTAGAATTTTCATATGAGATGGATCGAATTGAATTTTAAATCGAAGTAGGAGTCGCCACCGAATTTTATGGTTATTCGGAACCATTCGAACCCACTCTATGTCGTAGTGGGCCATACTTAAAGCCTGGCCCATTTCCGATGTGAGAGTTTATCGGGTTCGTCCCTTAGCATATCGATACCGATGCCGACTGGGCGGTTAATCGTATATTGAATGACTCTCGTTGCCAATGGTTTCGGACATCCGGAAACCACGGTTCTGAGTAAGGGGTGAGGGTACGTGTTGGGAAGTTCAGCGAGAACACCCAACCCCGCCCGCACTTAGCGGCCTTTACTAAGATATCGTTCGGTTTTGTGTACACGCGTTAGTTCGACGATGAAATGATATGCAGAGATTATTTTCCTAAGACATGTGAGGAAAAATAAATAAATGGGTTGCTAAGTCGTTTAATGCATGTTAAACTAATAACGTCGAAGTTATTTTAGCATGTGAAGTTCGTTTTAGTCTAATAAAACGATAAAAAGAAATGAGAGAAAAGTTGCTACAAACACGAGAAAACGAGTTAGTAACGATTGAAATAATAATGTAAGAAGTAAAAATATGAAATCGAGGAAATAAGAATTAATCGAAATCTGAAAAATATCGTTAAAACGTTGTTTTGTATAAAAACGATGTTCGAGAAAGAAAATAAAAATAAAAAAAAGATGGGTCTCGGCCGAGAGCCGCGCGACTCGCCCGGGACCAATGCGGGTCGCGTGGTGGCCTGAAATTGACAACGTTTCTCGGAAAATTTTGATTAAATCGCGTACTAATATCGCATAATTCGTACTCGACTTAATATTCTCGATATTCGTTATATTCGATAGTTGATTATCAAGTATTTAGAATAGTCTTAGAAAAGATGTAAATTTAGAAATCGTTTCGTAAAATAATAAAAATAAACGAACGAAAACTTAAAAAAAATAGAATCGGGTCAGACTCGGGCGCGAGTCGCCTGGAGCGGGCGCGACTCGCACGCGAGTCTGTCCGTTTTTTATTTTTTGTCGAAAATCGTTATAAATCGCGTACAAATATGGATTAATTTATACCCGGTTTATATTTTCGATATTCGTCGTATTCGATATTCGATTATGAAATCGATATCGAATATTCGGAATGACTTTAGAAAAGCTTTTGAAAAAAGTTTGTTTTTGAACGAAAAATTGTAAAAAGATGTAACGATTTCGTCGAAAACTTAATATAATTCTTTTGATATGATATTCGATTATATAGAATCGATATCATATTTTGAGAATATTTGATATATGAAAATAGTTTTAATAATATCGATATTAGAAAAATATATGCGATGAACGACCCATATTAAAATATGAAACGATCGACGAAAATAATAAAAAAAAAAGAAGAAAAAACGTGAGAAAGAAGAAGAAAGGAAGAAGAATCGGGTTTGATTTACACCCTCAACCTACATGCTTTGTGTTCTCGGTATAGAGCTCGTCGGACGGTGGCTTAGACACGGGAGCGTCGAGATGATGTGGGTGAGTTAAGGTGTCGGTTTGGAGTGTGTGTGTGGCGTGGGGACTCGGCCGGTTCGGACAGGATCGGTTTCGTCGGTTTTTTGGAATTACTTCGGGATTACGTCGGGATTTTGGATGTTGCTTTTTGGCTGACTTTCTCGTGTATTTTCTGTGTATTGTTGGTTGGAAAATCGTTGTAATTGATGTCCTTTTGGTGTTGGACGGGAGGTCCTATTTATAGGGAGTTTCCGACCTTGGTTTAGGAGAGTTTGAATACCGCCTAGGATAGGAAACGTAGGAGTTTGAGGGAAATAAGAATTCCGCTTTCTTGGCCAAGAAGAAAGAGGAAAACCGGCTGGTTTGAAGGTGTATTGGCCGAGTATTTGGTACTCGGTCAATGTCTGAATCGGTTTCCGGATAGAATTCCTACTTGAGATCGAATTCTACCTTAAACGGAATTGTTTATTATTTTTGTATGGCTGATTTTTGTAGGAATTTGGGTAGAAGTGGGACACGTGAGACATCACGGTCGGTCCACAAGTCTCGGGAAAATCTTTGACCGGGTTTTGACTCGGTCGCTAAAAGACGGTTTTACCCCTGGTGACGGTTTCGATCCAAATTAGTGTTATTTGACTCGAAACGACCCACTGGGCCTGGATTTGAGGTTGGTTTTGTGAGATTTGTACTCCTTAAAATGTCTAAACCAAATGTCCATAATTACAAGCCCATATCCGAGTCTATCAAAGCACGTTTACGTCCTATCATCATCGGGTGTTTGGCGGGAACTACTATAGACACCTGGCGGTCAAAATGTGGGTGTCTACAACTCCATATTCATTATAGAATTGTATCAATTTAATTTAATTAAATATCACATTATAAAAGTAGCAATTCAATTGAATATGCAAATAAACAAAAAAAAAAATACGGTATAGCACTTCAACTATAAGAATTGGATGATGTAATTGTAGGTGTTGACCGCTTCAAACTCGGATTGAATAGACCCGAAGATCGGTCACCCATTAATTCAAACCTGGAGACCGGAGCAGTTAGAAGGGGATTTGGAAAGGATCGGATTATCCTAAGATTAAGTTTTCCAGGCTTGGATCGAAAAAACTAGACTAAATATGTTTTTTTAAAAGTATGGAGGCGGTGTCCAATTTCTGGATTGGCATCTGTCCGGTCAAGCTCAGGCCGATGCAGACCGAATCGGAATCAGTCTGATTTATCAATCCAGACCTTATTGAAAACCCAAACCCAAACCCAAACCCAAGAAGCCCATAATTCTGGGGGCGATTATTAGAACCCTAATACAACCACCAACTCCACCTTATAAAATTCCCAACTTTTCATCGTAAAAAATACACCACATTATTCCATTGCTACCGTCACTTCTCCCTCCCACCTCTAAAATTTCAGAAGACGGGTTCTCAATAGCTCACCTCTAATTTAGTGAGATATGTTTTTTCCCCAATCTCTTTGTAAAAATTGTTTGTGTTCTCCTTACCCTTGTTTGATTTGAAAAACAAGGCTTCATTTACTGGTTTTTGTGGATTTCAATTCCCTTTGACTCGTTCCCTTGAAGCAATATTTTTTGTGCTGTTTTGATGTTCATTTTTTCTAAATCGATTGAATATTTAATCATGGATTTGGAACATGAGAACAGCTAAATCCCCAATTCTATTTTTGAAAAGAGCAGTGATGAGTAAATTTACAGTACACAGACCTGTAATGATTGCGGATATGATCGCAATTTATGAACATCTAAGGGGCTGAGCTCTTCTATCTCCTCCCATCATTTATAAAATTCATTGTTAGGCAATATTCAAATGCTTTGATGATTAATGGAATATTCACATGTCAGACTTCAGAGGTTGCTTGCAATCTGTGAGATCAAATATCCATCTCCTGACCACTTTTATATCTTCTTTTTTATTTTTCAGTTTGTTATTTTATGAGTTCAGTATTTTGTTGGATGGCAATAAATTAGAGTCTCTTAATTACTACTCTTCCTCAAATTTAATCTATTTTTAATTCTCAACTTTTATTTCTTGGATACTTCAGTTATTATTATTATTATTATTATTATTTAATTATTTATTTGGGCTCAATTAAATGGCCAAAAATAATGCCATTTTTATTGAATTAGGCATTGTTTATGCAATTGATTCCCTAAATTGATAGTATTTGGTTATCCTCGCTATCCTTTGTAGATTATTGATATAACAATAGGACGTTGGATAACTACATTTACTCTTTAATTCTTTTTGTATTCGTTTTATGAGTTTTAATCCGATCAAAATTATGCTTTCTGTCTCGTTTATTTGTTTAATTAATTTAATTATAGGTCAACATATGATGTATTAGTACAAGTTTAATTCTAATGACGTAGATCATTTTTCATTGAATTGAGCTAACCTGAAGCAGTATTCAAATGCTTCCATTTTGTATGATTGATCCAATCAAAGCTAACCTTGAACCTTTCACTTGAGGACTAATTACGTGAAATGATATTTTGTCTATGCTATTTATTCTCAAAATAATATTAACTTTTACATTTTTTTTGATTATCGTAATAAATCAAAATTGACTCTCGGTAAGTATCGGTTTATTGGAACTCGACAATAAAACCGTTTTTTCGATTATTGTTACGCCTCAATTAGATTAATAAACGACTTAATACAATTTAATAAACGTAATTAACACATACGAGTAATATGCAATTTAAATCTTAAGTCGATAATGAAGATTTATTAGAAAGATCGTTGCAAATTAAAATAAAAAAAATCAGGAAGTGGGTCAGGTCAAGTCGATTTTTTGACCCACCTAAAGTTTATATTGTTTTTTCTTCCAATCGTATAAGACATGAATTATAAGGTTGTGAAGTTGGTTACATTGATAACATATTAAAATTATGTAATTAACAAGGATCTAACCTCAGATCTATTGATTAGAAGACAAATGATCAAATTACTATAATACCATCAACAAACTGATATTTCAATTGGCTGAAAATTGTCTTAAAAGAAAAAAAAAAACAGGAAAATACTTGAAAATTGACTGATATTCTATTTTGCATTGCTTTGTATAAAAAATCTTGATTGTCGACTTGTCGTAGATTAATTAGGATTTAATTTGCATATTACTCGTATTTGTTAATTACGTTTATTGTATTAAGTCGTTAATTATTCTAATTAAGTGTTTAAAATCGGCGGCGTAACAATAATCGAAAGAATGGATTTGTTATCGAGTTCTAATATACCGATATTCTATAAAATGTAAATATGATAATATTTCGAGAATTAATTGCAAATGAGAACTTGTCATTTTGCGCAATTAACTATATAGGTAGTCAGTTTTGGTTTATTACGATAATCGAAAAAGACGGTTTTGTTATCGAGTTTTAATAATCGATAATCTATAAAATTTAAAAGTAATATTATTTTGAGAATAACTAGTAAGGACAAAGTCGTCATTTCACGTAATTAATGTCGACGGTAAGAAGTAAAGCGCCGACGTTAAAAAATAGTTGCGCTCTTACTCTTATCATGTAATAGTGGAAATCATAACTTCACTCTATCGTGTAGAGCTTTTCTATGGATTAAAAGCACTGATTAACAAAAATTAATGTGGAAGAAATCAAATTAAATCCTGTAATTACGCTAAGCTGAATTAAACCTGATATTGATCAGACTTAATCCTAGCCCGATCTGAAATGGCTCGTTGTGCAAACATATTAAAGTTGGACTCGAAATCATGTAACGAAGTGGTCACAATTGAAATGGGATAAAAACGGACGTTAGTCAGGCAATGAACTTGAAATTAAATTACAAAATTGACCCAAAATGGAATATTAGTTTGTTGATTAATGAGACTCGAAAAATATTGGGCCAAATCGTCAAATGGGTAAAAAAAATGGCACTGGCATGACAAATTGGTAAAAAAAGTTTGGATTGTGTCAAATTGGTAAAAAAAATGGCAAGCAAGTGACAAATTGGTATAAAAAAATAAGAATCTTGGTCTTCGACTTGATTTTTTCTCGTCAATATCGGTTTAGTCCGAAAAAATCAAAATTATTTTTAATCGGTTTTTTTCTTAAAACATTATTTTTTAAAATATTGTTTGCATACTTAATCCGGTTTAATTGGTCCGATCTAATGATCATAATTTTTTTACCGAAATTTGAAGGTGGGTGGGTAATGACAAATTCCGGATTTTCTATCGCTTTTCAAGTAAAAAAATATACTCCGTATTTAATTTATACTCCAGTTTTTTATTTATTTTAATAGTTTATTTATAATGTTTATTAATTTTAATTAATTCTCGTTTACCCAACGCATCGGATTTTGCCCCTAAATTAATTAGCCATTTTTTGTTGGTGTCAGATGGGTCGAACGAGTCGAGTTTCGACCCTAAATTAAAGCGCCGCAAGTCAAAATAAACGGGTTCATGATACTAAAAACGGGTGGGTGGGTCGAGTTTGCGGATCATATCGAGTTTTGACATGTCTACTCAGCCACCTTTAAATTCCAGTAAAAAAATTTTGGCCTTCGGATCGGACAGATTAAACCGGAGTAAGTAGGCAAACAATATTTTTAAAACTAATATTCTATGAGTGAGAAAAAATCAATTAAAAATAATCTCGATTTTCTCGGACTAACCGATATGGACGGAAAAAATCGAGTCAAAAACCAAATTTCTTAAAAATTATACAGAATTGTTTTTTTATACCAATTTGTCACTTGCTTGCCATTTTTTTTACCAATTTGACACAATCCAAACTTTTTTTACCAATTTGTCATGTTAGTGCCATTTTTTTTACCCATTTGGCAATTTGGCCAAAAATATTGCTCCCCACAAAAATCACACAAACCAAAGTGTTTGTGTCGACTCGAAAATACATTACATAAATGTTAGATATTGGAAGAGTTTGTGTTGATGGTTTAATGAGACTTGAAAATATATTATGGATTAAAAAATTGACACAAAATGACAAGACTCCCGCCTCATTGAATAAAAAAACTCGACACTTAATTCTTGGGTTTGCCTTAATCTTATTGCCCTGCAGGCTTGGGGTTGCGACCTGTTCATTTAGTCTAAAAGACCCAACAAAAATCAACATAAAACAAACTAATCTCAACTCTCAACGTAAATCCTTACTCTTTACAACAGAAGCAGCAATAATCTCATAGCCGAGTGATTAAGAACTACGTGGGTTACAGATTTGAATCCCCTTTCTCCAATATTCTAATGCGTTTTTCATACAACCAAAACGAAAAACAAAACCAAACCTCTGGACCAAAATTACACTGTATTATTATATTATGATGAAAAATCCACAGTTTTAAAAGACTGATGAACATGCCTCAGCATATCTTGATCACGATTCCATTCAGGAGCAGGAGCATTAACAAAATGTGCATACAATTTATTCTTAGCACAAGTTACCGAAATCAAACTATGCGACCCAACACCTGATATCTCGTACTCATAATACACCTGACCCGACCCGTCTACCCGTTCTTCTGAAGTGACCGAATCCGCGTTGGCTATTTGGTCTTGTAGATTGACATCCGACAATGCTAGATTATTCAGTATAATATCTTTCGGGGCTAATTGTCGGAAACCCGAAAGAAAAGTCAAGTACTCCCTTTCGGTCTTTTTTTTCGGGTTGTAGAATTCGCTATCAGTTCCGTTTGTCCCCTTTTCTACTTTGGACACGAGGCGTTCCTTCCACCCGGAAGGAACGTCGTAGATGTACTCAGCTGAGTCTTTTTTACTCGAGTTGCCGCCGTAGCCGCCGTAGTTGGCAGCGCTGGCAGCAGTGCCGTAGTAGGTGGTGTAGGTGGGGGAGTCGGCGGCGAGGGAGGGAGTAGGGGAGGTTAGGATAAGGGTGAGGGTGGCGGCGGTGGCGGTTAGGGTGGTTGTTAAGTTAGTTAGGAGGTGTTTTGGGGTAGTTGGAGGATTAAGAAGGTTTTTTATTTGGCAAGTGCAAAGCCTGACGAGCTGCCGTGAGTGACCGGTTGAAGGAGTGGGAATGTTAGGTGAGGAGGGGTGTAGTGACCAAGGTGAGGAGAATAAGGTGGCCATGTTAGGTGATGTTATTGTTTTGGTAAAATGGATAGTGTGTGGAATGTGGATTGTGGTGGATAGATTGATTGTAGTGTGTAATTTGGTTGGGCATCTTATCTTGTTTTTTATGTCAATGCTTTAGATTTTAGATTTCGCTTATCCACTAGGAGGGGTGTTGTTATGGTGGTTGTTTAGGTTTCCTACAGAAACGTCCTATGGGTTAGATACTTAGATCGTTAGTAGGGTCAAACAAAGATATACTACTCCGTACTACTTTTTTTTTTTTTTTTTTTGGCCAGCAAAGAAAGGAGGGGGGCTAAGCCATGCGCCTCATGGCGGCTAAGCCATGCGTCTCATGGTTAAGGTCCATGGGAATAAACGAAACATCCAAACAAATAGTAATGTATATGATAATGTAAGAGACTCAATTTTCGATTTTTTTTGTATGAAAATATTCCGTAAAGAGCTATTCCTTGTCGTCGGCGTTTCAGTTGGATCGTCGGCGCTTTATAACGTGAATTGACGTTTTTGTTCCTCCTTTAACATACTTCATTAACATTATTAATTGTTGTTCATTTGGTTATTTGTGAAATATACTCGATAATGTAACGGTTTTGGTTATTTTGTAAAACCGTCTTTTTTTGGCACTTTTGTATGTTATTTCGGTGGAGCTTACGTCTTTACGTATTTCTTAATTTTAAATTAATGGCGACCACAACCAGATTTACATTTCAGAGTTAGTTATTACTTGATTATTTTTATTCGCATTTTCGTTGGTGTTCTTCCATTTATAACTATCGTATTTCCGAGCATTGTTTAATTTTTATTAATAAAATACGTAGGATGTTAGATTCATTAGTTACGATTACGTATGTTTTTAGGTGAGTATGGTTTAATTAATCAAAGAGGTATATTACGTTTTTTTTTAAAAAAAAAAGGTGCAAAACGTCACAGATCCGTAAAATGTGGCATACTCACATTTTACGGATCCGCAAAAAGTGAGTACCTCACGTTTTACGGATCCGCAAAAAGTGAGTACCTCACATTTTACGGATTTGCGGATCCATAAAACGTGAGGTACCCACTTTTTGCGGATCCGTAAAACGTGAGATACTCACTTTTTGCGTCTCACTTTTTGCGGATCCGTAAAATGTGGCATACTCACTTTTTGCGGATCCGTAAATGTAGATATTCCACATTTTGTCGATGAATGCTATTACGATTTAATAGTATGACGATGAACGCTACAAACTATTACCGGTAAAAATTTAAGACGTCACATTAACATCGAACTTAGTTTAAATTGTCCTACGTTAAAATTGTCCTAAGTTTAAGAGAAGGGCAATATGATCCCGGGGTTTACGGGGAAACGTGTCAAAAAAACCGTTAAATTACAAAAACCGTGACTAATTAATACTCGGAAACATAAAATTAAATTTATATACAAAACCAATTAATTATATTAATGATTATTAGAGAAGGGCAATACGGTAAAATCACGTATAAAGTGCCGACGATCCAGCTGAAACGTCGACGACCCAAATGAATTGCTACTCCGTAATAGTAGAATGGAGAGAATTCCTTTCCTCACCTAGTTGATATGGTGCGATAACTTTTACTTCCTCTCATCCACTCCAAAGCATCAATTTAGCGTGAGGTCGTCTCATACAAGAATTTGTACCAAAGCATTATAAGGTCCTAGGGATCCCCAAATTAGAATATACCTAGCTAATTCCGACAATACGATTTAATTAGGGGTTCTCCAAACTGAAAACTAGAATTTACACAACAAAAAATACAACTAATAATACGATCACAAATTCTTGTTTGATCGGTATATTCGTCTTATGGGTTAAATAGTTAGGATAAGACAAATTCCATGTGCCTAGATTGTAGCAAAATATTTGTCTTATCTATCATAATTGGGCATATTTGACCGGTTTTAATGTTAAGACGGATATGCCCGTCACAAGTTAGATGGACTGACATCCGTTAATATCCAAAAATCCCAGTAACTACGATGAACATGTTACCTAATTCGAGAAGATCTCCTCAACTTAGTTGCCCGAGAGGAAGATGCGATATCTGAATCCTGTGTGTTGGATTGGGAGCCCCGTTTCCTCGTCCTCGGAGGAACATTCTCGGTTGGTTCATTCGTATCATCCTCGTCGTCCACAAGCTCTGCTTTTGGAATTACATATGGCCATGCTTGCTTACAACCAGGGCACACTTTTTTAGCCTGGAAAGTATATAGTACTCCGTAGTTAGTTATATACGATTATGACAAGAGGTGGCCATGGACCGGGGGCACTAGGCTCGACCACAACCCTAAAGAGGGCGTGGGCTGAGCCCCATTTTATCTAGCCCGGCCACAGGCCCAAGTAGGTGTTATTTATTTATTTGTTTAGTTTTTTTATGGGAATGAGCGGGCTGGGCCGCAAAATGTTGGCACTGGAGTTGGGTCGTGCCGGGCTGGCCAGTTCGGAAAATGGTATCCCAAGAGTGCAGGGCAGGCCGGGTATGCCCGCAGTTTTGGCCAGGTCTAATTACAAATCGCATTAGTTAGAAATTAGACAAAAGTCGGACGTGATAAAACTGATAATACCTTCTTCTGTGAAAACTTTTTGATGAGGCAGTACTTGTGAATACGGATGGTACAATCTTCATTGGGACATGACTCGGCCTGCGTAAACATGATGCAAAACATGTGAGAACAACCAAAGATGTTACTATATGAGGAAACCTGTTCATCTTGTACGACGCGATATAGCGCCTGACAACTACCTGAATCCTGATATATTGCTAACTCGGTAATAAGGTTGACAGGGGTTGTTCTTATAAGAAGGCGGTGCATCAAAGTTCTTGTACAAGCAGAAAAGGCAGATCATTTTCAACTTTCAACATAAGATTGCGGATTGTTTTTACGGTTCTGAAGGAATCAGTCTACTACGGAGTATTTCATTGACACAAGAGTATGCACTATGTAGCTACTTCATGAAGTATCAGAAAATCAGAATATTTTAAAGGAGGTGGATCGGATGCACACGGCCTTGGCCTTGCCCTCATATTAAAAACAGAGATAAGCTATTTTTAATGATCCAAGATGAAAATTGCATTGAGAACTACATACGTAAATGATTGCAAATATACAAAAAAAAAAGAGTAGATAGTTTACCGTGCCATTTTTCATTCTATCTTAATCCAGAATCAAAGAATAATGAATCTTTGGCTTCATAGTGGATGGAAACAATAAAAAATCTTTTAAAGAGAAGAGCAAAATGTTGCTTTTGTATAGAGGAAAAAATAAGAATAGGAAAGGCAAAGTTGAGAAGAAGAGACATTACCTTCACACCAGCCTCATTGCACAACTCACATGCGGGAATCTCACTATTACGGAACCAACTTCGGAGATCAAGGAATGATCTAACACCAAACCCAATGTAACCATCTACATCGGACAGCCATCCATCACGGAAAAGCTCCCCGAGAGTCTTTTCTTTCTGCAACAATGAGAAATTGCGGAGTGCAGCAGGCACATCCTGTGGCTGCGACCCTGGCTGTGCTTGCGAACTGCTTGGAGCCTGCTTATTACCACAACATTTTTTCGAAACTGTCAATCCCCAATAAGGATGCATAGAACAAATATAGGAATAGGAAAGAACGAGTGTATAAACATTTATCATGCATAATGAGTTCATGCTACCACGCATTTTGCAGATGCAAAATGAGTCATATGATATATATTGATACAAAGTGCTGGAGATCTAGTCCAGAAGATGGAAGTCCGACTGTTATGGTGGGCCGTGGTGGCGTACTTACAAGTTACGAGTGAACTTATCGTCCATCAAGTTAACCTCATCACGTAAACTTTTTCCTTAGTTATAATTTATTCACTCAGGTGCATTGCGTTATCTATTTGGTTCATTCAAATCAATGTACAAATCACTTTGGTTGAGAATGTACTCAAAAGCCCTCACATGTGAAGGTGGGTGCTCATCTTTCTTACATACTCCATATAATTTATCTCCTATACCTTTGGTCGAAAAGCAAATGAAGGCGGAAGTACAATCTCCCCCTAACTCTTTGTTTTGATATAGGGGTCCGATGGAAGGGTAAAATTTAGAGGTAACCCCCCTCACAAACACACCACCACCACCATCAATCTCCTTCTCTCCCCCTCTTTCCCTTCTCTTTTGATATCCAAACAAAGTGTAAAAACGAGTCATTAGCTCATCAGAGACCAACTGAATCCCAAGACGACATAAATGACCACCGAACATGTTCTGGAAATCACGGAACGGGTATAAGAAGTCCATATGACGTGAAATGTTCGGTTTTAAGTCTCTATTTTACAACATGAACAAGAGTACAAGCTAAGAAAATGTTCACAAACCTGACTGTCTAACTTCACATGAAGAGCGTCAATATTACTGATGCAACCCTGCACTCCACCATCTTGTACAATTGCTTCAATCTGTCATTACATACCAAAACATAAAACATGGCATTTCTAAGAAATCCCAAAACGCATCTTCCTCTTACATTTGACACAATCAAGCAATTGAAAGAATCATCTACCAAACGACTACCACCAAGCCAACCCAAACAATCATCCAAAAAAACCAACATCTAAACCAAATATCATCCTTAGATTATTTTCCAAGTTAATTAAGTCTATATACTCAACCATGATGTATATGTTAAATTTAGGTAAATTAAGCCTTGTTCTTTAGAGCTTATTCTCAGCTCACTTTGGTTCAATTTAGTTAAATTCAGCCTCATTCAGTTCACTTCAGTTTGATGTAGTTAAGTTCAGCCTCATAGCCTCGTTAAGTACAGTTGAGTTAAGCCCAGCCTCGTTAAGTTCAACTTGTCATAGTAAATTCAGTCTTATTCAGTTCATTTCAGTTCAATTAAGTTAAACCTAATTCAATTCAAGCTAAGTCCATCGGAAAGCACCGGGCCTTACTGCATTTCATGTATAAGAAAGCCTACCAATATCTGATATTTAACAGATTTTACTCTTATGAACATCTGAAATTTATGAACATCGAGTTCGCTTGTTTATTTAACTGCTTCTCTTCATTTCTATATTGAAATCCACATTTTAGAACATATCACCATCTTTCGTCTTAATTCTATTGCTTTTTTTGTACAATCCTTTCATCGGCTAAATTTATCTCAAACAGACGTACACATAACACGACAATATTTGATCTGAATTATTACAATTTCCAACAATAGTTTTAGCAACGATGGCAATGGTAGATTTAAAAAGAACATACTTACAAACTAAAGAATGAACATAGAGAAAATCGAGGGAATGAAGCTTACAACGCCTTTGTAGAAGGCAATCTGAGGAATGGAGTATTTTGTACCAAGCTTCGAGTGTTCATCAGCAACATTATTAACAACACCATAATAGATTTTACCATCATACTGATTTCTACAAGCGCGCAACTCGATTTGAGCAAACGCAAGCTCTTGATTTATCTTCAGTAAATAATCATTGAACACATTCTCGTTTATACCTAAAACAGAAACGAATAACAAATTCAAACTTCAAACTAATCACTAAATCACAATTCGCTTCGCTCTTTCTTGATTTTCATAAATAATCATTGATCAGATTGTTGATTATACATACACACAACAAAATCAATATCAGCTTCAAAGTTAAACTATTTGTAAAAACATAGCTCATACAGTTCGAAAGTTTCAGAAACATTGTGATCATGAAGAACTGAACAAGTATTCCTATGAATCTGCGCACTAATGAATTACAAACTCTAACATCAAACAAATCGCAAAATCACAATTCACGGGTTTCGATTATCAGAGAAAACGCAGCTACACAATACCGATTTCCAAACTCAACTTGAAACTAATCGCAAAATCATAATTCACATATTCTGAACATCAGAGAAAACGCAATAAAGATTTTCCAAATTCAACTTCAAACTAATCATAAAATCATCATGCATTCAATCTGAGCAAAACCTAGCTACATATTAACAAATTAAAATTCACCTCCAATCGAATCATGAAATCACGAAGCACTTAACATCTCCGACACAAAATCTCATGAACAGCTACACAACAACGAATTGCGATTTGCTACTTCGAACTAGTCATAAAGTTATGATTCCCAGATTTCGAAGATGAGATGAAGCGCAGCTACACAATAAATCAATAACAACTTACAAATTCAACTTCAAAGTCAAACTAATCATAAAATAACAATGCATCTAAATTGAGCAAAACTTAACAACAAATTAACGATTAAGATTTTCAACTTCAATCAAATAATAAAATCACAAATTCATTTTAAGCTAAATCTATCAATTAACATGCAGTTCAAAAATCAGACATATTACGATTACGATAAGGATGAAGGATAACCTGCGTGTCTTCCGGTGACTCCTTCGAAAACTGTGTGGAATTCGGTGCAAGAAAGAGGACCGCGAGAGAGTAGAGATTGAATCAAAGTGTGGTGTTTCCAGTTTAATTCCGGCATCTTAGGATCGTAATCTGATTTTTTTGAAACCCTAGTTCTCGACGCAAAAAAGAGGGGAATTGAATTGAATTGAAATGGGGAGAAGAAGAAAATTGGGGGTTTGGCGATAGGGTTTTCAATCCTCGTGTTATTTTGGCGCCAAGTTCATCTACCGAAAAAATAAGGGATTGTTAAATCATACACGAAAATTACTACTTTGTACACGTAATTTTCATATTTACCCTTTTCATTTTTCACATTCCCCAATTCCACTTAGAGAAAATAAAAGAAAAAACTAAATAAAATCACCCTATTCCCACAATACCACGAAGCCCACCCTCCTCAACGTATAACACCGGCCATTTTCACCGTCACCCTTCGTCGGCGGCCCTCTTTTTACCATCTCTTATCTCATGCGGACGATCACTGTTCACCTCTCTCCTCACTGTCGGCAACCCGTCAAAAGTGCCATTGGAGTTGCAATTGAAGAACTGGATAAATTATTAGAATGTATATTCAAGCATTTGGTTGAGATCAAATCAAATGTTCTTCTTTAGATATTAATCGATTTGTGGTTCGTTGGCCTGAAATTTTTGACAATATTAATTTCCAGTTGGTTTGTGTCGTTCTCTTTATAAGTTTTGAACTATCGAAACTCGACAAATTGACCACCTTACGTCGGCCACCCTTCTCCGTCATTCTCACGACTAACGACAAATTGACCACCTTACGCCGGCCACCCTTCTCCGTCAATCTCACGACTAACAAACAAAGCAGTACTATGGAATTTTCTCTAATACAAATACTAATAATAAATTAAAGAGAAAATTAAGAAAACTCAAGTTTGTGCAAATTAAATTAGATAATCTGTGAAATTACATAACGGGCCTGGGCCACACTCGAGACGGGTAGAGTCCACTCACAGCACAAGAGGGTTCCACTCTAAAACCAATTGACTACAGAGGGAGTAACCCTTGTTTTATAAGGTGGTACATCTTTCTCTCATCCTTCAACGTGGGACACATGATTATTTGGGTTTAGGAGTCAATTCTCAACATAATCCTAATTTTTTTTTTCTTAATTTGTTAAAGATTATAGAAAGAGTTAACAATGATTTTTTAAATTAAGGGTAAAAATGGAAAAATAAATGAGAAATTGTGTACAACGGAGTAAAATCCGTGTATGATTTAGCAATTCTGAAAAATAAGACAAATTGTTGTTTGTGACAAAACTATCCGTCATAAACACGGGATAGCTCAAGTAATATTCATTCGGGTAAATAAGACAAAGACATGTGTTGCCCACTATGCTTCTCTTTTGTCTTTTGTAATCCAGGATAACCCGTTATTCGCTTGTGACCGACTGACCGTCACAAGTGAAACTTACCCCCAAAAAAATAACGATTTTTTTTTTCTAACGAGTCTTCACTCAATCTCAACGACATTTTACCGTTTTACTCCTCTCATTTCACCACGTCAAATATCAAAGTGTTTGGTTTTCTCTCTAAATAAATTTCAAAGATCCATAAAATCATCACGAACCACCACGAATATCGGCACCATTCGGGATCGATATTTGGAGTCGGTGGCTGAGATCGGGTCGGCGGAATCGATCGGGTCAGAGCCGGTGGTTGGGTGTTGGGTGGTGAGTGGTAGGCGAGTGGGCTGTGGTTAGCCAGGTTGGGGTCAGGTCGGATGGGTGTGGGTGGTCGGCGGTGGGGATCGATCAGGTGGTGAGGGTTGTCGATGGTGAGGCCGTGAGGGTCTGGTGGGGTGGGGCCAGGGAGGGGGTTGGGAGTGCTGTTTTTCGTCGTCGACATTTCAGCCACGTCGTCGGCGCTTTTTAAAGTAAAAGACGATATTGCCCTTGCCTTGCCCTTGCCTTAATTTGATTAGTTAACTAATGTTATGTAATTTTAGAAGTTAGATTAGTTATTGAAACTCGTTAATGAAGCGGTTTTTTAATTTTTCAAACCGTTCCGTTATTATCTTGTCCTTATTATATATCCACTTAAACTCCACTCACCATATTTAATTTAATTTTCTCTCACTTAAAAAAAAGCGTCTTTTCTTTAGAGAAACCCGACTTTTCTAGAAACCCGACTTTTCTAGAAATTAGGTTATCGGCGATTTTTAATGTGAAAAGACAACAACGTCCTTCCCTAATTACATTCACTAACTTTGTTAATGAAATTAAAAAGTTTAATCATGTTAATGAAACTCGATAATAAAACGTTTTTTTTTTTTGAAAACCGTCATTTTATTATGTTACGGATTATGTTATATTATATATCCTCCCCCATCCACAACAACACTAATATTATTAATAATATTAAAATTGTATTAATAGGCGATTTTAGGAGGTTTTAGAATATAGATAATAGTTTAGTAAGATTTATCAACAATGTTCAGTTGGTTTAGTGATGAAGAGGCTCATTTGTGTTCAAGAGGTTGTGGGTTCGAGTCTTACTAATTACAAATTTTTGTAATTTTTTTGGCCCCAAACGCATGAATTTCGCGTCTGGGGGGTCCCCTAGACGCATGAATTTCGCGTCTGAGGGGCCTCTTAGACGTCGAGGTTTGTTTCCAGACCCAGTTCGCGAAAAATCGACCCCCCAGACGCGGATTTCCAGCGTCCAGGGGACCCCCTAGACGCGAAATTCATGCGTCTGAGGGGTCTCCTAGACGCGAAATTCATGCGTTTGGGGGGCCCCTCAGACGCATAAATTTCGCGTCTAGGAGGCCCCTCAGACGCATGAATTTCGCGTCTGAGGGGCCTCTTAGACGCGAAATTCATGCGTCTAGGGGACCCCCCAGACGCGGTTTTCCGGCGTCGAGGTCTGTTTCCAGACCCAGTTCGCGAAAAATCGAGCCCCATTTCGATTATAATTAATACTATTAGATTGATAGTTTAGGTTCCCCATAGCTAATTTGTGTGTGATATATACCCTAATTGAGTAGTTATTGTTTTGTATATTCGATTTTGGTATCGATTTGGCTGATGGTGGGATCGATTTCTGCGAAATATAAATTTCCTAAACATATTCCCGGGATACATTGAGACACGTGTCTCGGAGACCGTTCAATAGTCCAAAAACCGACATTTCATATTAGTCGGGAATATATTTGTTACGTTAGTTAAGAAACTTAATTAAATTCATTAGAATATATTACATAAGGGTAAAAGAGTTACGTTGAGACACGTGCCTCAAAAACCGTTCAAGAGTACAAAAACCGTAATTTTAATTTACTCGGAAATATTAATTACATTAATTAACAAACTTAATTAATATCATTAATCATAATTAGGGGAAGGGTAAAAGAGTAAAATTCACGTATAAAGCGCCGACGACGTGGCTGAAATGTCGACGACGAAATGTAGTAGAGTTACTTAGTTTGAAAATGACGGGTGAAGTGAAACCTCCAATGAATTATATCATACCTGACGCATTTGTTGCATTTACAAATGAACACCAAGCCTAAATTCGAGAAAAATGATTAAGGAAATAGTAGTTGATGAGAATAATAAAGAGTCATTTAAACATTTGATTTATTTTCATCTATTGAACTTCTTTATTTTTTCAACAACTGATTTTAAAACGAGAAATTTTCTTGCATCTTATATCGTGGGGATGGAAAAATAAAAATGGACTGGGAACAATGCAATCAAGAATTTATAACCCAGAGGTTCATGCTCTGTTCTACCTTTTTTTGTTTCAGGTATTTCCTTGTTATCATTCAACATATATTTTGGATTTGACTAGAAAATTAATTGTGACAATATGACTCATATTGTCACAATTATTTGTCATAATTAAATTTCAATAAACAATTGTGACAGTTATTTTGAAATTTATCCATGCTTTTCACGTGTAAAAAACTAGTAATATAGAAAATCAAGTAAAGAATCTTTTAATTAGTATAATATATATTTCATCCATTATATTAATGTGATCTTTTAACATTTAAAGTAAAAACTTTTATGTTTCATTTAACAAAAAAATTATCAACATAAATATACAAATGAAATAGTTATATTTTGTGGTAGAAAATATTTCCATTGGATTATAAATTTCATATATTATTTACTCGAAAAAGTGTAACACCCGCTAATTTTCTATGCGTTGTTATTTATTCTGTTATGACTCCGTCATGACTCTGTTATTTTTCTACCTTCAGTTTCCTTCATTTTCAAGATTCATACTCCTAATATTTTTGAGTCAAATATTATTTATTTTCATTAAAAGATTTTAATATTTTATTTTCCTATCATAGATCTATTTATAAAATTTTCATCGCAAACTATTTATTTATTCGCGAGAAGTCTTATTTTTCTACGAACTAGCATTTTAAGCTTGGAGTTGATTTATTTTATTTTTTTCTAAAAATATCCAAACATGTTATATTATATTTTCAAACTAAGAAATGTTTTTATTTACGAAAATTTAGTCTTTAATGATTTTAATATGAAGTTTCGTAAATAATTATTTTCTAACGGGAAGTTTACTCGAATTGCTTTGAAATGTTTTTAATAATTTTACGATCCTTATTTTTTATTTTTATCAACCTATAACTAAAAAGAGACCTTTTTGGACCGTGCCATCATGCAGTAACACCTTTGATTACAACTTTTATTTACATAACACTTTAGGTAACTTTAAGTAAAAAGATATTTTTCTCTTTAATTGATTTACATGCTTAAATTCAAAACTTTTCATGCTACCATCTCATTCATTTTGGCTGAAATTTTAAGACTACGTTCACATTATTTTTGTCAATTTTAATGCTTCATTCATCCACCATTTTATCATATTTTTCTTATTCATTTTTACATCAATTTTATTTTAATAAAAAACTCTTCTTTCTCCCTCTTTTTGGCTGGTGTTCCTGCCCATTTTCAGCAGTCATTTTCATCCATAATCAAGCTTTGTTTATCCTATTTTTGCCTTCTAAATTGTCGTCTTTCTTTTCCCTTCGTTAAGGTAATAATCGATGTTATTTTCAATCGTTATTTACCTTGCATGATTATTTTAGTTTTCTCATGTTATTTTTGTATCATGTATGTCATGTGAATTAGGATTCTTGGTCGATCCCGAAGCCGACGAATTTATAATTGACTCGGATTTGGATTTGAGGTAACGTCGATGTTACTCGGTATTGCATGATTTTATTTGTGTAATTGCGTGTATATTATTATATTTTATTTTTGACAATATATGTATGTAACAAAGTTGCTGTCCAGAATTGTTAAAAGTTGAAAATTTGCATGTTTCGGTATTTCTATCGCTTTTACGAGATTCACAATTAAAGTCATATTAATTTGTAAAATCGTAATATTCGGCCTAAACTTGTAATATACGAATATATTCTATAAAAATAAGCTTTTTGATGATTTTTGATAATTTGATATTTTTATAATATTTTAGATATCGATTATTGAATTATTACTGTTTACGGACAAAAACGATTAAAAGCCGATTTTTAGTTATAGCACTTTAAATCATCGTTTATCGTTAAAACCGTGTTTGCCGTTTTAACTTTTGATTTTTGGTCTTTGTTTTAAACCTAGAAAAAATGTGTTTATAATGGTTTCACGATAAAGTGTATTTTTATGATTTTTTTAAGTGCTTTAATAAAATGATAGGAACGACAAGTTTTATTAAGAGAATCGTTAATTGTGCAAACGGGTTTTATAAGACGGTTTTAAATGAATTTGTTAAATCTGAAATTTTGGAAATCTAGAAAAAGTTAGTAGTTTCTGGAAAATCATGATTTTTAAGCTTAATAATAATTTTTGGATATTAATACTTAAATCATTTTGTAATTACTATTTTTATTAATCGTATTGTCGAGATTAGACGATTAACGAGAAAACCCTTTAAAAACCGAGTTTTAGGATTTTGGAAAAATTATATTTCTGGACAGAATGTCTAGAAATCTGTTTTAGCTATTTTACGTAATTTTTGTACTATTTATCAAAGTCATTAATTAATAGTTAAATTTTTTTGACAAAATTACGATTTATCGTTAAAATGCTCCGTTTCACCAAAATGAATTGTTTTTTCCCGCAATTTTGGAAATGTTTAAATCTGAAATTTTAAGAGTTAAATCACCTCTTAACATACTCTAAATGTGTTTAATGGTTTAATTAAATAAAAGACGTTAAAAGATTTATTTTTACATTTGCCGTAAAATCCAATTTATGTTCATATTGTCGAAACTATTAATAATTAGGGAATTTGAGTTTTATAAATTTTGGAAACACCCCAGTTAGTAGTATTAAAATGTTTAAGACATTTTTTATTATTTTATAAACACTCGTATGATATTTCAATAATTTCATAAACTCAATTGTTCTCATTTTAACAATTTTAACAATTAATATCGTTCTGGCCGAAAGTATTAGTTTTATAAATCTATATCGCTTACTAAAAATGTTGTATTAGTATGAACTAATATTTTCGATATTTTGATATGGTTCTATTTGTAGTAAAGTTTCTAAAAATAGAAAATTTCTAAAATAGAAAGTTTTCTCTTTTAGAATATAATGATCACTTTTTTATCTCCATATTATTTATAATGATTTTTTTTAATATCAATAATGACTTTGTTTTGGAGTTATGGAATAAGGACAAGTGTGAAGTTTTGAGTAATATATTCTGGGGTTTACGTTTTTGCCATCAATTATAAAGTTGGTGTGTCTTTATGGGGCACACTGGCTGTTGAACCGAGCATATATGGTGTTCGGGAGTGCGTGTGTATTTTCTTAAGCTCGTGCCTCGCAGTGTAAGACGCCGTCGGGTTGAACTGAGTATTTATGGTGCTCGAGAGGGGTGTACATATCATCTTAAATTAGGGTCACGCATTTATAAGTCGATGTCCTATTATGGTTGAGTAGCCTAGTTAGAGATCGAAGTTTGATTTGTTTGAACTAAGTTCTCGAAGCTAGTTTTTAGTATTCTCCTGGTGAAAGTCTAGCCGTCTACACTAATCCTATCCATAACGCCATTTTGAATATTGGCAAATGTTTTCTGTTTTCTCCGGAAAACTCATTTTTATTATATTGTTTCGATGTTTTTCACTGAAAGCTTATTTTCATTATAATGTTTTACTGTTTTCAATTTTTACTATTTTTCTATAATAGTAATTACAGTTTTAAAATCCTGGTATACGGCTGGGAGAACGTTGACGTTGCTCCACGCTGATTGTGGCTGTTATATTTTTTTTTAATATGCATGACAGATATATGTGTTTCACTTCAGGTGGGCTAGCGAGCAGTTGTGGATCCTGCTTGTTTTAATAAGACCACTGTATTATGGATTGTTAAAACCCATTTTATGAATTTTATTTTATTTTTATTTTGTAACCATTTTTATTTTATGGCTTATGTATTGACTTATCATTTTTATTTAATCAAGACATAGTTACAGTGTGTTATAATCTCACTTCTACAATGTTTTCGCCACTGTATTGCGTTATAATTTATAGAGGATTACAAAAAGTGATGATCTATTATTACATTTATAAAAAAAAACCGTAAAATTATCTCATTTCAAAAAATTATAATGAAGTGATAGAATTCTATTATATAAATAAGAGTAATCTTTCGTGCTTAGATATCAACAAAAGTATTATTTTAAATTTTAAAAAGTGCTCTAAAAGTACTCCCTACGATTTTTAATGATTGCCCCGTTTGTGCAATATATGTGAAGAGTATTATATTGAAACGGGACAATCATTTAAACCCAGAGGGAACATAAACTTAAGTTAAATTGTCTCACATTGAAAAATTATAATATCATTCGTTCTTAGATATCAACCAAAGAATATTTTTAACTTTTTAAGTCTTATGTCTTAGCCTAGTGGTTAAGGCTAGGTGCTCTGGGACAATAGGTCTCAGGTTTGAATCCCCTCCCCTATACTGTAATGCGACTAAGCGCGCTCTTCGTTGAAAAAAAACCCGAATATAAACTTAAATTAAACTGTCTCAGATTAAAAAATTATACAATAATATAATGTGATAGAATTCTATAATATAAATAAGAGTAATCATTCATTCTCAGATATTAACCAAAAATATTTCAAGTCTTAAGAAATCTTTTAAGACTATAAATTTACGTAAAATTATCTTACATTGAAAAATTATATTGAGGTCAAAGATTTCTATTATATAATTAAGAGTAATAATTTGTTATTAGATATTAACCAAATTTTTTTTGAGTAATGATTTAAAAAAAAGACTATAAACCAAAAATCTTTTATTTCTTAAGAAATTCTAAAAATTATAATTTTTTAAAAATAACTACTACTACTACTAATAATAATAATAATAATAATAATAATAATAATAATAATAAATTATCATTATTATCCTACTACAAGTAGATATATTTTATTTTCCTTTATGTTATTATGATAAATAAGACTAATCGTTCGTCCTTATGTATCAACAAAAAAAATCCACATTGAAAATTTATACTCCGTAAGAAGGAAGGTGATAGAATTTTATTTTATAAATAAGAGGTAATCGTTCGTAATTAGATATCAACCAAAAATTTAACAAAATCTTTATTATCCATACAACCAAAATCTTTATGATAATCAACATATGTTAGTAATTATCAACATATGTTGGCGCCAAAAAACCAAATGTGTGATTTCTGTATTATATATTAGTATTAGTATAGATAGATGAGGGTAATAGTAAGGATTAATACAAGTTAAAATGAAGTTGGGATTATCATAAGAAGATGGTCTATAGTTCAGATTATTGCTATTAAATAACCCTTAATAATATGATGGATAATCCATCACAATTTATAGGGTTAGGGAAATTCGAAACCATGACCTATACTCTCAGCCACTAGGCCAAAATATCCTCAATATGAGATGTTTCACGTTATTACATTACTGATTTGTAACGGATATATACATTATCTTTTCCAAAATTTCAACATCATGAACATCAAAAAGTCTCGATCCAAAAAAATCCCCTCTTCGGTCTCACCATCCACGTAAGCTGACTGTTGCCATAACTGCATACAATTCCACCATTGCACCTCCCATTTCCTTTTCTTCTTACTTCTTCCCCCAATTTATTAAATCAATTAATTAATTCCTCAACATTCTCCCCCATTTGCGATCCCAATCCCTAATTCCTAGGGTTTTCCACATCTCATCGGACAGTACACGGAGGCGACGATGGCGGCGATTGCGTCGGAGGACGGAGGCGGAAGTGGTGGCGGAGGAGGAGAGAGCTCGAGATCACTTAGGATGGATTCGTCGCGGTGGATTTACCAAATCAACTACGATTTCGATTCAGGTGAGGAGAAGTTGCCGTCGAATATAGCTGGAAATTCGGATGATGATGATGAAGAGGAAGATGAAGATGAAGAAGATGATGATGAAGACGGAGTTGAGCAACGATTGATTCGTACGGCTCCTAGGGTTGATTCTTTCGACGCTGAAGTTCTTGATGTTCCTGGCGTCGGAAATCGACACGAGTTTGAGGTTATTTGTTTACCTTTGTTTGTTAGTTCGCCTCGTAAATGTGCTACTACAATTGTTTGTTTCCCTTTGTTTCGCCTTAATTCGAAGTTCACCTTGTAAATGTGCTACTACAATTGTCTGTGTTCCTTTGTTTCGATAGATTCGAAGTTCAGGGACGTATTATAAAGAGATGCGAACATGAAGTTATTGTCAATCATTAGACTAAGACATTTCCGTCACTTTGTTTCACTTATTTGAAGTTGCTCGTAAATGTTCTAATACTCCAATTGTTTGTGTTACTTTGTTCGAAGTCGCCTTGTGGATGTGTTAATCATTTGTTTACCTGTTGTTTGGAGTCGTCTCACAAATGTGCTAATTATTTGTTTACCTTAGTTTAAACTCTCATTGCGAAAAGAAGCATAGGTAAAGTATTGAGTGCAATTGATAAGAGGAAAATTTGAAGTTCGCCTCGTAAATGTGCTAATTGCTTGTGTACCTTTGTTTTTTGGGTCAAGCACATACCACATCACAGTAAGGGGAAGAGAGGATGATTTGAACCTGGACTTATTGTCAATCACTTGGCTAAGACGTTTCGGTTTGTTTGTTTCATTTTGTTTGAAGTCGCCTTGTAAATTTGCTAATTATTTGTTTACCTTTGTTTAAAGTCTTGTTGCTAAAAGAAGCATGGGTGAATGATCGAGTGCAATTGACAGATGGAAATATTAGAGTACAGAATTCTTGTTGCTTGATAGTCCCATTACATGGAAAGAGTAGAGGGGGATTCAAACCTGGACTTATTGTCAACCACTAGACTAAGACATTTCCGTTTGTTTGTTTCTCTTTGCTTGAAGTGGCCTCGTAAATGTGCTAATTATTTTTGTAGGTTTGTTTAAAGTCTAGTTGCTGAAAGAAGCATAGGTAAATGATTGACTGCAACTGATGGAGGAAAATGTGAAGAGTACAAAATCTCGTTGTTTGATATGCGCATATCCATTTAAGGGTTAAAATGCTTCAAATAGATGGATAAAACAAAAGCAAAATGACTAAGCACTAGTAAAAACCTTGCCCCATGACCTCCTTCTATGTAAACGGTTACTGTGTAACTCGTTTCAAGCTTAGGATGAGACGACCTGTCTTCAAGGGATATCAGTAACAAAGAAAAGTGTTTCACTTGAGCGGATGGAAGAAAATAATTCCCCTTCCATCCCAACCTATTGTTAGATTTTATTAAAGTATTCCTAGCGAAGAATTTTAAAAAGCGTAGCATATCCATTGTAAGGTTAAAACGGTTTAGATTGATGGATAGAACAAAAGCAAAATGACTAGGGGCTAGCAAAAACCTTGCCCCATGACTCCCATCTATGTAAATGGTTCTTATTTGACTTGTTTCTAGCTTAGGGCGAGACGACCCCTCTTTAAGGGAGACCAGCGACAGAAAATTGATTGTCTTGAATGGATGGAAGAAAATATCACTCTCTTCGTCCCTATCTTTTGTTAGATTCGATTAAATTATTTCTCACGAAGAATAGAAAAGTTAAGCAACTGATTGGGATGGAGGAAGTATTATTATCGTAGCCTCGTAGGTTTTAGATATATGTACTCCTTGTAATTCACAATGATGTGTGGGGTTTGACTGTTTAAATGGTTTATTTTGATAATATATGTGTTTCTTTGTGATATTGGAAATTGTAGATGAGATATTTTTGGTAATTAGTCACTAGTCATTACTATTGCTAAAATCATAACGAAAAGGAAGTGTCACACTCGTATTGTGAAGTTTTTGCGTAGACGCGTAATGTGGAAAGTGTTTGCGAATTAGAGGAAATGTATATATCATCGGATCTCTAACACTTTCCCGGGCCAAAAATTAGGCATTAGGTAATTAGGGGCCGTTTGGTTTGAGGTATTGAGGAAAAGGTAAGGGAATCAAAGTTAATGATTCCCTTTGTTTGTGTTTGTTTAGTCAGTTCAATCATTCCCTCTACCCCTCTCTTTTCCCCAAACTCTTCTACCTTCTTACCCCTCACCCCCTAGGTAATGGATTCCCTTTCCCCAAGCCACTTATCCATTGGGTTATCACCATCACCAACAACCACTATCACCACCACCACCACCACCACCCAGGCCCACCACCACTAGGACCACTGCTACATTTTCGAGTCAGGTCAAATATGGGTTGGAGTTGGGTCAAAATAATTTTTGATGCCTTAATTTATCAATTAACCAGTAAAACCTTTTTTTTTTTTAAAAAAAATTATCGTATTGTAATAATTATTATAATTACCGTATTTACGATTAAAAAATTGTAAATGTTTTACAGGTTTTTTTTATTATTAAAAGATATAGAGGTTACACAACTTTTTTTATTTTTTATTTTATATTTACAATTTAAATATTAAAATTAATTTTTATTTTATTTTTTTATTTCACATATAATGCATAAATATTACGATGGCAGACCCTTAATGTTGAGGTTTGAGTGAAGGTTGGAGGAAATACATTCCCTTTCATTGAAAACCAAACAACAACCTAAATTTGGGGTAATCCCATTTCTTTCTCCCTGTTTCCCTTTATTGATTTCATTTCCTTTCACTTTGATGAACCAAACGCTCCCTTAGGGTAATGCATAATTGTATTTTTATGCGAAGTACAGTTTCACAATGCTAATACTGATAAGTTCTGTATCAGTCACAATAGCCAAATATCAACTTTTTTTTAGAAGTTTCTTTACATGCTGGAGAATACCAGCATGGTATACCAAAAAACCTAGTTTGGTTTTAAATACTCTTACCAAAGAAATTGGCCTCAAAGGTAGGTTTAGGTTATTGCAATTTTTTTGATGGAGATTACTGTTAGAAAAAATTATCATCTAAGAAGTAAGCATGCAGATGACAAAAATTCTTTAGGGATGCTTGCTACCTTAGTCATGGTCTAAATTTGAATTGGGAATCTGAAGGCATTGTATGCAGGAATTTGGTCGTTGGAGAAGTGTCGTACTTTTTCTTCAGACGCTTGGGGTTGTCTTTGGTGATGTTGGAACAAGTCAATTATACACCTTCAGCATAATGTTTAACAAGGCCCCAATCAAGGGAAAGGATGACGTGCTTGGAGCATTATCTCTTGTTCTCTATACTTTAATCTTGATCCCGTTTGTCAAATATGTGCTCGTTGTTTTATGGGCAAATGATGATGGCGAAGGTATAATCTATAGCAAGCCTTTTCAATATTGCCTATGCCTTTTACTTGAGATTTGATTAATTGTGATTTATGAGTCTCCATTATTGGAATAACAGGTGGCACATTCGCTTTATATTCACTGATTTGTAGACATGCTAAGGTTAGTCTCATCCCTAATCAACTTCCATCGGATACTCGTGTATCGAGCTTTAGGCTAAAGGTACCATCTCCAGAACTTGAGAGGTCACTTAAGATTAAGGAGTGGCTAGAGACTTCCTTAGGATTGAGAAAGCTTCTCCTAGTGCCTGTTTTGGCTGGTACAGCTATGGTCATAGCAGGTGGGGTTGTTACTCCCGCAATTTCAGGTATACACCTTTGGTTAGTCATTTGTACTCAGTATTTGTTTTTAATCATGCATGTAATCATTCTCCAAATGGGAGGCCATTTCACAACACCGAGAGTGTTTAAGTTTGAATATTTAACTTGTTTTTCTGTCTTCCTATGTTTCTTTGCAGTGGTGTCAGCAGTTGATGGTTTGAAGGTAGGAATATCTGGGATAAACGAAGGTAAAGCGCAATTAAAATTAATTATTGTTGATAATTCTTCTCTTGTACTGTAATTATTTTTATTCTGCCTACATGCTAGATGGTCTCCTCTGCGTGGTTTATTTCTGTTAGTTACTGAAATCTGTGACATAGTCTAGCTGGAACATTTGTGATCATTTCATAATGTAAATGTTTTCCTTTTGCTCCTGTGCAGGGGAAGTTGTTATGGTTGCAGTGTCCCTTCTTGTGATATTATTCAGTTTACAGAGATATGGGACAAGCAAAATGGGATTCATCGTAGGCCCTGCATTATCCATATGGTTTTGCTGTTTGGCTTTGGTTGGTATATACAACCTGGTAAAATATGATCAAGATGTCTGGAAAGCCTTTAACCCTATTCACATCTATTATTATTTTGAAAGGAAAAAAATCGAGGCTTGGTATTCTCTTGGAGGTTGTCTCCTGTGTGCAACAGGTACACCATTCACATCTACATAGACAAATAACTTTTGGAAATTGTACTCGTGTCTTCTCATGGTCACTAATCTAATCCCACAAAGATCATTTTGGGCTTTGTAGGGATATGGTAAATAACCTTCATGTTGTGAAAAATGAGTGGTTGCTTGCATGTAATTCTTCTTACGCCTACTCACTGAATTTGTTAATGATTTGTTTGTTCATCGATGATAACAATAATGGAATGATTGAAACTGCTACACATTGAACTAGTATGGTCATTGTATAGATTAGGATATGGTGATATTTAGAGAGGAGGAGAGGGGTGAGTGGGTGATGGTGGTGGTTAGCTGAGATAAACAAATGACATTGGTGCGAAATTGATGACAGTTGTGGGTTTTAATATGAAAATAGTCCTATATCGCAGAATCATTTATTGGTAGGAAATTGTTGATATTGAAAGCATTTTAACGGAATCTTAATGCACATGAGAGATACACAAAAGCCACTAGTTTGAGTTGAAATACTTGCAATCGATAATGCAGATATTAGATCTTGTGTTTTTGTCACTTTATTCACTTAGTAGTTACTAGTTAGTATGCTTCTGGAATGTAGAACTTGGGACAGCTAATTTTCACCTATGTTAGTATGTTAGTCCAACTCCTCATATTACCTGGTGAACCAGTGTCCAATACTTGACACTAGTCTGACATCTGGGCACTTCATTATAAGCCAAAAACATGAGAACTTTTCACAAAAGTTCAACACTTGGTAGGCACCCTGTGTAAGATACTTTTAAGCGGTGTAATATAACAGCGTTTGGGATGTTATATTCTGAGACTGGTGGCCGAAAGAGGATATTAAAATCACAAAGTAGGCAAATAGTATATTAAAAAAAATTCTACATTTGACGAATATTCTCTTAAAAAAAAGGCAAAAGCTGAAAAGAGAAGGCTAATTCCTAAATCAGACACAGCAATTTTTATGATAATTTTGAAGTAGCTCATGTTTTGTGCTTTACTACGCAATGTGCATAGGCCATGGGGTAGCAACCTCTTTATGATACAAAGTCAAATATAAGATGAACGGAGAAACTGCAAGTGGTTTCAAATGTTGACATTGTTGAAAGAGGCTTAAATTAAGTGCAGAAATTCTTTGAAAGTTGTGATATAGCCAAGTGTTGCCAGTTATTCTTCTTTTTTCACTAATGTGTGATTTTTATTTAGGTTCTGAGGCTATGTTTGCAAATCTTTGCCACTTTTCTGTGAGATCGATTCAGGTACAAAATTACAATGGTTGTGTGTTGAGCATTTCTAGTTTTTGGCGATTTAATATGATTAAATTTATTTGAATAGATGAGTAAGGCTTCACTAGCCGACTCCTGATGCTCTGTTGGTTGTTGCAGTTGACCTTTCTGTTTTTCGTATTCCCATGCCTCCTTTTGGGCTATCTTGGCCAGGCAGCATATCTCATGCATAATCAAGGCGATTCTGCTCAAGCATTCTACTCCTCTGTTCCGAGTAAGTTTCATTAATCGGTGTCACTCAAAAGCTTTAAGATTGGTACCATCGCATTATACATCATATCGCTCCACCAGTTTCCGAAAATGTCATTTTAAAAACTTTTACCGATCACAATAGTAACTACTGGGAAATGGAACAAAAAATGGGGAGAACAAAGAGTGGTATAAGCTTGTCTTTATTGGTGCATGTAACTGGCTATTTGCCATACATAAAGGCTAACACTTCTCTTTTGAATCTTTGGAAGTCTCTCTAATTACAATCACAACTTTCATTGTCTTTTAGTAATAATTCCTTGTGATGGTTCCTGTTTGCGGACCTCATTTATTGGGAAAAGGCTTGATGCTGCATATTTCTGGTAAATGATACGTGTGGAGAAGAAGCATTTCAGGCCTTTGTAGCTTTCTTTGAGCTAAGGCAGTGTATGAATCTCAGCTATCTTTATAGTTTTTGCTGACTGGAGATGACATTGTCAACACTGAAAGAATCCAAGTTGGTTCATGTCTACATGTGAAGTTAAGCCTTGGTCGTTTGAATGCCAACTTTTTCTCCTTTTTTCTCAATTTGGTTGACACTTGACAGTGGCTTCTAAGCTATGGCATTTCTTGTTCTGCACTTGTAAGAGAAACTTTTACGAAAACTATTCATTTACTTTTTTTTTCCAGGTGGTGTTTTTTGGCCAATTTTTGTCATTGCGAACATTGCTGCATTGATAGCCAGTCGAACGATGATAACAGCTACATTTTCTTGTATTAAGCAATCAACTTCACTTGGCTGCTTTCCTCGACTCAAAATTGTGCATACGTCACGAAAGTTCATGGGTCAGATCTACATCCCAGTCCTCAATTGGTTTCTGCTTGCAGCTTGTTTGGTGCTGGTTTGCTCTGTTCCTACCATTATGGAGGTCGGGAATGCTTACGGTACTTGGTTATTCTTGCTAGTTTTGTTGAATATTACTCCGTATATCCTTACATATTTACTTTTCCTATAAACTTTTTTTCCTTAAGTTGGTTGGAGTATCAAGTGTTAGCCAAATAGAAATAAAGTTCTTAGAGAATATAATCTTTTATCAAAAAAAAATGTGATAAAGGAGTTGAAGAGGCCAAGAGGGAGATTGATAAATAACGTTGTCCAGGTGTTCCTGGAAAAGTGGGTCGAGGAGTTGTGGAAGAAATGGAGTCAAATGCAGAGATTGTGAGGTGTTGTGCCGGTGGAGAGCTCGATAATTTGGAGTGCTGTTCTACTGGTTGATGGGTGACGAAGGGTCGTTTTGGTTGCTGGGCGGTGTGGTCAAATGAGTCAAGGAGAGAGGGGAGTTGAAGGTTGATGGAGGAGGTGAGGTTTATAAATTGTAAGTTGGGTAATTTGAAGTCTGTTTTGTTGTAATTACAAGTTTGCAATGTACTTCAAGGTATTATAAGGATCATTTAGTATATTTTCTTATTTTTTTGGGCCAAAACTCCCAAAAGTAGGAATAATGAGAAGTGCTAAAGACATTAAAGTTCCAAGAGAGGTTTGTGGGAAGAAAGTTGGTAATTTAGGCTGTAATTCTTGCAAATTTTGATTTGCAGTGTATTTTAATTCAATTTGATTTGCATTGTTCTGGTCATGTGTTTTCCTCACTAGAATTTTTCTAAATTCTGATACAATTTTTTCCCAGGTATTGCTGAAATGGGAGTAATGACAATGACAACAATCTTAGTAACACTTATTATGCTTATTATATGGCAAATCAATATAGTTGCTGTCGTTGCCTTTGTGGTTCTCTTCTTGGGAATAGAGTTAACTTTCTTCTCGTCCGTATTATGGTGCGTGGGTGATGGAAGCTGGATCATACTGCTCTTTTTTGCAATTATGTTTTTTGTGATGGCTGTATGGAATTACGGAAATCGACTCAAATATGAGACTGAAGTCAGGCAGAAGATGTCAATGGAACTTCTGAGACAGCTCGGTCCAAATCTTGGGACAATCAGAGCTCCTGGAATTGGCTTGGTATACAATGAGCTGGTGAGGGGGGTTCCAGCCATATTCGGTCATTTCCTAACCACCCTTCCTGCTATTCACTCTATGATTATTTTTGTATGCGTCAAGTATGTCCCAGTTCCATCAGTGGCGCCGAATGAAAGATTTCTCTTTCGACGCGTATGCTCAAAGGGCTATCACATGTTTCATTGCATTTCTAGGTAAGGCAACTTCTCAAATTTGAAAATCTACTTCAGTTTTTGTTTGAAGTAGTAGGACATGGAGCTACATTGTTTCTTACTTTCTTTTCCAATGGAGTAAAAAGCTCACTAATCCTTGGTTCTAGATTATGATGAAAAAAGACATGATTCAATAGACTGGTTATGCTTAATCTAACTGTGAAATGGTAGTCAGTGCAATTCTGACTCAATCGTCATTCGGAAAAGTTCTCTATATTGTTAAAGGGTAATATTGCACACCTTAAACTACGCTCATTACTCTACTCTTTTGGGGTGTATGCCTTTGAGGTACTAGTGTAATGTTGTAGTGAGATGGAGTTGAGTCTCATCAGGCGTAGTGATAATCAATACACAAATCGTTGTTTTGTAAGACTGTCTTACACATAAGACTGACCCAAAATATTAGTAGAAAGTTTTCAAAACTGAGTAATTTCAGTTGAAAACTTGTAATTTATGGACTTCTTTTAATTTTGGCTCGTTCTATAGCATAGTACTCCGTATTAACCATCTCTGATGAACAGGTATGGGTATAAAGATGTTCGCAAGGAGAATCATCAAATATTTGAACAGTTACTTATTGAAAGTCTTGAGAAATTTATTCGACGGGAAGCCCAAGAACGGTCACTTGAAAGTGGCGGTGACGAAGCTGGGGATACCGATACAGAGGACGAGTCGAAATACCTCGTTGCTCCAAATGGAAGTATTTATTCCCTGAACGTTCCACTTTTAGCCGATTTTAATGACACAAATCAGCAGATTTCAGATCCTAGCAGCTCACGAGAGGTGAAGTCGGGAACACCATCAGATACACTGGATTCCGAACAAAGTCTTGAGAGGGAGCTCTCTTTCATTCGGCAGGCTAAAGAATCTGGGGTGGTTTATCTTCTTGGTCATGGAGACATTAGGGCAAGAAAAAGTTCGTGGTTTGTCAAAAAGCTGGTAGTAAACTATTTCTATTCTTTCTTACGGAAGAATTCTCGAAGAGGAATTTCAAACTTGAGTGTGCCCAACTCTCATTTGATTCAAGTACGGATGACGTATATGGTTTGAAGGCAAGGTGAGAAATCCATGTGCCATATTTTTTACATTATTAACTGAGAAGGCTTCATAAATTTGATCTTTCCATTTTGGTACAAACTATTGCCGAAACTGCAGATTTTCACTCCTCGTTCTTCGTTCCTCGTTCCCTGTGAGTTGTGATTCCTTACTCCAATTTTGAACTTAGTTTTATATGGTTCAGTTGGCATACAATCCAAGACTCAACTTTACATACATTGACTCCATTTTCAAACTGTTTTACCAGTTATGTATATCCAATTGTTTATTGTACTTTGTGATATTCTTTCACACATAGACACACATTCCGTAGTTGCTAATTTCTTCTTCTTTGAGGATGTAAACTGAACCAGATGCTGTTTGTAAATCCGAGTTTTTAATTGTAATCACTCGATAGCATTTTTGCGCTCCTGGTTCTCTTTTGAAGAAGTTTACTATACTATATACATACATATATCAGGATCTTGTTTCTACTTTCCCTTGCTACTTTACAGAGAAGGTTATACTGCAGAAATAAATATAGAGCACTGTGAAAAAAAAGGTCGTCAGGCTGGTATGGTGAGATCACTGTTGTAAATGACCAGAAGCTCGTCTTTTCCCCCACGTTCGAGAGAGCAATGTGACGTCGAGGTATGTAAACTGGTCCTGTCTGTAATTATTGTACTCTTTTTTCTGTTGTTAAGAGAGCGGCAAGGGATGTTTTCGACTTTGTCGGATTTCAAACCCAAGTCATGAGGGACTGAGAGTAGTCTACCAATTTCATGAAGATGATACCTTTTGTAGTTCTGTTATAGAAGGAAATACAAAGACGGTTCTGAGGCTGATTGGTTTGAACTAAGGTCTTTGGCACAGTAATTGTTACTCGGCCACTTTACTTGGTTTCCGTGTTGCGTGTCTGACACGTGTTGTATCGGACACTGACACGTCGATTCCTCAATTTAAACCAAAAAATTGAAAGTTTTGCTCAAAATAGCTGCATCTGACATTCTGTCAAACATCACACCTTGTGGAAAAGTCTTGAATAACATCTGTTTTAACTAGTCTCTCTTAAGAGGGACGGATATATAAGTTAAAACGGGTCAAATAGTGGATTGTTGGGTAGATGAGACAGCTTTTGGCTTTCCTAGGCATTTTGGTTTCTAAAATGTCCCATTCTAAGACTCGTTTTAGGTGTAAGGCTGATATGCACGTCTTAAACAAGTATTCGTGTTGTTTAATATGACCCTCGGGTTATAGATTAAGTACACTCATAAATCCCGTATTTTCATTCCAGCCTCTAAGCTTGTTATCTAGGAATTGGTTCAAAAATGCGTAATTTTTATTCAACTTCATTGATTTTAATAAAACAAAAATCCTACATTAACTTAAAATTGTACTCTACTACAATATATTTTAGGTAGACGATTTTAGAATTATGATTTTTGGTAGTTGGTGTCCTTCAATTTGTTGTCGGATGAGGAATCGTCAATTTAAAAAATTAAACATACACGTCCAACCATGGGTTAAACGTGTGGATTCAATTTTTTTTTAAATGCGTGATGCGACTATTTCCGCAACTAATTTTACGTATTTATCACAAATACTTGTATGAGATGGTCTCACAAATATTTGTAAAGTTTTTATGTTTAAAGATTGACGTAGTTAATTAACGTTTACGTGAGTTGTTTGTTTTACATAAATGTCGGTTAGAAATTCATTATTTAATTGTTACGTGAAAATTCCAATTAATGAATATTGTTTAGGTTTGAAGCGAGCCCATCGTGATTGTCGTTTGAAGTGGCAATTAAAACAAATTCAACTCATAAAGTCAACAATGGCCGTAACAAATTTCGAAAATCGGATTTTGTTAGATACGTTTCGGTTTTCTGAGTTCTGACTCGAAACATACATACTACGGAGTACTATACCTCCCTCTCTTCCATTCAATTCTTTACGGTTACTTGGAGTCTGTTTTTGCGAGGAGAAATGGTGGACCCATGTAAAGAATTGAATGAATGAGAGGAGTACTAGTTTACTACTATCTCGAACTCTCATTCAATCAAATGTTTATATTGTTCATTTCACAAATTAAAATTGGTAAAAAGTAAGGATATTATTGGTAAATCAAAATGATTTATACTCCACCTAAATTAAGCAAAAACCAATGTCATTTTGTGCAAATAGACGAAAGATATGACATTATAATGGAAAGTTTTCTACCAAAAAGAGAATGTAAAACTTTAATTGGATTGTCTATTTATAGTAACTGTAAAAATCTGTTTGGATGAGAGAAGTAAAACTTTAATTGGGTAATCCGTTTATAATAAGTGTAAAAATTTGTTTGGATGACGGAGAAGGTAAAACTTTAATTAGATGATCAATTTATAATAAGTGTAAAAATTTGTTAGGGGGAGGGACTAGTACATGAATCACTTTTTCATATTTAGCAATTCGAATCAGCCCATTTTCGTCATGTTTTAAATATACGGAGGAAAAAAAAGGGTGTCGAATAAACTTCTTATTCATAAAAATTCTATTTATCCAATTTTAAACCTTTTTTCGCTTGATTTTTCATCCTTTTATTACGAAAGGCACACCAATGGACATGCCTTCGGCATCCCCTCCTTGTTTATTCGACAAAATAGAATAACTGCTTAGATTATACATTATCGTTTATACATAAAATTTTGTGCCGTGTTCTACCATTTTTTTTTTGTAAACAGTTGTGTCATTTTGTATGTTGGACACTTGAAGACCATTTTTTTCTAATTTTTTTATTAGTAATTCTTAATTTGGCTTATTCGCAAAAAAAAAAAAAAAAAAAAAACTCTCAGTTATTTAATTTTTCTGAAGCACATGTGATAAATGGTGAGGTTGAGGTAAGATAGAATCCAAATTCTTGTTTGTGAGTAACTATTGGATCAAATATTTGTTCATATGTATAGATAACAACAAATCATTTGCTACTTCCTACACATATTGATTTGTAAACTCATTTGAAAAATATTTAAACTGTCATAAATTTGGGTGATAAATATAGCTGTGACAAAGGAAATTGCAGATACGGCTGTGACAAAGGAAATTGCAGATAGAATAGCATGGCTGATGGCTGTCTATCTAATCTCTGGATATATTCAAAGTTAGTGATTCCCACTATGAAAATAACTAGCACAAACACAAATCTTTTATTCTGATTTTCTGCCTATTTGCAACGGGTAAAGTTAATACAAATGGAAGGTTTAGATTCACAATAAAATAAAATAAAATAAAGTATTGATCAATAAAAACATCATTGTAGGGAATGGAATATTTATCTAATCTTTTGATTTGACTGAGACAAGGATAGTTCGGTTCACCGTGGAAAGATAAATTATCAGGAATTTAAATTCACGTAAATTTGTATTTCATGTGAATTAGAAAAAAGTTGTTTGGTTGCCAAGACGAAAATTAGATATGTGGAAAATTGTACAAACCAAGGGGCTGGGTGAACAACTTCAATTCATTGGAAGTAGAAATTCCCATGATCTAAGAGGGCAACCAAACAACCCATTAGTCTAGTGACAAACATATTCTCGTCTCCGGTTTTACTAGTTGTCTAGACTTCAAGTTCCCGTCTTTAGCAAGAATTTGTGTATACATAAAATAATACGAGTATAACTGAAAAAAAAAGCACACAGAAAAATGAAGAGTACAAAGTATATATTACAATATTCAAAATAAATGTATAAATCAAATATAATTAGTACAGTACATAATTTTCTTGCATAAGATTTTACATAAGGAACTGGGGAAGCTGACTGCCTTCTGACTAGTCTTTTCTGATAACAATTCATCTCCCAGTAATACCAAAAGAAATAAATAATATAAATATAAACTTACTACTACTAATAATAATAATAATGAAAAAAAGAATACTTAAATCATTTTTCATGAATATTTATAAATTATTATCCTAGAAGAATCGGTTTATTATTATCTCGGCCGACTGTCCCTTCGGATGATTTCTTGAAGGCCTGCTTAATTTGGAATTAGACCTATTTTTTTTTCTTCGATAAAATGAAACTTAATCCCATGTTAATCGGAAATTATTGGTATTATTATCGTACAATTAAACATACCCGTCAAGCTTAGCTTTATTAAGCCGCCATCGGCTCCTGCTCCATGTACAGCTGCTCGACCCAAGGCGGTATCATCTCTGACCCACCACTGCTGAGATAGTATTGCTCTCCAAAACTCGGATTCCCTGAACTTGTAGGAGTAGTAGCAGTAGTAGTAATGGTGGTAGTAGTAGGATGTGCATCCTTCACTAGAGAGTTGACCCAAGAAACATCAGGCTCGTTCTCCAGGTTCAGGCTCTGACTGTTACTGTTGTCGTCGTTGCTGCTTCGGAATCCAAACGAAGCTGACTTCCTGAATTTGTTAAGCTCGTCTCCGTGCACTCCCCATTCCACTTGACCGCCCGTGGATCCCCACTCTGTTAGATGACTCGGGATCCTGCCCGGATGTCGGTTGATCGTGCCCCGGTCAACAAAGCTTTGACTTCGGTTCGCAAAAGATGACAGCCTGGCATTTGAAAAAGGCGTGCTGCTCAATTCCTTACTCAGAGGGGACCCACCACCGCCCCTCACCGGGGATGACGGCATTCCCGATGAGTAGCTTGAGCAAAGCTGTTGATGGTTGAAGCTCTGAGCCCCGAACATGTCGTCGAGGTTAGTGGGCTTGAGCCCACCGTGTCGGCCCAACTCCCCCGACCTAGCCCAGTTAGTTGGGGAGGCGAGGGAGAGGCCGGCGAGCTCATCCAACAATTGTAGACGGTGCAACTCGGTTCCAAAGTCCATGTCTCGGGCACTTAGGGCTGCCTTTAACCTGCTACCGGGCAGCTGCAAGGCGGGCGGCGGGCGGATGTTAAGGTGATTCTGCCAAGCGGCAGTCCCACCGATAGGAGAAGAGCTGCCCGAAGGGGTCATCGGTGGAGTCGATGTAGAGGGCATCATCATGTAAGGGGACCCAAGAGCAAGAGGGCTTAACGGTCCGACGTCGAAGGACGGTGCACTTGAGTAAGACCGAGGAGACGGGACGGCCGACCCGGTGGAGGCATACAAGGGGCGAAGCTCCTCGGGTTTGTGTGCAAAAAAGCACACCCTTCGAGCACACTTGGTTTCGTCCTTACAAAGTCGGGTCCGATATTGGGCCGGATGTAGCCAACACTCGAAAATGCCATGAGCATATTCACAAGCATCGCCCTTAGCGCATGCCCCCTTGCGAAACTCCGGGCACGGGACACAACTGTAATGGTACTTTCGCGGGTCCCGTCGTCTCGCATTCTCCCCCGGGTGGACAAAGGGGCACTCGGTCCAATCGTGGGAGTATGCCCTCGAGCACGGCTTCACCTTGAAGGTATACATCCTAAACTCATCGGTTCCATATATTCCGTTTTTGATGTCGGGCAATGACGGGTCAACCGGGTATTCCTTCTTCTCCGACCCGTTTCCATCATTCGGGAATTTGGGAGACGATAAGCCATCCTCTTCCGACGTCAAACCCGACTCTTCAATACTACTTCCTTTGTTCAACAAGGTATCCAAGGTCTTCCTCTTCAATTTTGAGGAGAAACATAAACGGGGAGAAATCACATCGATAGGCCGTTTTCCATTAAAATCGACTCGGTCTACATCCGCACCCGAGTCAACCAAGAGCTTGACCACCTCATGCGAATAGAGAGAACCGCCCGCCGTGGCACAATGAAGGGCGGTAGCCCCGTCCGACCCGCTCGCCCAATTTACATCGGCCGGACCCGTTTCGAGGATAAACTTCAATACATCCATGCTTCCAAACATGGCTGCAATCATCAAAGGAGTCCGCTCCTCGAACCCCATCTTTTTCAACCCAATCCTAATCCCGTACCAACGGCCAACTTCATCGATATCACGACCCTCTTCCCCTACCGCATGCTTAAAACCGTCGAGGTCATTCACGGCCGATAACTCGAGTAGAACATTCTTTTGCGACTCGTTCTCCATGAGAGTAACTTCAGAAGAAGAGAGTTTCCCCTTTGAACCACTACACATCAACCCTTTATATATTTTGATTCTAATTTCTTTCTTTGATGAACTGAAAAACATGAGAAAGAAAAGCAAATCACTTTTTAGATTTATTTCCAACAAACGAAGATCACACATGTGAATATGTGACACAGATAGCACAATCAATGACTAGTTTTTGCAGGACATATTACATCAAAAACAGGAAAATTTGGACATTGACTAAATGTGATGTTCATAACAAAGAAAAGAAAAAAAAAACTACTCGTACCAAGTACTTCCTATTACAAGTTGCAAAAAAGTTCAAACAACATCATCGGAGCCTTTTAGTCCAAAAAAAATTTGGGATCTGCTAACATGAATTATTATCCAAACCGTCAAATCGTTTCCAAAACAACAATCTAGGAAGGCATAAATGCATAATACTAGTAATAGATTAAACCTTTTTACATACTAAATCAAAGATTTTAAAAAATAAAAAATCATACTCATATTAACGAGTATATACATATATATTTCAGTCATTTGTTTATATTTGATTAAAATATTTGTCAAAAATAATATACTTGTATTAAAATTAAACAAATGATTGAGACTTGATACAACCTAATTCCACCAAATACCCATGAGACAACCTCACACCAAACCAAGATTAGGGGAAAATAGGTTTTTGGTAAAACGGTTAGACCCATCAAAGCAATCAAATACCCAAACAAAATCTCATACGGAGTATGAGAGAATCAAGATTCCATCCTTATCAACTTCTGAGGATTAGATTATTAGCGACGGGATCAGGATTTGAAGTTCATAAGAATCATTAACTAATTAATCATATTGAGTAGTCTATTAGTACTAATTACTCTATAGCCTATACACATAACACATCTAACAACCAAAACTTGAATCAAAGTTTAAGTCTTTTCTTAAATAATCGTCAATCAAATCAATCAAATCCATCAATCAATCAATCAATCAATTAATTGTGTATGATTATTAAAATAAAAATTAAGTATGCTCACTACCTCAATACCTTATTTACATTATCAGGAGTATTTGAATCAAAGTTAAATAATAGGAGTAGTTGAAGACTTTACATAATCAAATTTGGAGTAGCCTGGTCCCGACAAATTTATGAATCATTATACAGAGTCACGTAATCATTCAAAACTTTATCTAATCTAATAACCCAAAAGAAGAGAGTTAAAAACACACCTTGAAAAGAATGGGAGAAGTTGAAAGAGAAGGGAAAATGTTACGAGTAGTAGAGTGTTAGGGGATTTGTTTGTTGTAAGAATAATGGAAGTAATTGGTTGCAGGCAGCAGGCAGCAGCAGCAGCTCAAATGAGTTCAACAATATCTCCTCCTTTTAAATCACCCCAACTACATACTCCATTGACCCACCATTGAAAGCTACTTTCTTTACCACTTACACCAAGTCTTTCTCACCCCCCTATTTTATACTCTTTACGTCTCCACCATTATTAAAATACAAGTACAAAGTAATATAAAATGATAACAAATAATCGAGAGATAAGTATTTACTAATTCTAGATCATATGTTGATTGTTGATGGTCCAAAATAGAGATAGGGAAGAAATAATATTTCAACTCAATACTTTTTATACGAGGAATAAGGGTGTGTGTCACATCAATAAAGTAAAAGAATCACCACTAACGAAAACGTACTTGTCATAAGGAATGTATGCTCTTTATCTCGTTCATTTATTTGACTTGGGTTAAAATATTTCTCTCAATAAATATGATAAATGAATAAATCGTCGGAGCAATAATTTAATTGAATATGCAAACAAGAAGTAATTCTAGGACGGAGTAATTTGTAAAAAGCAAAGGGATTACCGGCGATCCATCACATGTAACAAGTGAAAAAATGACTTAGATAAAACAAAATCACGGCTCCTACAATTTTTGAATATGTTGCAGAGTATGTAGTAGTAATAAAGAAAGTATGAAGCATGAACAAAAATAAGCGTGTAAAAAAACCATAAATAATTGAATGAATCAAATCCCGTATCAACCTTAAGATTTTACTTTTTACTCTACTTCCTTTTCAATCTCTAAAGACAAAATGAAAAACAAAAAGATGGACATGCGTCAATTATTTATTGGATCACACACCTAGAAAATGTGTGAGTTTCGATTTTAAAGACTTTACTTAAAGATTTTGGTAGATTATCGAGATGCTTAAAGGTGAAATCTTGAGATAAGATTCATACGGAGCACGGTTTAAAATAATTAAAGTACTTCTAATAATACCTATATTACTTTGGGTTATTTAAGATGAATAATACCAACTTTGGGTGGTATTCCGTCAATAAAACCAACTTTAATTAATACAGGAATAAAATCAAGTATGAGTCATATTACACGAAAATGAAATTGCCTTACCTGCTCCCGCCTACACCTGTTAATATTACCACAAATTCAAATTTTACTGACACTCTGAAACTTCCAAACTTTTAACCTCACTTTTAACATTAACTTCCAAACTTTAAACTTCATCTTCCCGCTTCATCAATCATCAATTCAAAACGTTTTCCTCATCCATTCATCACTTCATCCCTTCGTCGGAGGTAATTTTTACGGAACTTTTATTTGTTTCCCTTTCTCAAACTTTTGTCAAACTTGATTGAAGGTAATTATCATTAATTATGTCAAAAATCAATTTTCAGGGATATTGTCAAGTTCATTCCTCAATCTTGTGGTTCGGCAATGTCAACGGTGAATGTTTTTTTCATTTCCCTTAAATCAATTTTTTTTGGGTTGAAATTAGGGTTTTAAATTTTTTTCGAATTTTTTGGGTTTAACTTAGTTTTTTTATTTTTCTGGGTTTAATTTGGGGGTTTAGTGTCCAATTATTGTTCTTTTATAATTGGTTTAATTGAAGTTGGTTTTATGACTCGTGTAATATGACTCATACTTATTTTATTCCCGTATTAATTAAAGTTGGTTTTATTGATTCCTGTTAATTAACCAACCCTATTACTTCAAATTTACGATGAATATTTCGTCAAAATATAATACGAGTACGAAGTAATTTGTGTTATTATTGAAAATGTGAATGGGAGTAATTATTTGTGTGGATAATAGAAGACTTTTCTTAGTTTACTACAGTACTCCCCTACTGCTGCTTCTACCAGTACCATCCTTTTGCATTGCTCAAAAAAGTTGACCCCTTCTTTTTATTTATTTTTAAATTAGGTCCATGAATATAAAACGAATCGTTATTCTTCGGTTCTGTATTATGATAAAATAATGAGTAGTAAATAATAAAATACTCCGTAGATTAATCTACTATGACTCGTTATTTTTCGATTTTAGGTTAAAGTGAGATAAAAATAATATTCGTAGTTTTGATGGATAATAACCGCTTCTTTCATTGCGAGTTTTCGTCATTTAATGAGATTTAGGACATGATCTTCACTTCTAAGTCCGAAGACGGTTTCTTTATGGTTTATACGGAGTATTATTAATACTTCGTATGTACACGCCTACCCTCTATCTTAATAGTGAATTTAAAATCGATAAAATAATATTGTAATTATCAAAAAAAATATACTAGAGTATATACTATCCAAAAAAACAAGACCTTTATTTCCCTTCGAATGAGAAAAATATCGGGATTTAAAAAAAAAATACTCGTATACTCCTACATACGAACACTCGCCCTTTTAATAATTTTAATTTTGGTTAATAAGATAGTACGATATTGAACAACTAGCCTTATACGATTATTCGAGTATTATTATTTAATTCGTCCTAAAAAGAATTGGGGTAGAAAACAAATATCCCAAATCCGTACCATTTAATTGAAAATGCAAATTGAGATGAATACTAATCGAATCAAATTCTTGTCTGTGACAAGTATTCCGTATATTAGTTCTAAGTTCGTGAGTTCGTGACAGGTCAAAAAAATTACTCGTAATAAAGACAAATCATTTAATATTCCTCAGTTATCATAATTCTATCTTATCTACTCGTATAAATGATATCTCAGTCGTCATAGATTTGTGACAGATATATCCGTCACACAAAACAATAAGCTGATAGGTCCAGGATACTGATTTGAGATGTTCTTTGGAAGTGGGCCCCACAAGTGAGTAGACTTGTAGGTGGATACAGACACGCGTCGGTAATTTTGCGATAAAGTCACCGGCTTTTGTATTCTCTCGTTGTCATCCTTTACGCACCTTCAGAGTTTGCGGGATGACGTGGCTACATTTCAGCCGTTCTTTTTTCATCCATTTCTTTTCACTTTGGTAAATGCTTAACCAAACTTGGGGTACGGATCAACCAGATTGAATTCGAGTTGGGTTAATTTGAGTGCTGTTTTTCGTCGTCGACATTTCAGCCACGTCGTCGGCGCTTTTTAAAGTGAAAGACAATCTTGCCCTTGCCTTGCCCTTGCCTTAATTAGATTAGTTAACTAATGTTATGTAATTTTAGAAGTTAGATTAGTTATTGAAACTCGTTAATGAAGCGGTTTTTTAATTTTTCAAACCGTTCCGTTATTATCTTGTCCTTATTATATATCCACTCAAACTCCACTCACCATATTTAATTTAATTTTCTCTCACTTAAAAAAAGCGTCTTTTCTTTAGAGAAACTCGACTTTTCTAGAAACCCGACTTTTCTAGAAATTAGGTTGTCGGCGATTTTTAATGTGAAAAGACAACAACGTCCTTCCCTAATTACATTCACTAACTTTGTTAATGAAATTAAAAAGTTTAATCATGTTAATGAAACTCGATAACAAAACGTTTTTTTTTTTTTTTTGAAAACCGTCATTTTATTATGTTACGGATTATGTTATATTATATATCCTCCCCCATCCACAACAACACTAATATTATTAATAATATTAAAATTGTATTAATAGGCGATTTTAGGAGGTTTTAGAATCAAATATAGATAATAGTTTAGTAAGGTTTATCAACAATGTTCAGTTGGTTTAGTGGTGAAGAGGCTCATTTGTGTTCAAGAGGTTGTGGGTTCGAGCCATACTAATTACAAATTTTTGTAATTTTTTTTGGCGTCCAGGGGACCTCCCAGACGCGGATTTCCAGCGTCCAGGGGACCCCCTAGACGCGAAATTCATGCGTCTAGGGGACCCCCCAGACGCGAAATTCATGCGTTTGGGGGGCCCCTCAGACGCATGAATTTCGCGTCTCGGAGGCCCCTCAGACGCATGAATTTCGCGTCTGAGGGGCCTCTTAGACGCGAAATTCATGCGTCTAGGGGACCCCCCAGACGCGGTTTTCCGGCGTCGAGGTCTGTTTCCAGACCCAGTTCGCGAAAAATCGACCCCCAGACGCGGATTTCCAGCGTCCAGGGGACCCCCTAGACGCGAAATTCATGCGTCTGAGGGGCCTCCTAGACGCGAAATTCATGCGTTTGGGGGGCCCCTCAGACGCATGAATTTCGCGTCTGGGGGGTCCCCTAGACGCATGAATTTCGCGTCTGAGATGCCTCTTAGACGCGAAATTCATGCGTCTAGGGGACCCCCCAGACGCGGTTTTCCGGCGTCGAGGTCTGTTTCCAGACCCAGTTCGCGAAAAATCGAGCCCCATTTCGATTATAATTAATAATATTAGATTGATAGTTTAGGTTCCCCATAGCTAATTTGTGTGTGATATATACCCTAATTGAGTAGTTATTGTTTTTTATATTCGATTTTGGTATCGATTTGGCTGATGGTGGGATCGATTTCTGCGAAACATAAATTTCCTAAACATATTCCCGGGATACATTGAGACACGTGTCTCGGAGACCGTTCAATAGTCCAAAAACCGACATTTCATATTAGTCGGGAATATATTTGTTACGTTAGTTAAGAAACTTAATTAAATTCATTAGAATATATTACATAAGGGTGACGGCTTTACGTTGAGACACGTGCCTCAAAAACCGTTCAAGAGTACAAAAACCGTAATTTTAATTTACTCGGAAATATTAATTACATTAATTAACAAACTTAATTAATATCATTAATCATAATTAGGGAAAGGGTAAAAGAGTAAAATTCACGTATAAAGCGCCGACGACGTGGCTGAAATGTCGACGACGAAATGTAGTAGTGGTTAATTTTGACCGGATATGATTAGTCATTATCGATTTTCTTCAAGATGTCGGGTTGTAAGCGCAATAAACATTCAGGTCATGTCAAACTATATTGAATAAATTCACTTAAGAATTAAATTCTGATATTTAATTCGAGTGTCACATCTGAGTCCAGGAGTGACTCAAATATAGTTACTGTACAAATTACTTTATCTGATTTTTGATACATTATGAATTACTTTAGCTGATTTTCGATACATTACGAATTACTTTATCTGATTCTTACATTTGATTAAAACATCACAAATAATAAAAGACGTAGCAATTTCAAAGAAACAAAGGCGATAGGTAGTGTTAGAATATACTATAAACATTTGTAGGTCTCCAATCATCGACTTAGGGGTTTGCTTGAGTTAGTTCCATGACATGGTATCAGAGTCTGCGCAACCGCAGGTTCGAATCTCAACTCTCTTCAACCATTGTCTGTCGTAAGATTTTGATTGAGTTGGTAACTCGTTAAATTTTTCCCTACTCATAAGTCATCAACTCATAACTACTCTACTTCAATAAGGTATAGAACCGATCCAAAAGGCACAAAATTTAACTTATATACTCCGTAAAAGAGAGTATTCTTATCTTTTTTAAACATGAAGGTTATATATTATTACTCCCTCCGTCCCAATGAATTGTTTGCCTATTTCATATTGGGGCGTCTCAATGAATTCTTTGTCTTCCTATTTTAGGAATGTTTTTTAAATGTAATTTGTGTCTTCGCTCCACATGCCACTTTCTAATTGGATCTCTTCTCCTTGGTGCCAAAAATAAAGACAAACAATTCATTGGAACGGAGGGAGTATTGCGTTAAACTATTATTGCTATATGGGTAAGTCATGTCACGTAAGATTGTCCTTGAGAGTATTCCGTATAACAAATTGTCAACATAATAACGAATGCTATAAAAATATACTCCGTAACTGTTTTAATTTTCAGAATTTAATAAATACTTTTTCATAAGTTTGTTTTATTTTATAAGAGCGTTTTACCAAACATTTTCTACAAATACGTCTCACACCAGCATCCGAGAATAAGATTAAGGCCTTACTAATTACTATACCTCCCATGTATATCCAAGTAAATTCTTGTTCGTGACGAACATATTCTTCACAAATTTGTGACGAGATAAATAATACTGTAACCTTTTTGACAGATAAAGACAGAAACTTTGTTACTCTGATCCTTACATTATTATTATTATTATTATTATTATTATTATTATTATTATTATTATCACTATTATTATTATTTTGCTGTTAGTCGTATTACAATATAAAAGAAAGAGATTTGAACATGTGATTTATTGTCACCAAGTATCTAGTCTTAGTGACTAGGCTAAGATATTTTCGATTTCTAAATTTATCTTTATCTTACCTGCTAACCATATAGAGTAATATTATTTGAATTATCATTAATTTATAGCGAACATATTCATTCCAAGGAAGCTAAGACTCACTAATGCGTCGAAATCAGATAATGGCATGCCCACCGCCTTTTCACCTATGCAAATGTTAAAAACAAAGAACCACTACCTAATTTTATCACCACACCATTATTTATTTATTTATTTATTTATTTGTTACTTTAAATAAAAATTTTATTTGGAATTTAGTCTTTAAAAATACAATGATGATGAAATTAAATTACTATAATCGGAAATGACTCGATTCATCACAATCTTGCAATTTTTAATTACCTAAACATTACGAAGCTTCTTAGACTTTTTCACTAACTAAATTACTTTTATATTTTTTCCTCTCCATTATTTATATAACATTTTTATTATTTGTAATAAATGACTGAAATGAAGGGAGTAATTATAATGATGATATAATTATATGAGTACTATAATGATAAAATAAATTATCTCAATCAAAACATTAACCGAATGTTAGCTAAGCTAGGCTTAATTAAAAAGTGGTTCGTGCATGGTCCATGACTCCTATACCACCGTGGGTTGAAATATCACTTGTGAAATTTTTTATGGCATAAAGAATTGGGTAATTAAGTACTCGTACTTCTTATGCCATAAATATATTAAAATAAATACTTCGTAATATTCCTACTCCGTAATAACAGTGGACGTTGTGCCAAACCAATATTACTCGTGCCACTATAAAAATTTTTGTCGGCGTATATCCATATTAATTTAATCATATCCAAATTGAGTGGCAAAAGCATTATTAGAATGTGTTATCACTTCCCTTAAAGAACTTTCTCAACTCTCAACCAAAAGTTTAAACTAATTAACTACTACGGAGTATGGTATATTTGTGCTCGATTAATTATGTATTATTACTCTTCTTCGATATTATATTAGATCGTAACTATAGCATTGTACCGTGCAACAAAGTTATAAATTTTTAATTTATGGTAAAAAAAAAAGGATTACTTTATAGAGTATATATTAGTGACAACTTTTCAGTACTACAAACTGGTCACGAATTAACCTAGCTAAAATGATCAATTTTATCATAAACGGCCAACTTTTACCTTTGTCAGACGATACAACGATTTTACATTATAATTGTGTGAAATTTAAATAAAAAAAAAAAATGTTTTTCTCGACAAGAAATAATTAGAGAATATTTGTTGGCTTGATAGTTTAGTTGACCTGCTCATGTATTTGTTAAATTAATACACAAGATCTTATAAAACAATAAATTGTTCAGTTTTTGATCAAGTCACATCTGATGTTCTCCTAATCCTTGCTGCTTTAACTTTGATTTAGACCAATTAAACATCCATTACTTCCCACATACTCAACTAATATTAAACACAAAAAATAAAATAAAATAAAATACTTGTAGTTTATTTAATGTTTAGGTATTAATTTTATTGATTCTACTTTGTTTAATTTGATTAACAATTTTAGTTGTGATTGGGATGTTTCAATTTATATATTACCTCCGTCCCACTAAGATTTTCCTTTTTCATTAAAATACTTCTCTCATATAATAGGAAAATTGAGCAATCTTTTAGGGATAGAGGAAGTATTGTATTACGAGTATGAATTATCGATTTATGACTTGTGTACGTTAAACTCGAGAAAGGCTAGCGTTGTATGTATTAGATATGCGTGTTTGAACTTGAGATAAATTATTTAAATAGAAACGATAAAATGCAAAACGTCTTTAAAACAGTGAAAAAATGTGTCTTGTACTTTTGTAATCTTATTATCCTCAATCCTAATATCCTAGGGTATATGCATGTGTATTGTTCAAAGTGTGCAACACATGTAGTGTAGTGATGCCCAATGCAATGGACCAGGAGTAGGACAGTGAGGGTCGAGCTGAGCCATAACTGAGTTGCATGTTTCCATGTAACTATACTTGTGCGAGGAGTGGTCGGGCCGGGATATGTGCTAGTGCGCTACTCTCGGTTATTTGGCCCAGACCCACCTCGTATATCATTTTGTAAAAAATAACAAAAATTTGAACTTGGGGTTTTAGCCAGGCTGAACCGGGATATTGTGGCCTTGACTGGACCGGAACGACCAAAGTTGATCAAAAAGTGCGCTCTAATCGACCGCATTTTCGCCTATCTCTAAATGACAGTAAACACATAATTGACTGACGAAATGTCGACTATTCAGATTATATGGTACAGTAAAAGTGGTTAAAATAGTGTGGAATAATAGTGCGCACAAAGTATAGGAATCATGAATTCATGACGATATAGTTAAAGATGTGCGCAGCTAATATTGAAAAAAGTGTTGATAAAATGATGAGTAACTTCAGAGTTGGTGGTCATGTGTTGAGGGCCTCAGTTGACTCAAGAGTCTATGCTATATTGCTATGTGTAATTAATTGTTTGGGGAGACAGAGACAATATAGCGAAGAAAATTTCAATTTCGTTGTTCTACTTTGAATTTGTGTCACATGTTAGTATAATATTACTCCACTCCCGATATAATTTGAGTAGGTTTCGTGAGATATAATCGTATTTTATTATGTATGTGAGAATTCTCTTAATAACGTTAATCACTCAACTCTCGTCAATATCCCACAATATCTCACCTACACTCACCCGACATTTCATATGTCGTCCTGCAAGTATGCTTCTTCATGCACGATCCCCGAGAACCTCACTTTGCAGCCTTAAAACGGATTCTTCGCGACAATACTTCTTATGGCATCACTATTCTTCCTTCTTCCTCCACCAACTCCATCCCGCATTGCCTACTCCAATGCGGACTGGGGCGACTGTCCTAACACTCGTCGCTCCACTTCTAACTACTACGTCTACTTAGGAGACAGTGAGACACACATTGTCTCCTGGTCCTCAAAACACCAACCCACTATTTCCCGTTCCAGCACTGAAGTCAAATATCGCGGTGTTACCTGCACCGTTGCCGAAACATTCTGCCTCCACAATCTTCTACTCGACCTTCACTTGCCTTTATCTAAAGCTACCACCATCTACTACGACAACGTCAGGGCCATCTATCTTGCCGGCAATCCCGTCAATCATCAACATACCAAACACATTGAAATTGATATTCACTTTGTTCGTGAAAATGTTGCTCTGGGGCAAATTAAAATCCTCCATGTTCCCTCATGCTACCAGTTTGCCGATTTCTTCACCAAAGGTTTCCCTAAAGTTTTATTCCATGACTTTCAATCAAGTCTCAACGTTCGTTTTTCTATCGCTTCAACTATGGGGTGTAATAGACTACACTATTTTCTAATAGTCTACCTTCACTAGTTCCCTGTTATCTAATTAATCTCCCATTTACCATGTTTCATATGCTTCGAATGTATAGTTTCTATGTATTTGTAGAGTTCCTAGACTTAGATTATACTCTCTCTGTTTTTTATGTTTCTTCCCATTTTAATTAAAAATATTTCTCACAAATTTTAAAAAGTGGGAAGAAACATAAAAAATGGAGGGAGTAAATTTATTGTTGAAAAGGAGGCAAGAAATATACAAATCCTAATTGTACTTCAAATGTTGAACTAAAAAGAGAAAAGATAACGAAAGATGAAAGTATAATTGTGCAACCACAAATTTACCCTATAATCGAAATCGAAATACTATAAAACGGGTCCAAAGTCGGGACAGATCCACGTTCTTAGAAAAAACAGAAACTCGTCGCCATAATATCCGATTTTACCCACCTCTATTGACCCTATCACTTCAAAGTCCCACGACAATTTAAAACAAATAGATATATGTTAAGTAATCAGCAAATTGTTACTCCTAGTACATATTAGACTGTCTTACCATGAGACTAACCAACACATCAACCGAAACAATAAATGTAGTGGCAATTGAGTTTTTTTTTTATTCAACAAAAAATACAGTTAGTCGCATTATATAGGGACGAGAGACTCGAAATTGAGACGTATTGTTCAGGACTTCAGGTTACACAGTGTTAATCCATTAGTCGAAGACATCTTCGATTATAAGACACTCATTTAATCCAACTACTCATTTAGGGGGCGTTTGGTTAGAACATGGGAAAGAGAAAGTGAATAAACATGAGAAACAAGAATAAAAGAAACAGATTTCCTTAGATTTTTGTTGTTGTTTGTTTAGAAATCATATGGAATAGAAATGACGAGTGGTAACGGTGTCAGGGTGGCAATAGGGACGAGATCGGTAGTGGTGGTGTCAGAGTGGTGACGGTGGTTGTGACATTGGTTGTGGTGGTTTTAGGGTGGTGGGTGATGAGTTGGGGTGGGTGAGGGAAACAAAATCCAAACCCAAGGGTGGAGGATTGAAATTATAGGAGTACGAGGGTTTGAGGGAGAATAAAAAGGGGAAGAGAATACAAAAAAAATGAAAACAAACAACTACAAAGAGAATGAAGGGGTTGATTTCTTTCATGTAACCCCTCAACCAAACGTTCCTTTAATCTAATTTATTGGATTGAATTTACTACATAAGACGATTTTATAGGAGAGCTTTGAAAAACAAACCCAACTCAAAGCCCAAGTTTCAAAACGAAACCCAAATCGCAGAAAACGGACTCCTAAAACCCTACACCAAAAACCCAAACCTCTTTCAATTATCCGTCATTTTTTTCAGCTAATTTCTCCCTCCAAACGACGTTTCTCCCGATTTTATCTTCAATTTTGCTGCTTTGAACCTCCCACATAAACTTCTGGGTATCGCTTGATTTTCTGGTAATTTTTTTATCAATTGAAACATACTATATGTTTTGTTCTATCTTTCTTTAGCTGTGAAATTCAATACCATAGAATTCGATTTGTTTTGTAATTGATCAATGATTTTAGTGTGATGATGTTTGTTTAGATAATATAGAAACTGGGTTGATGTTTGATTCATGATTTGTAGTTTATTAAGCACTCAATCAAGGTTTTTTTGTGGGGTTTTTATTTTATTGGATTTTAGTTAATTGGATTTTCAATTGTTGTTTGTATTGATCAGGAGCAAGAATGAAACTTTTTCGGGTTGTCTCGCGATCTATAAATAATGGCTTTCATCATCAGTTTAATCGATCTATGTCAGTTTGGCCAGGCATTCCCAATTCAAATCACGGTATTTTTTTTTTTTTTTTTTTTTTTTTTGGTGTTTTGTTATTTGGCTAATTGCATATTCATTTGATTGGTGATTTGGCGTATGAGGAGGTCGAATGCTCGCAATCTAACATCTATATAATGAATTTTAGTTATAAATTCATAATGAATTTATGTGTGTATTGTGTCCCCTTTTAGGCTATAAAAATAAAATCTATTCCGTATAATATACTCCTACTTTGTATGTATAAATAAGTTTTAGAAATTAATTAGGATCCCGGAAGCTTGGTCACTACTGGTTACACTCGTGCCCAAATGCGTAGTCATCTTAGTTATGGACAGAATTCCTTAGAGTTTGTACTTGTTCGCAATATGAGATCACATGTTGTACTTGTACTGTACTCCGTATATCAATAGAGAGATTTCCGAGGGGCTCAAGTTTTTGTAGTTCGGGTGAAAACGTTGTATAGAATGATACGTTAGATGCGAGGGAGCCCTTTAGATGGTTGACGGATTGCTGAATCTACTGATTGAGATTTGCTCGAGTTATAGAATACTCACATTAGATGCGAGGGAGCCGTTTAGATGGTTGATGGAGTGTTGAAGCTACTGATTAAAATTTGCTCTCGCCATTTAGATGGTTGATGTTTTTTTCCTAGAAATGCTACCTTATATTTAGAGGTATTTGTAAAACAACTACCTAGTATCTTTTTTTTTGCTTTATGCTACCTAAAATTTTCATATTTAGCCATACATAATACCGATGTGAAATTTGCTAGTAAAACAACATAAATAAACGAGAGATAGTTGTTTTACAAATGCTCTTAATATAAGGTACAATATTTACCCAAAAAAACTCTAAAATTAATACCTGAATGATCTTATTTATCTGCCATGGTGCTCAGTAGGTCTAAACAACATTGATAACCAGAATACAAACTCAGCTGAGTCCACAGACGACTTCCAGAGGCGTATGTTAGGCGATGCACCTGAACTCGAGTCAAGTTCATTTCTTCGAGCACTTGATATGGGCAAAAAAGGCCGTTCTGGACAAGGCATGAGTTTTACTCGTGATGGAGACGGTTCTGAAATTCCTGAAGGATTGGGTGGTGGTTTCCCTACGTTCACAGATGGAATGGAAGAAAAGTTGAAGAAGGCAGCTGAAACTCCATATTTTGAGGTCGATCCACAGGAGATTGCCTCTGATGATTACACCTATAGACCTGACATGAATTTTAAGGCTGGAATGACTTATACCCCTCAGGTAGGCAGTTGAACCTTGTATGTTATTGCTGTTTGCTGTAGCAAAGGATTGCACATTTTGTACCAATCCGTGTTCCTCAGACTCTTCTAGGTGTCGTGTCCGACACGGCGTCGGAGTGTCGAACACGACTCTCTTGGGCTAAATTTTCAATTTTTTAGTCTAAATTGAAGTATCCATGAGTCGTGTCGGTGCCACACAGGCCACATAGCACCCAAGTGAAGTGTCGGAGTAACATATTTATCCATTACCTAGTGTAATGGTTTTCACGAGCATTGTATAAAGCTTTCGCCATCAACTCTATCAGGGTGAAATATTATGTTCCCTTTTTCCACATTCTTAGTATCACGTTTGGGTATGACCTGGTGCAAAGCGCGCGTCATGTGCAGTTTAGTTATTTCTATACTTTGTGAAGTAAAAAAAAAATCATTTCTATTTCTTTTCAACTAAATTTTTTGTATTTTGTTAGATTGGTGATACATTTATTGTATTTGCAAAATATTGTCAAGAGCATTATTTTATTAATATTATTTCCTTTTTTAGATTGTAATATAGATGTATACTACTATACATATTGAGATATTTTGAATGTTCCCCCCCCCTTAGTTTATGTTTTAGTATATAGGGAATATCAGATATTTATAAAATAGGAAATGTAAATCTTAAGTTGTCGTATAAGAACATAGATGGTTCAAGAGTGTGAACATCTGATTTTGTCCTGTCCCGTATGATTTGACTTCTGTTCTCTATGTTGCTCACTCTCTTAAACCTTGTTACACTCGTCACAGGATCTGAATCTCAGGACGACAGGAATTTGGAAACCTACTAAAAAGCCGGAGTTTGAAGTAACTACAAAGGAGGCTCTCGAAAAAGCAGATTTCAGGGTAAGCATACGCTACTAAAAACTGCTCGCACTTCTTTACATTAGGTGTAACACGTGGCAAAATCTATTTGAGCCCGACAGTTTGGTGTTAATTTGTGTTCACCTTGAATTTTTTTGAGAACAAAGAAGTGGTCGCTAAGTAAAAATTGAAGTGTCGATGATCAAATAGTCACGAATGGTATGTAATTAGTTACGAAATAAGTGTCAGCAACAATACAAAAGTTTCAGTCAAATACGTTATGTGAAGCAACTTTTTTTTTTTTTTTTTTGCAAAGCACAACATATTGGCAACCTAAAGCAAATCCGACGAGTGAATAGTTTTGCTTGTGTCTTACTAGCTTGGTGGGGAAAATGCAACAGAAAAGATAAAAGCTAACAAGACACGTGCAACAATACTGTTCCCTCGCCAGATTTACTTTTAAGTTGTGAAAATCTGGCAAAATGTTGTGTCTCACAAAAAATATACTCATCCGTTCACTATTTTTTGTCCCATTTCATTAAAATACTCCTCACAAATATTCATGAAATGGGGACGAAAAATAATGACCGGAGCTAGTACTATTTAAAGGGTTACAGCCCCTCCGTCCCTTAAAGATTACCCCGTTTTATTAAAATACTCCTCCCATGTAATGAGGGAATGGGGCAATCTTTAAGGGATAGAGGTAGTATTTCATAACATTTTCTTTTATCAAAGTCTGTGTTTCACAAAACTTTTTTTTGTTAAAGCTTGTGTTTGACAAAAACAAAGAACTCTTTTACTAATACTCCTATAATATGAGGTCCCATAGTTTCCAAGGAAAGTTGTTCCATGATATTTTTATCATGTGACCGTCTCATATAGGGGTGTTCATCGGTCCAGATTTGTGCCTGAGTGGCTAACTAGACCTGGGCAAAGGGGTCACCAGGACTTCCTGGTAGGGTTATTTCAGGGTCGGTAAATTTGGGTCAACTTCGGGTCGCAACGGGTAATTTTCGGATTTGTTATTTTCAATTTTTAGGGTTACCGGCTTGTTTTCTACGATAACCATTCGGGTTCGGTCTGGTCAATTTGTGTTAGGGGTGTCGGGGCGGGTTCAGGCTAGTTATTCAGGCCAACTAACTACTCATATTTTCTAGACCCGCAGACCAGGTCGGTCCGCCAGCCCAGTCTGGGTTAGAGGTCAAGACTGCATTTAGACCTGTTTTTTTAATGTGGACCGGACCAGTGACTGGTTAACGAGACTTATAAAGCCTGGCTGCCTGGGGAATGGATTGGTTGCCACCTGTTAGGTCAGATTCAACCCTGCCGATTCGGTTGGCCCGTCTGGACCGATATATGAACAGCACAAGTCTCATGCAGTGCTCTTTGATTTTTACTAGTTCATAAAGTCAGCTTCATTAAGTGAGGTTTAAGATCTCTGAATAGTTTCCTACTTATGTTGCTTTCTCCCCTTTGATCTTGTGTTTGACTTCGTCCTTCTACCCTGATCATCGTTCAACCCATGTGGCAGAACGTTCGATTCCTTGCCAACTTTATAACGGAAGCTGGACTAATTGTCAAGAGGAACAAGGTAAAGTAATGACCTTATATTAGCAATATACTTTCCTTGTAAATTATGGTTATCTGAAGTTGCACCTTGTGTACTCTTGAAGACTGGAATTAGTGCTAAAGCTCAGAGAAAAATTGCTAGAGAGATCAACACAGCCCGTGCTTTCGGTCTCTTGCCTTTTACAACTATGGGGACAAAATCTTTTGTGTTTGGGAGGACAATGGAGAATCTTTCCCGGGAGTATGAGTTAGACCCTTACGACATCCCTGCTGATGTGGACAATGTTCAGGATCCCATTGCAGAATAGATGCTCAAGTAATTTGAGAAGACTAAGGTTTCTGCACTATCGATAACTCGTATTCTGTTGCATCCAGGTTCTTCTCTACAACTTTTTGTTTACCTGTCTTGTTAAATGAAGCTATATTGTTGAATTAGTAGATTTGCGCCAACATTTTCCAGCTACCCGTATGCTCATCCTCTATGTTACCATCTCTAATGTTTGTGTTATGTTCCATAAGTGTATCAAAATTTTCAAGTTTAATAAAAAAACCAAGATTAAAATTATGGGCTGTCGGCTTGTACCATGTTACCGTAGTATGAATTTGTTTTGTAGTTCCCGGCGGTGTAGTCTCTGTTGTTCCTTATAATATGCTTCGCTGTGTTTATCACCTGGTTAACTATGTTAGTGTCCGAATTAACCATGTGATTCCTTTTACACGGGAAAAAAAACTATACTACCAAATAAGTTCTCTTCTTGGACTTCTCTAGAATTACTTCACAGTATACATAATTTTATGAAGTACTCCGTATTTCATATTCAAAATCAAAGAATAATGAACTTGACTTCATTGTAAAATAAAGACAATCTTTTTATATTACTTGGAACATAAAATAGCATAATCAAGAGACCTGTCTTTTCAAATGAACTTTTACCCTGGAAAGTATAGTCTATGCGGCGTAAATCCTTGGTTTTCTTTGGCATTAAAAGTCAGAAGTCAACTGGCAATACAAACTGAAATTTCATAAGCAGTTTAACATTTTTATAGCTCTCTCCCTTCTTGTTGTACAATGGAATTGCTCGGATGCCACTCCGAATCTCTGAGACGGGTAAACACGTTTGGCCGGCAAAGTCATGGTGTCGAGTAGTATCGAATTCAAGTACTTCAATCCTTAATAGAGCCAGATCAGGAACCGTTAATGGGAACTCAAACTCCTTGTTCCATGTCGGAACCCATTGATCCTCTATAGGCCGCGTACTCTCCTTTTTTGTGTCAGCTGGAACTCCAAGTATTGAAAGCTAGACACAAAAATCACATTCAAATCACTGAAATTTGACTGCACTTCCAATTCCATCCCCATTCGGGAACACCCTCTTTTAGTGTTGCTAGTACAAAGGTAAGGTTGTGTACTTCTAGTCTTCCTAAATTTGCATTAGCCCTTAAGCTATGTCACTCCGACTTGGTTCGAATGGCCGGGCACGGGTGCGTACACGAGAGTAGGACTCGGTTATTTTAAGAAAAATTGACATGTTTTCTAAAGTGAAGTGTCGAAGTGTCATATCAACGTCCAAGGGCGAAGGGTCAAGTGTCCAACACCTTTACATGAGCTCATACGAAGGGTCGAAGTAACACGGCCCTTAAGGCACTAGGGAATGTTGGTTTCTTTTGCTTGAAAAGTGCTACACTGTTAGGTTTGATGCCAACACTTCTTTGAACCTAGATTATGAGTACTACCGCCTGTCAGGAGCTCTGAATTTGCTAGAAATCTTAGTTTTAACCTCATATCAACTTACCTTAGCGAAGAAATCCGGTGGAGACAATTGATCAAAATATGATGGACGGAAATCCAAGTGCCATCCTTCACCCATGTACACTTTTATCTGTCATGTTATAAGATTCAGTTAGAAGTGTCTCAATGAATTGTGTGTTGACTGTCGAAGTGTCGTGATTGGAAGTATTGATAGAAACCATAACTACCTTCAGAATCTTCTTCACCTTCTTCTCAGTGTTGGGATTGAATCCCTTGTTACTAAGCAAGACATCAGGTTTTTTCATATAACCGCATCCACCATTACCCCTGAACATTCCTTGCATGATCGAGAGGTTCTTTCCGTGTCCCTGTCAAAATTGAGCATTCATTAACATTCCTTGCACGACTGAAGGAAAAAGTCCGAAGTACTGCTTTATGCAACTGAAGATTCACACCTGCATGTTGAATGCAACCATTTGAGCTCCATGAGTCCATCCTATTAGAGGATTGTAATTTGTCGAGAAAATCCGTGATCCTTTTGGATATACTCTTAGCAGGTTCCTCTGAGTGAACCTAAAAAAGTATTAGGAGGAATTACTGAATTTGTTCCGATCATCCTACTGTAACATGAGGCAAGAGTAACCTTTTTTTTTGGGAGTTCGGTGATGATGCATAAGATTTTGTCTAACCTGACTATATCCGTTGCATAAGTCTTCACAGAACTCTGAAGCCTCTGTTCACTCATGCTTAAGCGACGCACTCCCTTAGAATTGTCTTTCAACAAGTTTCCTAGTTCACCTTTCAACTTCATGGCGCGAATGGCAATTAAGGTGCTATACTCGGGAACAACAGCTTCTTCTTCATCGTCTTCCTCTATTTCACTGTTTCGCTAGTGATATTCATTGATGACAGTGAAAACACATTCTTTAGACAAAATGTTCCTGGTAAAAAGGGTTAGGCTCAACATATTAAGCGTCAAGTTAACCTTATGCTGTGCATTCTCGGCTTCATTTCTGAGATAACCTGCATTTTTGGTTATTGATACTGTTATATTTGTTGAGTCATCTTTGGGTGGAAGATCTTGTTGTTCGTGTTCATTCAGACTGTCGAGCGACTCTTGTGGTGGTTTGGTTGATATCAATATCTTTCCCTTCAAACTTTCTGGTGAAGGGAATTCGAGAAAGGCGACTCCTGGATACAACATCTCCTCAAATGTTGTTATGACCATCTGAATTAGAAAAGAGAAAAACAGGTTGGATAGATGCACTGTTTTTTTAAACTAGAATAGAGCTAATCTATGTTAAAGCAAAAAACATTTAGAAAACTTTCCTCGACAACTTTTTTCCGGAGTGAAGGATTCAAGTGATCTTCAAAGGTAATGATAACAGGGTAATCTGAAGCTTTGAAAGCGTTTTCCTTAATGGCTTCCAAACACTTGATTAGTTCCACCCGAGAAGTTAACGTCCTGCGGGTTTCAACATCATCTGAATTCAGACAAGTCTCAGTGAAGTGTAATGTACTGACCTACTGTCTGTTCTTCAGACTTTCAGTCACAAAACAAAAGTACCGTAACTGTAATGTATTGAGTTACCTTCTGTTTTAACAAATTCCGAGTTCATACAAATCTCAGTAACTGTAATGTACTGAGTTACTGTCTGTTTTTCAAACTCAGTCCCAAAATAAAAGTACTTTCTTTTTATTTATTCTTTATTATTTTATTTTATTTTTCAGAAATTATTTTCATATTTTATTTTTCAACTTGGAGTTTGTAACCCTTTAAAATTTACTCCACTATTAACACTTTCAACTTAATTTTGCATTTCAAACAGTATTTTTTTTAATTATTATTCTATTGTATTGTTTGCCTTCCTTTTTATTTTATTTGTTATTTTTGTTTTTTTGGATGACCACTTGAGGACTTCACATATTGATTCATGTTAGCCGATCCCAAAACTTTTTGGAAACAAAGGCTCTGATGTTATTGCTGTAACGGTAATGTACTGAGTTTCCGTCTGTTTTTCTGAGCCATTATGATTGTTTATACAAAAAGAGAGCTCTGCTTTTATGATTGAAATGTGATTAAAGTATTAGGATAGTAAGTATACCCTCCATGGCGAACTTCGACATTGTCCTTTTTGGAAGGCCACAAGTCTAACTCAATCACCCTGACTCCATTTCTGAGAGCTGTAATAATCGGTTCTACACTGCTGTCGCTACTTAGCTGGTTTCCTGTCAAGTAGGAATTGTGGCCTGTGTACAGGAAATAATGAGCTAGAGGAGCTTCCATGTCATGGTGCACCTGTACAACCACCACCCATATAACATCACTTCATAATGAGTGGTACTCATGAGTCATGACTACACCTGGCACACGGGTCAACCAGGTCCAGTAACTCCAATTATTTTTTGGGTCAGTAAGAATCGGCCATCGGGTCAACCAGGTCCGAGATATTTCGGGTCCGAGTCATTTTGGGTTTTTTATTTTCAAACTCTTTTAGGGATATTGGTTCGTATTTCACATTGGGTTAGGTTGGGTCCAAGTTTGGGTCGGTCTGTGATATTTCGGGTCCGAGTCATTTTGGGGTTTTTATTTTCAACTTTTTAGGGATACTGGTCTGTATCCTGTAGTTCGGGTTAGGTTGAGTCAAATCCCGGCCGGGTTCCGGTTAGGTCATTTGGACCAGACCAGTTTTGTCAGGTCATGACCTAGGTTCGAATCTCATGAGCCACATACTTGCCCTTCTGACTCTCTTTGCACAAAAAAAGCTCGCATGGGATAGGCTTACCTGAAGGGAAATTGGAGGATTGAAGTCTCCAAAAAGGTATCGGAAGAAGGAATTAAGGCTCAGACCTCTTCTCTGAAACACATTAACATGCTTCAGGAAGATGTCTTGAGCATCATCAATAGTTGCCTCATCTTCTCCTTGAAAATCCACCAGAAACTTATGTAAATGCTCGACTGTCATATACCCGTTTTCAGAATACTCCTTGAACAAATTCACAACATCTTCTGGCGGTTCTGCCAGTTTCTGTCGAAACATTCGACTGAAACAAAAACAGAAGTTGTATGCCTGCTTAGATTGTTTGATGAGATTACTTCTCATTGATAAATATTGTTTAAGATCTTGCATCTTTGATAATCAAAGCTTTATTATGTCTTCTTTGTGTTGCAGGTTTTCGGGTTAAATAAGGCATGACTCACGATGTTACTTGCTCGCAACTTAAACATCTCTACTTTTGGCATCGCCTCCTGCTTAAGTGAGAATAATGTACTACTCCATTTGTTTCCTTCCCGTAGTTAATGCTTTCTCGAACATTTTGTTTTTGTTTTTTGTGATCTGCCGGGTTTTGCACTCAGGTTATGAGTATCACCGTTCAATTACTTTAGCAGTTAAATTAACTGACACGCTTGTACAAGTTTCCACAAAAAGCATGAAATGGTTCTTTTGTACACTTTTTGCTATTATAAGCAAGAAAAAGGGCAAAGGTTAAGAATAAAGAGTACTAAGAGTATGTCAGATTCTTACTCTTTTGTATATTCTTACATCAAACTAGTTTATATAGACATCTGAACGAGTCTTGTATGAGACGATTAAAATTGACCGGGATGAAAATTGAGACTGGTATGAAGTGAATTTCAAACGACTGGAGTTGGCTAACATGAATCATCAAAAGGAACCTTCAATTTACAGCAATCAATGAAGCATTGGTACATTACAGATTTACAACTCTCTTTTTTCTTTTTCTTTTTTCAAGTTCCTGATATTTCAGTGTGATATTCTATTTATACAAACAGAAATTGCATCAAAAGCTTGACTGAAGCATATCTCTCTCCCTCATAATTGTACAGAGGAACTGCATGAATACCAGGCCTGAGTTCAGAGATAGGCAGGCATGTTTGCCCTGCGAAATCGTCCTTTTCCGATTTATCATATTCGTAGACTTCAACTCTCAGTAACGCTACTTCGGGGACTGATAACGGGAAACTGAATTCCTCATCCCAAACCGGTATCCATTGGTCTTCTATCACCCTTGTTTTCTTCATCGTCTCGTCTGCTGCGACTCCTGCTATCCCCACCTGTCACCTCATCTTATAGCATTAGGGTACACTTCTTTCGCGGGTTACAACCATATTACAATGACATCGTACCTAGACCTTGCAAACAGAATTGACCGGACACCCGAACCAAAGACCAGAGTTTGATCCGGCCTACCCGGAACTGACCAGGCTCAGACTGAAGTGAACCCAATTTTTATAACCTAAAGTGGTTTGACTCGAAGCTGACCAGACCTGAACCCGACATGGCGTTTGCCAGGTCTAAGGAATCGGCCAGGGGAAGGAGGTGAGTTTATGGGAAAGCGAACTTGAACCGTTTGACAGGTAAGTTTGTTGATTACCTTCGCGTAGAAATCTGGTGGCGAGTACAAATCGAAATGTGTTTGCTTGAAATCAACATGCCATCCATCACCCATATAGATTTTAACCTGGAAATTTTGATATGAATGCTGTGAATTTCACCTTATATGACATATTATGACGTTAACAGAACATATATTTGGTGAAATTGGAGACCTTTAATGTTATCTTGACTGGCAAATCTGATTTCGGATCAAAAACCTCGTTCTCAGGACTCGACTTCAGCAGGAAATCCGGCTTTTTGATGTAACCACACCCTCCATTGGCTCGAAACATCCCGTGCATCAGCCAAAGTGGTTTGCCATATCCCTGAAACCATCGCAGCATTCCGTGTTCAAAACAAAGAGACGGTTTTATTGACAATCGGAGTTTAACTAATGTTACAGAAAGGTAACCTGCATGTTAAACGCGACCATCTGAGCACCGTGCATCCAGCCAACAAGAGGCTCATAATTTGAAGAGTCGAATCTCGTCACCTTAGGAAATATCCTTAAAATGTTCTTCTGAGTATACCTACAAAAATAAACCCTCATTCAAAATAGCTGATTGACAACAATGTGGCAAAACAAAAAAGTTGGGGACGGATTTGTACATCAAAGTACCTTACAATATCGGGTCCATATGACTCGGTGGCCTTAGCCAGAGTTTGTTCACTCCAACTAAGTCGGCTCAGTTTATTGGGGTCTACCTTGAGTGATTCCTTGAATTTACCCCTTGGAATCCCGGGTATTGTGATCATCTTCTTATATACCGGAGGCTCCCCGTTCATGGAATTATCATCAAAGTTATCATCCTCCTGAAAAACCTAGATGAATACTACCAGTCATTTAATCACTAGTCAATGTGAGTATATATGATGACTCGATTGTCAGGTCTAGTCCAACACCGAAGAATGTGAAGAAGAAGAAGAAGAAAAAAAAACCTTATTGTCGACGGCCACGGGTGTTAGCTCGTCACTAGAATGGCGTTCTTTTTGTGATGCGCTACCTTTATCGACAGAACTATCAGCGGCGAGATACTCCTTAGGCGGTTTAGTGGAGATGAGGACTTTATACTTCAAATCATCGGGGGAAGGGAAATCTCGAGTAAGTTGGGATTCAGGGTAGAACAACATATCTCCGAGTTCTCGTGTAATCATCTGTTAGAAAGTCAAATTTAACAATGTGGTTGTTTTAGTTCACATTTTGGGAGAATAAGGTGAGCGTGGTATGTAGTCGTCAACCTTAGGTTTTTGTAATGGCATTAGGTTAAAGGGTACTTACATGAGCAACCTTGGCTTGTAGTTTGGAGTTGAGATGATCTTCAAGTGTGAGAATCACGGGGTAAGGCGATGCACAAAACGCGTAGTTTTTAATCGCTTTCAGACATTTGATGAGCTCCACTGGAGTCGTAAGAGTCCTTAATACACCACCACCACCACCACCATTGTATTAATTAGAATTAGGCCAAATGCATTGCGTGAAGTTTAAGGGTACCCGAACTCAAGCTTCACCCCTATGCTCATTAATTTAAAATTTGACAAGATTCACTAGGCTTGAGGCCCGCTCATGTTTTGTTATGTTCGTACTATTTCCGTCTCAGTGATTTGTTTAACTTTTTAATCAAAGTTAAACAAATGATCGAGACGAATGGAGTACATTGGATGGTTGGCAACACACAACATAACAAAGGCACGGGGTTTGGGACTATAACAAGCCCAAAATACAACATAACACAACATGGGTGGCTGACTGGCCTGCACGTTCACTACAGTATTTTTTTTTACTGTACGCTCGTTGTAGCTTTGGTTTTTATTTTACTTTTAAATTGAATTTTATTTTAATATTTTGTAATTAGATTCTTGTGTTAATTATTTTGAATTTTATTCGAATTAATTTTGATTTGTACGAATGTAATTCTCGAATTAATTTTATTTTTGTTGTTGTAATTTTGTTATTTTAATTTTGATTTGTCCTATTGTAATTTTTATTAATTTTGATTTGTGTTATTTTTCGAATTAATTATGTTATTATAATTTTAATTTTGTTGTAATTTCTTGTATTTTAATTTTTCTATTTTTCTTTTGTAATAATAGTAATTATGATAATAAATTAGGGAACAAAAAATAAAATAAATAATTTTTGCCGAGAAATAATAATTAGGAACAAATAATAATTTTCCCCAAATTACAAAATAAATAAATATGAGTACTAATCATTTTTTTCGAGAAAAAACTTGACAATAATAACATTAATATTTTTTTGTAAAATGGAAGGAAAAAAAAAGTGAATAAAAAAACGAAAAAAAAAAAAATGCCGGCCGGAGTGGGGAGGTGGTGGAGGTGGACGAAATTTAGAACGCTTGAAAATTTTTTAGATTTCAAATCTCTCACTAATTCAATGATGAGGGGAAGGGGAAATGGTAAGGACAATTGGGTAATTTCCAGGTACAAATGAGGAATACACAATTATGAAAAAGCACCACCCTAAATTTTGTCAAAAACCCGGCCCGAGTCAATGTTATCTTGTTAAGTCAAGCCTAGGATGTTCGTGATTTGTCTTGTCTCATTACCACCGTTATTTTAAGAGTAAATTGGACATATATACCCCTCTATTCCATCCATTTATATACATTTATTTTATGCACGTATATTGATATTCGTTTTCTTTTGTCTATATTTTAGTTACATATCACTAAAAGTTATAAATACGGAGTACGGAGTATTTGATATTCATATATAATGGATTCGAGTAGACAATTTAAATAAAATTTTACTCCCTCCCATTCACCGGATTCCTACCATTTGATTAAAATACTACCCACATATATTCAACTTATGGTAGAAATCCAAAGAATGAGAGGAGTACATACTATGATTTATCTTATACTCTGTAAGAAGTTATGTTGAAGATTTGTCTCACTTATAAATATTGTAAAAAAATAAACGTATACAAATGAATAGACGGTGGGAGTATATAGTACTTACTTTCCATGGAGAACATGGACATTTTGTTTGTTGGGAGTAGGCCAAAGATCAAGCTCAATGACTCGAACTCCTCTCTCAAGTGCTTTGATTATAGGAATCTCACTGCAATCACTACTCAGTTGGTTTCCAGTTAAGTACGAATTGTGTCCAGTGTATATGAAATAATGCGATAATGGGGCTTTCATATCTTGGTGAACCTCCTATCAACAACAACAACAACAACAACAACAACAAATACCAATTCAATCAAATTAGCACATAAACATGTTTCCAACGCGTTACTTTACCCTCGTTTTTCTTCACTGGTAGAGTCGTAGGACTATATTGCACTATTTTTTTTTTTTTTGAAATTATTATTTTGTGAAACTTATTTTCGAAGAAAAATGTAAAATTATTAAAGTTATATTTAATCTTTATTAATTATTACTTGTATTGATGTAAAAATTTTACAATAAAAAAACTTTTTACACCAATCAAAATAACTAAAATCATCTTCTTTTTTCCATAATAACAGATGATCTCATGAATGTTAGTGAGATACTCTCAATTAATAAAGATAGTCAATATATAGTTAAAAAAATCAGATTAATAAAGATAGTCAATATATAGTTAAAAAAATCAGTGTGAGATGGTCTTCCAACGGAGTAACTCAACATATAACACTTAAACCCCCTAAAACAACAAACAAAAAAAATCATTAATCTTTTCTAAATGACAAATAAAATACTCCGTAAGACACGTAAGAATATAAAACAAAATGTTTAATATTATCATACTAACCTGGGATTTGATAGGAGGATTAATGTCAACTGACAACAAGTAAGTGAAAAACTCATCAATACTAATACACTTTTTATTATTATTATTAATAACATCATTATTATTATTAGTAAACCTATTAAAAATGTGGGTAAGGTGTTTATTATTAACCCTCATGATCTCCTCCTCCACCAACTTTTCAGCCTCCGCCACCGTGTGGCCTTGGACCGCCACCATGAACCGCCGTAGCTGGTCGGCCGACATGGTGGCGCCGCCTTCCGCGTAATCATTGAATAATTGTGTGATATCCATGGGTGGTTGTAACTCTACCTTCTTAAACTTCCTTGAGAAACACCCACATATGATATAACTCTCCATTCTTCTTCTTTTTTGTTAATAATATTATGAAATAAGAGTATATATATACTATCAAAAATTAAATTTTGTGTTTTTGGGTTGATGATTGAGTTTTTTTTTGTTTGATTTAATGAATGTAATTAGTAGAGGGGGATTAAGTTGTGGAGTGGTGATCATGAATGTAGGGTAGGGTAGGGTAGGGTAGGGTAGGGTAGGGTATCAATTAGAGAATGGTTCAATCTAAATATAGTTATGCACTAATGCTTATATATAAATATGAGTAAGTTACTCTAACTTGTGACAGATATATCCGTTATAAATTGGTAACGGGTCAAATATTATCACATGATGGTTAGATAAAACAAACATGGGCAGTAGCAAATTGTTTGTTTTTATCCACCTAAATGAATATTATTTGACCCGTCACAAACTTGTGACGGATATTCTCGTCACAAATAAGAATTTGCCTATAAACATATAACCTTAACTTTACCTAGCTAGAGCGCATCAAAGGCAGCGGCTTCAGGTTTCATTGTCATAAAAAAGTTTTCAGTTTTACTGTCTTTGTGATCCTACTCAATTCGAATAAAGACTAAATCGAATGGTTTACATCAACAGTCGTGATGCAGACCTTGCTTGTCGAGTGACAGTAACAAATTTGTACTACGAGTATAGTTTAGCAGAATGCGGTTAACAACTTTTAGTACTCGTATTAGGTTTGATTATCAAATCAAATTAACATAATTAACATATTTAGATTGAAATTTATGACGAAAATGTTTTCACAAACAAGAATTTGTGTAATGAGATACTCGGTACATGAAGTCATTTTCATCATTAGTTTTCTTCAACCATTGTGTTCCTTTATTTTTGTCCCAAACACCATTTTGTCAAAAACTTCCATTATGTTTGTGATCAAAATTTTCTTTCTAATGTGCATTAATTATATCTTTTTGGTAGGGTATTGTATAGTTGTAGTACTAATAAATTAGTGATACTTGTGTCATTTTGATTAACATAAATCTTCTCATGCATGATCCATCTAAAAAAAAATATACCTTTTTTTTTATGATTTAGCTATTCTAGAGAGGTATACATCATGGATCATCATAGTTTTGGCTACATGATGATCTTTTCACACCATATCATAGTTTAACGATCTTAGATTCATAATCCAAATTATGAAGATTGAGTCCCACAAATTTTCACAATTACTCGTCTAAGACTACCCTAAACACAACTTGGCATCCGTGAAATAGTTTGCATTCACGTTCTTTTTACAGTACAAAACCAGTGAAATAGATAGATGATCATATCGGATAAAAAATATATGAATTTTCTAGATGGTATCTCGTGTTTTTATGTTTTCTATATACTACCTTACACTTTTATAATCACGCATGATACCCCTCACTTTTAGTGTATTATGTCATCCTACCCTTAATGGTTAAAGAATGATAAAATACGGGTCTCGTCTATTTATACAAATTCTTCATTTTAAACTTACGAGTTAAGATAGATACTCCCTCCGTTCCAACCAATAGTATACATATTCCTTTTAGGTCCGTTCCAACCAATTGTATACATTTCCTTATTTGTATAGTCATTTTAATTATTAAATTACCTAAATAATCCTTCTTACTCCCCACCCCATCCAACCCCCAAACCCAAAAGTTGACAAAGGTTAAAATAGTAAGTTCAACATCAAATTATCCCTTTCCCAAACCACCTAAAATCTTGTGCAAAAAACATATGTATACTATTGGTTGGAACGGAGGGAGTATAATGGAAATGATCGATTCCCGAAACGAGTTGCTTTCTCCTATATATGCGCTCATACAGTCATACAGTCATACTCAAGCATGAAAATTGACCCATTCTACAAAGATGTGCATAATGACGTTACGTACTTGCGTTTGTGTCCATTTTTTTGGTACAAAATTAACTTTACATCACATCTGTGCAGTGACTGGATGAGTGTATGAGTAGTAATATTAAAGAGTGCGTGGTCCGGATTGGTAAATTTGATTGCTTCCTTTGGATCGGATTGTAAATATATCAGTCTGATCTCTTGTCTTCGATTCTCAAAGAATCAGAACACTCTTCAAACTGCTCCATACTTGAGAAAAAAAAGCTTAATTAGTCTTTTTCGTCGGTCCGGTGTAGCCCAAACCTGAAAAACCAAGCCTAAAGGATTCTAGTCTAGTCTGGTCAAGTCCACTTTTAAATGGAACGGTCTCTTAGTTGGGATTTGGGGTTGTTCAAGGGTTTATGTCCACATGGTCAGTCTTTTAAGACAAATATATCTGTTTTATAATTAAAATCAGTTAAAACCACATATTATTACGTAGAGAGTAGTAAATAAAATAAACTTTCATAAAATAGTCCTTCTACTTTTTTCCGAGATAATCTAATGTGCTTTATTTTAAATTTAAGTTGATATATATACATTTCTTAAAAAAAAATTCATGATAATTAAATAACAAGAAATTCTTAAGTATATCAGGTGCACCATCTTATTGTACTCCTTAGTCAATAAAAAATGTTGAATTATGCAAACGATTATAATTACCAATAAATAAATTTTAAAAAATATAATACATGATTAAGACTTATTAGTTATTACTGACGAATGTGTACGATGAGGTGGTACAACCCGATCGATAAATAATCAAATGGTAAATAATGTCAATTTGTAAAACATTTTAAATTCGTGGAAAATGTGTTTGCACCGACGTTGTTCGATTTTCTATACACAAAGTAGTTAGGTGTCCAAAACACCTTCTTTATAAAATAGTGAAGTCAACTGATGTGATGGCACAATGCAATTAGCCAATCAATTAAGTAAACACATTAATAAAAATCACTTAAATTTTGTCTAGATTGGATTGCATTGTCATGACTCATGATAATGCTTACTTTAATCTAATTAGTCTATGATTAATCATGATTGATCCACAAAATAATGGAAAAATAAATGGTTTTGTAATTTTAAAGTAAATATCGAACTCAATGTGTCATATTTTCGTGTCTCAACTTTTATTTTATGGTATTAACTTTTCTAATATGTACATTTTTCACTTCTTATGAATGTTGAAACACGATTTTATTCGAATCTTATGTCTTCGTTTAATGAAGTTATGAATTATTTAGCAATAAGATTAAGCATTAACTGGACATATATATTAATAATATTAATAATGTAACAAGGGACAGACAAAATTCAATGAAACTAAATAAAAATTAAATATTATTATTCTCAAATATCATTAAATTATTACGTTACTCATATTTTTGAGTAAAAAAATGACGTTGGATAATATTTTTGGGATTTGATCAAAAGTATTCAACGGTTTAAGGGTTGGAAATATAAGGCCACTATAAGAGAGACATATAATTAAAGAATAGACGTTGTTGTAACGTGGTATGAAGGCCACTGAATTAGAAATGAAATCGTCTTGAGTATAGTACAAATCGAAATGGACATCGTCGTCCCCCAATGTCACACAACACTCCTAAAAGGTTGCATTGTGTACTCAACCATTAGGAGTAGAAACTCATATAGTCATATGGTATGCTCAAAATTATTACAGACAAGAAGTAGACGAGATGAAATATGATGGGTTTCAAATGACTACAAGTTTCTCATTTTTATAGTGTAGGAGAGTAAAGCAAAAAAATTAAAGTGATTAATTGGCCTGGCACCATAATCACCAAGTTAATGACATACCCACCACCATAAACATAAGTCATAAACACAAAGTTTAATGACCATAACCATGCTGTTAGTGAAAAAATTCTTTTACGATGTTATAAAAAACTTCTCTACAATACAATGTATATAGTCAACATTACTAGCGATCTCGCATCCAACATTAAGTATTACATGGAAGTAGTATAATTTTGAACATTACTAAGTTAATCATGCACAATATATAATTTGACATGACTAGTGGAGTAGTGTTTATTAGTAAAAACAATTAAAAATAAGTTATCCATATGACTAGATCCACCTAACACATGCAACAAAATTCACATGTGCAATTCAATTACGACTACACTAACAAAATTTCTAATCATCCAACCTTGTAGTAAGATTTATCCAAACACCAATTTGAGTTAATTAATAAATCTAATCTTAAATCCTAGTAATTCAAATTAACAATATACTCCATATTTTTATACTAGTAGTCCATTTTATTGTTATGACTAATACGGAGTAATATATATCTGAAAATCACATAAAATGAAACGAATACATACTAAACTAAAATTAATAATTACACTTCAAATGAGATTACACTAAAATTGAATAAATTTATCATTTCATAATTTTCTAATGAGATTTGCTTCATTTTTGTTTCCAGGTTTTTTTTATACCTAACGTTTTTTTATTTTTATTTTAATTATTAAATCAAAGTCAAGGATATTAACTATATATATCAATAGTAGAAATTTAATAAAACCTTGTTGATATTTGGATTGAATTATCAAATGTAATAAAAAAATGATTGGTCAATAGATAAATAGTTTATGTGCTTTAATAGTCCACCTAAACTTTATTTTGTAGTCAATCTATTATTAAAAAAAAATTGGTCAGTTTTTTTAGGTAGGTATGGTTGTATCAAGACAAAGGCTAGTTATTGTACTAGTTGTTGGCAGGAGTACCAGGACATTTAATTGAGCCTGGACGTGGACTTTGTTTATTTGTTAAATAAAAGTGATGGAACAAACATCAATGTTAATGATTGTGGACCAAAGGTTCTTAATCACAACGATTAAGTATACTGGGAGACGGACTCCCACGCAATTAACGGGAGACACAATCCTCATCACGTAAGAGATATAATGCTATTAAGAGACCGTATCTTTAAAGTTTTTGTCAATTAAATAAATATGGAGTAGCAAACTATTACTCCGTATTACTCTTTTCTTTTTGCATAATTTTTCTGTGTTCTAACTCTGTCAGGATTTAGGAATTCCAGAACAAAAAATAGACGAAAAGCGTATGAAGAGTTATTCATTTCAAATATAAAGTGACTATATACACATGCACTTAGAGCAATGAAAGACATTTGAGGGTACCTAAATTCCATAAGACGTCGACAAACAAAAATGAAAAATCGTGCAAATTAAAAGAGATTTATAATTGTTATTTAGGCTTGAAATCGAAAATAGGTACTCCTGAAGTGACGATAGACGCATGGTAGGAAATATTGAAAAAGAGACGTGACCCAGTACGACCTCCTGGAAGGTCGAAACTAAAATGTATAATAATCTACGATGAATCCGAAGTCCCGAAACAAAACAATGCCATGAAATTGTATGGAGGTTTCATCAATTCAGATACAACAGCCATACACGTATACCATGCCGAGTTCAGCCAAGACAACAAGCATACGTCGCTTTTACAAGATTAACTCATTTTCGATCGACGGTGGTGTAACACATACCGGCACCCTCAAAAGTTCTTCGTTGTTCTTCACATTTTGTGAGGTCGTTTAAAATGACCTGCGCTAAACATTCTGTGCAACTTATGGTCACTTTTATTTCGGATCCCGAATCTCTGAAATTCGTGTATACACTACAATTCGAGCTGTTCAGAAGGTCGTAACAGGTCACATTTTAGTTTAACCTGATTTACATACTAGGAGTTGGGAGAAATTTCAGGATGTCCCCCCACTCGTTTTCAAGCCCAAACGATAAGTATACATTGCCAATTTCACGCCAAAACAACAAGTATATGTCATTTTCGCTCGAATAACTGATATTTCGATCGATATTGGTGAAACATATAAGTATCCTCAAAATTTCTCCGTTGCCTCACATATTTTGTGAGGTCGTTTAAAAGGACTCGATAAACAATCCATGCAATTTCTAGGCATTTTTATTCCTAACCCCGAAACTCTGAAAATCGTGTATTATACATTATTATACATTACGATTTAAGTTTATCGGGAGGTCGTAACGAGTCACGTTTCAGTTTAACATGATTTTCATACCACGTGTCCAAGGTCGTTTCATAATGTACCCAACCCGATTTCACGTCCAAACGACAAGTATATCCTGCCCGATTTCACGCTCAAACGACATGCATGCATACGCGCTTTTACACGATTAACTCCTTTTCGGTCGATTGTGGTGTAACTCATACCGACACCTTAAAAAGTTCTTCGTTTCTCATCATATTTTGTGAGGTCGTTTAAAATCACCCAATAAACAGTTTGTGCAATTTCTAACAATTTTTATTTCGGACCCCGAATATCTGAAAATCGTGTATAATACGCTACAATTTCAGCTAATCGGGAGGTCATAATGAGACACGTTTAATTTTCACTTTATTATCAAACCACGTGTCGTCCGTGGTTGTTTCATGATGTACCCTACTCGCTTTCACCCCCAAACGACAAGTATATCCTTCCCGACTTCACGCCCAAACAACATGTATACGTCGCCTTCAGACGATTATTAATTTATTTCCTATAGACAGTGGTGTAACACATACCGGCAAGTACCCTAAAAAGTTCTTCGTTGCTCATATTTTGTGAGGTTGTATACACCCGATAAACCGTCTGTGCAATTTTTGGTCATTTTTATTTCGGACCTCAAATCTCTGAAAATCCTATATTATACACTACTCCTTCACATCTATACAATTTTTTACACTTACTATAAATGAACAATCCAATCCATTTTGTACATTCTCCTTTTGGCAAAAGACTTTACCTTATAATCCTCGTATCTTTCTTCTATTTACACAAAATGCCACTTCTTTTTCCTTACTTTATTGTTCGATGGATCCATAACACAACTTGATTTACCAATAATATTCTTACTTTTACCACATTTCTTAAAAGTTGTGAAAAATCTTATGTAAAGAATTGAATGAATGAGAGGGAGTGTAAGGTAAGATGTTCATGAGGTCATAACGAGTCACGTTTTAGTTTAACCAGATTTTTGAATCACGTGTCTGGATTCGTTTCATGATTTAACCTACTCGATTTAACCCCCAAGCGACAAGTGCATCCTGCCCAATTTCACGCTCAAACAACATGTATATGTCGCTTTTACACGAATAATTGATTTTCGGTCGACGCACATACCAGCATCTTCAAAAGTTCTTCAATTCTTTGAGAAGAAGGAGTAAACTCAAGTGAAAAGGACTCGTGTTGGTGTGTGGGATCAGTATAGAGCATGAGGAGCTGTCGCGACTAACATTTTCGGTCCTAGTTTGGGCCGGAGTGTTGTATAAAAAAAACCCTAAAACCATCGGTTTTAAAGGTTATCATCCACGTTTATTATTCGTCATTTTGGTTCCCGGAATAAAAAGGTTTCATAATCGCGTTGAACAAATCTCCACACCAAATACATTGCTCCGGTGTATACGAGGGTCATTTGGATTTCAATGCAGTCTTTTAAAAGCCATGAGATTATCTTTTGAGACGTATTGAAATTAGTTGAAACAAGTTCTATATTCCATTTTATGTCGTCTTAGAAAGTTCTAATGATCATTATTAGACATTCTATTTCTATCGATAAATTTTCTTCAAAAAACATTTGTGCTTTAGAACTACTTTCACCGCCATATCCAAAAAAGTTAAAAATGACTAATTTTGAATGTTATTATCCACGTTTTTGGGCATTTTGGGTCCCAAAATAAAATGGTTCTATAATAGTATTGGACAAACTCCACACCAAATACAATGTCTCGGTATAATATGAGGGTCATTTGAATTTTAATGAAGTCTTTTAAAAGCCATAAGATTGTCTTTTGAGACGTGTAGCAAACTAGCAATCCGTCGAAACAAGTTCTATATATATTCCGTTTTATATCGTGTATGAGAGTTGTAATAATCATTATTAGGCCTTCTATTCCTATGATCGACAAGTTTTCATCAAAAAATATTCGCCTTTTAGAACAATTTTCACCGCTATCCAAAAAAGCTAAAACGACCAATTTTAAGGTTATTATCCACGTTTTTTTAGCATTTTGGTTCTATAATCGCGCTGAGTACCCCGGTGTAATATTAGAGTTATTTGGATTTCAATGGAGTCTTTTAAAAGTCACAATAAAATATTGTCTTTTGAGATGTGTCAAAATTCGTCGAAACAAGTTCTTTACTTCATTTTATATCTGCTCGGAAGGTTCTAATAGTAATTATTAGGCATTCTATCCTATGATCGACAAGTTTTCCTAAAACAATCACACTTTAGAAAAATATTCACCTCTTTCGAAAATAGCAAAAAAACACTGATTTTGAAGGTTATTATCCACGTCTTTTCGTCTTTTTTAATTGCGTCCAAAAATAAAATGGTTCCATATGACCATAATCACGCTGAACAAACTCTACACCCCATACAAAGGCCCGGTCATTTGGATTTCATTGGAGTCTTTTTAAAAGCATATGATTGTCTTTTGAGACGTGTCGAAATTCGTCGAAACAAGTTCTATATTCATTTTTATATCATGTCTGAGATTTAATATCTAATAATCATTATTAGGAATTTATTCTTATCGACAAATTTTTCTCAAAAAAACAGTCATGCTTTACAACCACCTTCACTGTTATCCAAAAATACTAAAAATCGCCGCGATTTCGAAGGATAGTATCCACGTTTTTCGACATTTTGGATTCCTGAAATAAAATGATTTCATAATCGCGCTAAACAAACATCACACCAAATACAATGACTTGGTGTATCATTTGGGTCATTTAGATTTTAATGGAGCTTTTTTAAAATCATAAGATTGTCTTTTGAGACGTGTCAGAATTTGTCGAAACAAGTTCTATATTCCATTTACCTCGTGTCTGAGAGTTATAATAATCATTATTAGGCATTCTATTCTTATCGACAAGTTTTCGTTGAAAAACATTCGCGCTTTAGAACAACTTTCACCGTTATCCACGTTTATCCACGTTTAAAGGTTATTATCCACGTTTTTTCGGCCTTTTGGGTCCCGAAATAAAATAGTTTTCATAATCTCGTTGAACAAACTCTATACCAAATACAATTCCCCGGTGTAATATGAGGGTTATTTGGATTTCAATGGAGTTTTTTAAAAGTCATAAAATTGTCTTTGAGACATGTCGGAATCCATCGAAACAAGATTGTCTTTGAGACATGCCGTTTATTCTTATCGACAAGTTTCCGTCAAAAACATTCGTGCTTTAGAACAAATTTCACCGCAATAAAAAAAAAACTAAAAACAATCAATAATTTTGAAAGTTATTATCCATATTTTTTCGGCCTTTTGGTTCCAGGAATAAAGTTTCATAATCGCTGAACAAACACCGCACCAAATACAATGTCCCGATGTAATATTTGGGTCATCTGTATTTTAGTGGAGTCTTTTAAAATACATAAGATTGTCTTTTGAGACGTGTCGGACTCAGTCGAAACAAATTATATATTCCAATTTATATCGTGTCAAAGAGTTGTAACTTGCAATAATCATTATTAGGCATTTTATTCATGCCCTATTTCACGCCAAAATGACTTGTTAATGTTGTTTTAACAAGATTAACTGTTTTCGGTTGATGGTGGTGTAACACATACCGGCACCCTCAAAAGTTCTTCGTTGCTCCTCAAAAGTTGTTCATGAGCCCATAACGGGTCACGTTTTAGTTTAACTTGATTTTCATAACACGTGTCTGGGGTCGTTTCATGATGAACCCTACTCAATTTCACGCTAAACGACAAGTAACCCTGCCCGATTTGACAACAATACAACAGATATACGTTGCTTTTACACGATTAACTGTTTTTGGTTGACGACGGTGTAAGTGTTCTTCTTTGCTCCTTAATTCCTCATATTTAGTGAGGTCATTTATAATGACCCGATAAACCGTCCATGCAAATTCTACCCATGTTATACACTACAATATCATCTTGGGTTGATTTGATTTCATTTTACATGTGTAAATCAGTAGATTCGTAATGTGAAAATCGTTCACAATTATCGAAGATGTCTTAGCCTAGTCGTTATGGTTAGGTGCTCTGGGACAATAGGTCTCAGGTTCGAAGTTCTCCTCCCCTATATTGTAATGCGACTAGGTGCACTTTTTCGTTTTGAACCAAAAAAAATCATTCACAATTAATCCCATAAAAGATAATTAGACATCTACATCCAAGTGAGGCCTAAGTAGTAATACTGCTAATTGAGTGGCTCCCTCGTGACGGATTATCAGCCGCAATATATAATCATAAATTCGTAACATGTTATGCAACGTACCGAATATTATAACATACCAAATACGGAGTACTCCCTCCGAGTTCCTATTATTGTCCCACTTTCCTTTTTGAGCTGAGTTTAATTTTTGTCCCACTTTCCTTTTTAGACCATCAATATGTGGTTCACAATTACTCTCTCATTTCTCTTTCTTCCTCCTTCTTTTTTCAACCACTCATTTCCCTTCCTTATTTTTCACTCCAAAACCTTTTGGGACAATAATAGGAACTCGGAGGGAGTATTACTTACAGTATATGATTAGACAAAGCAGGTGGTTACTACGGATGATATTTTATCTTCTAAGACGGACGACAGTAGTACTTTTTTTGTAATTAAATAACTGAGCGTGTTAAATTGTTAACCACTTAATTGGATAGTAGTGCTTTAAAGATCAACAACTCTGGAGATAAAGGGTTAAATTATTTAGCCCAACTTGTGTTAAATAAATCATGATGGAAGGCCCATAGCCATAGGGTTCTTATTTATAACCAAAAAAATGCAGGCCCATCTTTTTCTTCGACCGTAAATGACGCACAATTATTACTCTCCTTTGGAGTAGCAACTTTTCTTATAAAATACTCGTACCACCCTAAGGCCCTAATGATAGGTTGCCCGAAAAAAAAAAGAAAAAAAAACCTAATTACGAGGTGAAACAATCTCACATTTGCCCAGAACACACCAAAAAGATAGCAGCTACGGGTTCCCTAGTTCATCAAAAAAAAAGGTCTCACATAGTATAAGATTTCTTTTATATAAAAAAATTCACATTTATTAATAATATAGAAGTTGTGACTGTCTCAAGCATCTCATGCATGAGGGTAACATTATTGGTGAATCTTGAGTGAGTCTTGAGAGTCTTGTCTCAAGACTCATGTGAGTCTTACCAATAATGTTGCAAAGTCTTGAGCAAAGTCTTAAGATTTTTGATAGTTTTGAGGGAGTCTTAAGATTTTTGATAGTCTTGAGAAGATTATTGGTAGTCTTGAGATGAGTCTTGTCTCAAAACTCGCGTGGGGTCTACCAATAATGTACCAAAGTCTTAAGTTGAGTCTTTAGACTTTTGTGGGGTCATGACTCATGTTGCATATTTCTCGACGTATTATCCAATAAACGGTTCGTATTTATACAATTTTTTTATTTGTTATTGTTTTTAAAGTCTCACGTCTTTGTCTAATTGTCCTTTTTGTTGTTCGACCTCTAATAAAATTATTAATTACGAAGTACATATTTAACTAATAAAACACATAATTATCCAATTTAACGTACGAAGTAATTACCTAATTAAACACTTAATCAAGTAATTTCACTTAATTAAGTAATTAAATATTTATTTAACAAATAAAAATGCAATTTCACCTAATTAACTAATTAATCGAGTTAACGTAATTAAACACTTATTTAACAAATAAAAATACAATTAAGTAATTATACGTAATTAGCTAATTAAACACGAAATTAACTATTTTAATGTGTCGTTATTTTGAAAAGGACAAAAAAGGATGACCTTTCGGCCACCAACGTTTATTTTTCTTTGCAAAGTAACAATTAGGAGTACATTTTGATTCTACGGGAATCGTAAGTCAATAACCTAAATCGATATACCCAAGACCATGTATGAAAAAATTATTATTAAAATATCGTAAATTAATATAAGTAAGGCATAATCAAAGTATCATAAATCATCCGGATCTATAATATGAACGAAGCCCAAAAGACGGGTAGTATATCAAACAAAACCAACAACAATAAAATAAAACAAGTTAAATTTTTTAATTAAACTAAATAGTAAAGTAATTATGAGTAGTAATTTGTACCAAACAAGTAAATTGTATTGTTTAATCACAAATTAAATCAAATTAATTCTTTTTTTAACCAAAAATGGGTAAGGTGAGTCTGAGCAGAGTCTGACTAATAATGTATAAAATCTGAAGTAAGTCTGAGGTGAGTCTGAGGAATAAATAAATATTAAAAGTTAATGGAAAGCTGAGGTGGCAGAGTCTTAAGACTTTGGAGAATCTTGCTGATAATGTTACCCTGAGTATGAGACCGTTTGACACTATAATCAAGTGTAAAAACAATATTTTTGATGACAACTTTGATGATTCATGATGTAGCTAATCGTATGGGCGGTAGTAATTAACCATTCCAAAAGGCAATATTAGTCGCTACGTTCAAATCTAAGACACTTACTCCGTATGTTTTTGACACACTTGCCAAAGCATGCTTTAAATCATCAATACCTTTCATTTTATAACTTTTTTTTTGTTAAGGAGTACTCCTTCCTATTCTTATGATTCACAACATTTATTATTTGCACAAACATTACAGGGATGGTAGGTTTCACCAATAAAGTAAAAACTAACACAAACAAACCTAATGAATTTGTCAAATACAATATGAAATATGATGTGAATCGTAAGAATCGGAGGGAGTATAAAATAGTACTCCCTCCATTCAAGTCTAAGCTGACTAATATGTTACGAAAGATATTAACGATGCAAAATGCGCGTTGGCAAACATAAAAAAGTAACAGGGAAGCTTGGACTTGAACGGAGGGAGTACTCCGTAAGAGAGAAAGAAAAGTAAAGAGAAAATAGAGGGAGAAAGATGTGAGAGAGCTAGTACTTATTATTCATCTCGTTTAGAGGTGTAACAACAGTAACGATAGGGAAGTTTCCATATAGACCAAAAGCGATTTAATAGCAGATTTTATTTAGTTGTGAATAGTAGCATCCAAAAAAAGACAAATGTGTCTATTGAAATTGAACGAAGAGAGTATCTCAATCGACGAAAAACCTGCCCCATAAAGGGGAAAGGCTAGGATGGATATTGGTTCAAGAAAAACTTGTGCAAACAAAGTCCACAAAAGCTAAGCAATGGACAACATTGCCTAAACATCAACCACCACCCAAATATAATCAACTTGAAAACAAACATGATGATAATAAAACCATAAAGTTCACCCTCATACCTTGTATGGTGGACACAACTACAGCTTACAGCCTCAAACATCAAGGCCATCCAAATGTGACCCAGCACGAAACAAACTGCATCTCGGAGGGCGTATGAGTATGAGTATACGATTATCAAATGGTGTATTTTAACGGCCGTGAACAAGTGACCACACAATATTGACAGAAGCATCAACCATGCATATAACTCGGCAATCTTATCATCAAAACAATTCAATTCATTTTCTGATACAACAAAAAAAAAACAAGAGCACATCATAGACTACTTTCATTATAGTTTTACTACTTGCTAGTAATACCATGAATATATGTATGAAATATTAAGGAACAAACATGTAGACAGCAGTCATTAGACTGAATTTCAACAACAAAAACAAAAAAAAAACGACTAAAAGATTCAGAAGAGCAAACCTTGAACCTTAGCATATATTAATTCTTCAACTGCTTTGAATTCATTCCGAACGATTAGCATACCTCTCAACCTTTGCATCATTCAGATTAATACCCACCATAGCTTCACCAAGTCCGCAACTAACCTCTGCCAACAAATCCGGGTCACTATAATGGGTCACCGCCTGCACAATAGCACGTGCCCTCTTGGCCGGGTCACCGCTCTTGAACACACCAGACCCAACAAAGACTCCATCACAACCCAATTGCATCATCAGTGCAGCATCTGCGGGGGTGGCAACACCACCAGCAGCAAACTGAACTACAGGCAACCGCCCTAACTGTTTGGTCTGCATCACGAGATCATAGGGTGCAGAGATCTTCTTGGCATAGGCAAACACCTCATCATCATCCATGTTACGGAGGAGACGGACTTCTCCCATCACTGACCTCACGTGACGGACGGCCTCGACGACGTTGCCAGTCCCGGCCTCTCCCTTGGTGCGAATCATGGCTGCGCCCTCACGGATGCGACGGAGGGCTTCGCCGAGGTTGCGACAGCCACAGACAAAGGGGATTTGGAAATTGTGTTTGTTGATGTGGTGGTCCTCGTCAGCAGGGGTGAGAACCTGTTAAGGAATACAATTCCAGATGGTATAAAGTTTAGAGATTGCTAGGGGATATAGGGTTGGAACATGAAGAGAACAATTTTTTGTTTATTTTTGGAGCAATTAGAAATAACTCCGTAAATAACTATCTAACGTAAAAACTCATTCGGATGAAACTTTTTTGAATTAGTACTTAAATTGCCATTGTAGTTATTGTTGGACAAAGAAACATGCTTACAATCGAATATAAATAACATAAGTAAGCATTAGAGCTCATTAGCTTAAAGCATTGCATCTTTCTTCATAGTTCATACCATCCTATTCGTGCATTAACTATGTGTCAACGAATTTTAATGTCCCCGCAAAAATATTTCAATAAAGATATACGGAGTACCAACTATAAATTGCATTAAATAAACCATGGTAAGCTAAAATCAAGCTAAGATTCCAGCCATGATATTTGCCACTTACAGGTTAAAACAATCCCTACTCATCTCGCATTGGATATTGAAATCACATACTCTACCTTACAGAATTACAGGTGTGCAAAATAAGCATTAAATATATGGTATTTATAAAAATTGCAAAAACGGGCCTAAGAAGGTGTTTAGAGCATTCTAAACCCCAACATGATAACCACGATAAGTAAATCAGACACATACACATGTTAAGAACATTCAAAAGCTCAACAAGACACCCGTGATATTCAAATCAAAGCCCACTAGCAAGAAATGATTGTTATGATATACATCGTCCGAGACTCCTGCCCATATAATACTTCTTACTATCAAAATGAATAGCCTTTGATATGGAATGAGTAGTAGGAAAGGATAAGGGCATGAACGTTCCTTTGTTCCATTTGGTTATACTGAGTTTTTCAAATTATGCAGATTTTGGGAAAATAATAATGTATCCAATCCAAAGTGAACAGAAGTACAACGATATACTCACTCCGCCTATGATATACTCACCTTCCAAAATGCAATTATCTATGTACTTTGAGTAATAACAAAAGAAGATGGGGGAAAAAAATGAAATTAAACCTCTTAAATTGGTGAAATAATACAAGTACTTTAAAAACATTTAAAAATATATTGTATGTACAATCTTGTTCAGGAACAATTGGATTAAAGGTAAAATTGTAAACAAATGGCTGAGACAAAAGGAAATACTTTCCCATTCTGAATTATGTACAAGATATTTTGAAAAAGGTATACAATCAAATGAAAGCAAAATTAATACCTCAAATTTCATCAACATAATCAACACCAATAGACACCAAAATAGGTAAACAAAGGAATGAGACGAAGGGAAATACTCTTCGCTTCCAAAATATTTGCAAGAAATTCTAAGGAATGTACACAATCAAATGAAACAGTAGTAATCCACGCCTCAGATTTCATCAACAAAAACAACACCAATGGACCACAAAAAAAAACGTAAACAAATGACTGAGACAAAAAGGACTCCCCAATCCCGAGATGTTCACAAGAAATTCTGAAGAACGTATACAGTCAAATGAAACCAAAATTCATACCTCGGATTCATCGACACCAATACCCAAAATTCCGAAAGATTTCCAGAAAAACGTATACAATCAAATGAAACCATAATTCATACCTCGGATTCATCGACACCAATAGACACCCAAACCGTAAACAAATGACAGAGACGAAACTAAATATTCTTTGATTCCAAAAGATTTACGGGGAAATTTCGAAGAAAAATAAACATGCAATCGAATGAAACGTAATTCATACTTCGGATTCATCAACATAATCAGCACCAAAACAAACTATAAACGAATGACGGACGCGAAAGTAAATACTCTCCAATTCCGAAAGATTCACGGGTAAATTTCGAAAGAAATGCATACAATCAAATGAAAAGTCAATTCATACCTCGGATTCATCGACATAATCAACACCAATAGACTCCAAAATCTGAGCCTCAACAAAATGTCCAATCCTAGCTTTGGCCATAACAGGAATAGTGACAGCCTGCTTAATCTCCTTAATCAACTGCGGGTCAGACATCCGGGCAACACCGCCCTGTGCCCGAATATCAGCGGGCACACGCTCCAACGCCATGACAGCACAAGCGCCGGCCTCCTCCGCGATTCGCGCCTGCTCGGCGTTGACGACGTCCATAATGACGCCGCCTCGGAGCATCTGTGCAAGGCCAACTTTGACGGAATACGGGGATTTCTTGGTGGTCGTGGCGGTGGTTGTTTCGGTTATTGCTCCGTTACCGTATACGGTGACGACGCCGCTGCCCGACATTTTTGGTGGATTGGAGGTATGGAACCCTAGGGTAATTGAATTAGGGGAATGGGGAATTGAATTGAATTGGGGATTTTTGGGAGGAGGAGAGGAGGGATTTTAATAAGGGGGATTGGGGGGGAAAATGAGGGATAGAGGGTGAGAGAGACTAGAGAGGGGTGAGATTTGAGGCGGGCTGCGGAAATGAGCATTTGTTGGGTCGCTAGTCATCGGGTAAGATTATCGATCAAACTCTATCTGGTCTTAAAATTTTATCACGTCTAACTTCACATTTATTTTTAATATATTAATGTATATCGGTTAATCTATTAGTAATATCTTTATTTCTTCTACTTTCCTTTTTCTATCACACTTCTCCCTCTTGTTTAGGTGACCCACTTAGGTCACTCCCTTCCTACTTTTACTTATTTTATTGTTTTTCTTAAAAAATGTGCCACTTTTAAGGGGGAAGATTTCATTGAAACGGAGAAAATAATATATAACCTATGTAATTAATTTATTTATTTTAATGATGGTATGGTAATACTTCGTATCAATAACCAACAATTAAATTTAAATTATTACTTCTTATTAGTTTCTACATAAAATAAAAAGATTGGTAAAGGAGAAAAAGACGCATTCTTCGTAGTACTCTTTTAATAAAAATAAACTAAATACGAGTAATATTTAAATAAATATTTGCAACATTTTATTTATATTTTTAAATTTTTGTTATTTATCATAAAATTTAGTCTGTATGATGAGAATTTTATAAATTAAATAAGAATTAATTGTTGATTTGTTATCTTAATTATTTATTTCCGTAGCCGAAAATTAAGAATTTGGGGAAAAACTTTTGGGGCTTGTTTGGTTACTCATCTAATTACCGAGAAGTGCAAGATACCATGAATTCCATTTTCAGAGAGTTGTTTGGTTACTCATCTAATTATCGAGAAGTGCAAGATCCCATGAATTCCATTTCCAGGGAGGTGTTTGATTGCTCATTTCATGGGAATTGTCGATTCTCAAGAATTGTCACTTCCTCCATAATGGGGAGTTACTCACCAAGTCCCCTTAACACATGAAGTCACTATTTTTGTAATTTTCATGAAATACAAATTCTCGTGAATTTAAGTTTCCGGTAACTCCATCTTCTCATAGTGAACCAAACGAACCCTTAATATAAGGATGACATTTAAGTTAGTGTTATTCTTTTAGTTGTGAAAATGTAAGGAATTGCAATGCACATGTTATGTAAGAAAAAGCGTGCCTATCTTACTCGGACCATTTTTTTCCCTTTAATTGTGAAAACACTGTCGGAATAAGCTTATTCTTCCCTCGAGTTTTTAAATCCATTCAACTATACAAGTGATGTGAGCTTATAACTCTGTATATTTTTATGTAATCATAACTCATTCTAAATTTCTAATCAATTTTAATACATTGAACCAAACGATCCCTTGTTATATGGTGATACGACGGTCTAAAATTTTGATACAGATCATTTTCATTTCATTTCTCTCCATTTCTCAAATACATAGATATATGGAGTATTATTTTACCTACATCTTAATTTTCGATCCTTAGATCGTTTAAAGATTGAATCAAAACCGTTAATAGGAAACGAGGGAGAGGAAATTGACAATATCTTACTACGAGTATAAGTTAGTCACTGACAGATTATCTGTACTCGTAAAGCGGGAATATTATTGTTTTTTTTTCTATTAATGTGGACCAATATTTGACCTGTTAGAGTACGGAGTACATATTATAACGGATATTTCAAAGAATTTGTGATATCTTATTGCCTAAGAGCAAGTGCAATAGTGGTTCTTAATCTTGTTTTTGTCAACAAAAACTTGTTTTGCAAAGTTCTTCTACTAAAATATAAAGTTTGTTCTTAATTTTAAGAACCAAGTTCTAATATAAGAATTCGGTTTGTATGCATAGAGAAATGTGATGACCAATCATAAATTGATCATAGCATAGAAAAATGAGAATAACCTTTAAACTTTCACTGTTTTCTAAACAAAAAAGGTTCCTATTGTAGATTAAAATTCTTAAATGTTGGGAATGAAAAAATATGACATAGAAAATTAAGAACTTTGTATAGAGTTCTTCTATTGCTAATGCTCTAACGGAGTATTCTCTACTTGCCACTTCCATCAAAATCCAACTAGTGAAGCAAAAGACAAATTAATTTTGTTGTTTACTTACTTTTATACTACTCCTATAATATCAAAATCTAAACTTTTTTTTTTTTGGTACGAAAAAACAAGCTTTATGAGAATCATAATTTGACCCGTCTTCTTTAGGCACACTCTTCAAGACCACTAAAATTAGGAGCACAAAAAGAGAAAAACAAGGGACTGTGATAAAACCAAGTTGCATCATTTATGTAGTGTTAAAAAAGCCACTTTGCCTCTTATATTACCACCCATCTTCATCTTCATCTTCATGTGATGTGGTGTTTTGATTTTAATCAGCAAAGTGTTTATTGTAACATCTCTGTATCTATATGTTCGTCCACTTTTAATATAATATTCTATTTATATATTAAACAAAGTGAACGAACATATAAATACAAAGGAGTATAAAACATTGTTGATGAGTTTTTTTGTATGCTCAATTGAAATTGCAAAATAAGTTGGGTAAGTTTAGTGAGACATGTTAGACATGTAGAAAAATAAAAAAAATCTCTATTAACGTTAACAAAAGATCGTTCCTTCTTAGTACCGTTTATGAGTTATTGATGTACTCCGTATTACTTTTCGTGCACTACTTCATTTTGTACTTGTTTTATTTATTAAATGTACTGTTTTATCATAAGTTTGTGGTCATTTTTATTATTATACGGAGTATATTAAATAAGTGTCATTTTTACATCAATTTGTAATTCTTTCATATTCCGCAGTCCGCAGTAAGTAAGTTTGTGGTAATGTGAACATTGTCAAGTAGGGGTTCAAAAAGTGGTGCGGACGGTCACATACTGGCCCGGTCCCCAGCCCTCCAAAAAATTGGTGATATGGATCTCCGGTCAGATCGGTTTGGTTCACACTTTGAAATTATTTTATCTTTAGTCTACTTTTACGACCCGGTGCAGTCCAAACCCGGAAAAACCGGTTCAAAATGGGGTATGTTCATGTCCGCTGTGGGTCCCTTTCTAACCAGTATAGTCTTCGGATTTTTTGGGTGGCTAGTCTATGGGTCAATCCGGTCCGCACCGGCCCGGGTTTGGAGCGATGAATACCCATAATGTCAAATAACCTACTCGAATCGGTAAGATCATGGAAGACATGATTTATGGGGCTTTTGGTTCGAAGCATTGGAATGAATTGAAACGGAGTGTGATTCCACGAAGGATTGGAATTAGATATCCATACTTGTTTACAATTATTTGGTTCGAGGGTGGAATGAATTGTAATTACATTAAGGTGGAGTGAAACTGGAAACTTAGGGTTGGGGTAAGGGATGAGATTCCAAGGGATTGAGATGAAGTTAGAATCCATTTGGGATCTAACTCCATTCCTAAATAGCTATTGTTCATTTGTTCTCTTCCAACCCACCTCAGTTTAGTTCAGTTCACAAGTTCAACTCTTTAGTTCAGTTCAATTAGTCCACGAGATTTATTTAGTCTCATTTTCATTTCAATTTTGCATGCCACCGTCCAAAAAAACACGACCAGAGATCGAATCCCGTCAACATCAACGAATTGATGCAAAAATTGAACTAATTGAGTGTTTGGTTGGGAGGTTGATGACTTTTGGATTGGAGTTAGAAACCCAAGAGATTCTAAACTTCTAATTCCCATCCAACCCCTTGAATCTCAATCCTAAGCTTCTACCATGATTCTAATTCCATCCTCTCTCACGTCTATCATCAAACACATTTAACAATTCATTCTGGGATCAAACCAAACACGTACTAGTATTAATAAATCTTGGTTCTAATATACTCCATCTCTATGGTTTTAGAATCCGTTTCATTCCGTTCCTAGTGTGAGTATTTAGTTACATTGGGCTCATGGGCTGCCTCGTTTTGGACTCATCATACCATAACACTTATTGCAGTGGAGTAGTAGACTAGTAGTCAAGGAAAAAGAGATCGAGACGAGAACAAAAATGGCGAAAGTGAGATCAATTTCTCTGGTTATGCTATGGAGTCTTGCTGTTCTTGGATCCCTATCTATGATTCAGGTGCAATTAAAATCTTTACATATCTCAATCAATCTGCAATTAACTGTGTCGCGGAGTGAGTAATGTGATTTGATTCCTAATTTCTTGACGTTGATTTAGGTGTAAGTTAGGGTTTTAGTTGTTCATCTTTCGGATCATCATTTACGTCTCTCTTAATTTGAAATCATACATTTTTGAGTGATTTATGTGATTTGATTCGTAATTTGTTGATATTGATTGAGGTGTAAGCTAGGGTTTTAGTCGTTGAAGCTTCAGATCGTGATATGGTTTAGCTCAATTTCTTTGAAATCAATTAAGTTTCGTTGTAATTAATGTGATTTGATTCGTAATTGGCTGGGATTAATTGAGGTGTAAGCTAGGGTTTTAGTCATTGAAGCTTCGGATCATGATAATTTAGCTCAATTTCTTTGAAATTGATTACATTTCGGAATAATTAACGTGATTTGATTTGTAATTGGCTGAGATTAGTTGATGTGTAAGCTAGGGTTGTAGTTTGTTCAAGCTTCCGATCATGATATGAAATTATTGTCTATTACATCTTAGTTTGTTGATCTGTCATTTACGTGGTTTTATTCCGAATTGATGAGATGATAAATTGAAGTTTTTTTTAGGGTTTTAGTCATCGAAAATTCCAATCATGAAATGATTTTAGCTAGAGATAAGGTTTATGGTGATGTTTTTGCTTGAAATCAATCCAGCCGAAGAAATGTCGTAAATAGTCTGATCATGACATACTATTGCTTAGGGAATAGAGATGTAGTCATTGATGATGTTTTTGTTTGTATTGTTTGCAACTGAATTAGGCAAAGAAATCATCGAAGAGTCCCGAAGAAGTGACCCACAAAGTGTTCTTCGATGTTGCGATTGATGGAAAACCAGCCGGTATGTTTTCGTAGAAGATCAAGTTTATGAATATCGAGTTTATGAAGTTTGAATATGCATTTTGAATATGTTTGTGGACATTTTATACCTTAGCTTGCAGGTGTAGATATTGCTAACCTCGACTATGTCGTAGATCGTATGATGAATTATGTTACTTATCTACATCTAATGTCATAATCTATGTTACTCAGACTCTTTTAGGAGTTGTCGTGTCCGACACGGTCTCAATTGAAGTATCGAAGTGTCATGTTGGTGTCGGACACGTGACACAGCATCCAAGTGAAGTGTCGGAGTAACATAGATCATACGGAGTAATATCATATGATGAATCATGTATAGTCATCTAGTATAATTTTACAAAAGACAATAGTATTCTAAGCATTACTTGTGTAGGATTGATGTAATAGTTGATTTATCATCGTTCCTTTCCTTCTATTTAGGCCGCATTGAAATGGGTCTTTTTGGCAAGACTGTTCCCAAAACAGCTGGTAATACATTGCCCTCCTCTCCTAGATTCTCTGATCAAGTAACCAGTACTCTGTATTAGTTTGCTGTGTGAATTTTACTAACGTTGGCTTCTTTTTCACGTTTTTTGTAGAAAATTTCCGAGCATTGTGTACTGGTAAGTATGCTAACTTCGCAACTTGTCTACTCTTTTATTACATAATGATTCTTTTTAGCAGTGGATTCGAGAAGGTTAGGTCCTTGGTAAGGTTCTCCTTTTCATGAGTTCTAACACCGTTGCATACACAGGGCTCGAACTTTGAGGAAAGTGAGTCATGCATGGAAGTAGACTCTTTTACCCCTCATTTAACTTCTTTTACCCCCTTCACTATAAGGAAATTGGTAATAAAGTTGAGGGTAGATGGGTATATGCCAAGTTTTTTCCCCCAATTTATAGAAACAATTGCTACGAGTTATCCATCTTAAACTTATAACTGGTCAAATAACAACCAATTTGCATAGATAAGACAGTCCTTTTACTTTTTCCTAGGCATTTTGCTTTTGTCTTGTGTCAACTACTTGACCTCTTATAAGTTTAAGACGGATATACCTGTCTTAAACAAGAATTTTTGTTATAGAAATGGTATTTAACCAAAGAATTGACTTGTTTTAGGAAATGGTACATATCCAAAGAATGTGAGTATTATGTATTTCTTTCATTGCTTCCTAATGCAATGTTATATGTTGTGATCGGTTTGCCGGATTAACAATTTCACTTTGATCATTAAAATGAAGTACGAATTGTGGTTCATTAAATGAAGGATTCCGGTGCTATTAGGAAACGGTGGAAAATTTTTGCTTTGTTCATTAAAATGGAGTCTGAATATGGGTTTAATAACTTCCCAGGAGAGAAAGGTATTGGCAAGTCCGGGAAACCATTACACTACAAGGGCAGCAAATTTCATAGAATTATCCCAAGCTTCATGCTTCAAGGAGGTGATTTCACTCTCGGTGACGGAAGAGGTGGAGAGTCGATTTACGGAGAGAAGTTTGCTGACGAAAACTTCAAGATAAAGCATACCGGGCCAGGTACAATACAGTCTCCTGTTAATGGTGCTGCGTTTTCGAAAAGCTTGTAATGAAAGTTCAAATTCACCAAATGTCTGAAATGCGTACAAATTACAAAGATGTTTATATGCTGTTTTTGAAGATCTTTATTTCATTATGCAGGTCTGCTATCCATGGCAAATTCGGGGGAGGACACCAATGGTTCTCAGTTCTTCATTACAACCGTAACAACCAGCTGGTTAGTAAATCATGCATTTATTACTAGATACTACTGCATGGTCCCATTCTTTCTGGTTGAAATGGGCTTAATTTAAATGGACTTAAACGGGCTTAGGCTTAACTGAAGTGAATGAGGTTACTAAATTAATCTGAATATGGCTCAGTGACTGAATGGGGTTAGAAGTTAACTCCTGAAAATATGTTAGAAAGAACAAAGCTTATAGAGTATCTATTAGATCGCCCGGTTTGACTCAAAGCTTCTCTCTTTTTCGAGGTTTCGTCTTAAACTCTTAATATCTATGATTTGAAAAAGAAAAAAAAACTTTTGTCGTTGAATGATATAAAACCCCAAAATAGCGGACGAATAGAAATTTGAGTGTGGAGTTTGTATTATCGCTCCTCACTTCCACAAGTTTAAAAGACCGCTAAATACACCGCCCCAATTGAGACATCAAATATCAAGTGTACTAATAAAAACACTCCTAATCCACATCATGATCAACCATGATACTTGTTTCCTCAGTTAGTTATTGCTAGATTTTTCCTTGGTAAGTGAATGGAGTGTACAATCTTTGAACATAACCATTTTTAAGATAAATTAATCAAACTCGACAACTTTCATCATGTTATTTGGGCATGTAACATTTGATGTTTCTGAATGAATTTTTATTATTATTATTTTATTGTATTTTTTGCCTTCCATTTTATTTTATTTTATATTTTTATATTAATGTGACTAAAAGGCTGTGATGTTGTTGATGTGAGAATTTGCAGGTTGGATGGTCGGCACGTTGTCTTTGGGAAAGTTCTCTCCGGAATGGATGTCGTTTACAAGATTGAAGCTGAGGGTAAGCAAAGTGGCACGCCTAAAAGCAGCGTTGTTATTACCGACAGTGGAGAACTTCCGCTGTAACTTCCTCATCCTTCTTCATATGTAGGGAGGGATAAGAAGAATAGTTCAACCTCGAGTTTTTAAGACTAGAGAATCCGACGTCTTTACTGTATCACAGTCTTATAAACCTTCGGTAATACAAATATTTGTTATCTGGTTAACTTAAAGGCATCATTTGACATTTTGTTGATTGATATTTTTATTTAAAAAAAAAACAAATCTCATTGATCCATATTACGGAGTATCATTCAAATCTCAGAAAGCTTAAATGTCTATATATATATATATATTACAAGTATAAAAAGAAGTTGAATTTTTTAACGTTTATAACTGTAAGATAAAAAAAAGCAATTTTCATCTCAATAGGAATTTTATGTTTGCTTTATTTATAAATAAGAATTAAGGTAGTAAAAAGATAATTATTGTTATTTGACTGTATTAAATAGGCAAAACGTAGAGTAAAATTAACTAACACACAAAAAAAAAGTAGTATAAACTATCGACTGATATCGAGGGAGTATTTTTTTTGGGACAATGTGTTTACCACCGACATACATTTTTGGAAACATCATCTAGTTTTGCTTAAGACGGAGTACATGTCCATCTTAAATCTTAAAACGTCAAATACTTTCGCATAGGGCTAATAATGACAACATTGACATTTCATAGCAACTAGTCGTGCAATTTGGTATGTATTTGATACGTCTTATAATTTACGAAAGATAGTAGTGACACAAATAAGAATTTGCCTGGAATCATAGACAGATGGAAGCACCTTCTAATCTTAGTATTGTTTTTCAATCAATGTTTAAAAAAAAATAACTTAAGAATACAGTGTAGTGTGTACAAGAATGCTGGGGTTGGGGTTGGGGCTGGGGCTGGGCGCTGGTGTGAGTTTCTCCAATTAGTTCAGGAGTTGTGTGTCGCGCACCTGAGTGAAATGCTACACTAAAAACACATCCAAATACAACAAATAAAATCTACGACACGTAGATTGACAAAAAAGACGTGTCGTCGACTGCTTCTAAACCAAATGTGCAAGGCTAGGGTTAGCTTACAACTATTCAGTATCATCGTCGCTTCCTGAATCGAGAAAGTTGAACTCTCTCGGACCCTCGAGTTTGATCAGCACTGTACCCGAATTCTCCTCCCTCCATGCAACTCTTTCCTTTTGTAGAAGATTAATCACCTGCATTTAAATCACGGCGCATATATGAGCATTACGAAGAGGTTTTCTAATTGATGTTTAATAAGCACTATACCTCGATTCCTATAGATTGCGGGTGGGATAAAGGGGGTCAGACAATGTTGTTAGGATCTGAATTGTACTTGGGATCAATGGATTGAGTAGGGTCGAATCGATAGAATTGGATCATAGTATTGTAAGATTCTACATTCTTACTAAATACAAGTATAGGTTTTTATTTGGTAAAAATGTGGAGTATATGTGAAGATTAAAACAATTACTTCCTCCAATTTTTTTTTGTTCCTCCCTATTTCCCAATCAAGCTAAATCACCTCTTCTTCCCTATTTCCTTTTTAAGTCATCAACACGTCGTCTAGATTTACCCTTACATTATTCTCTCCTTTTTTGAGACACATTTTTACACCCTTATTTTCTTCCCAAAAAGCAAATGGGAATAACAAAAAAAATCGGAGGGAGTATTTGTTAATATACTTATTACATAAAATATCTATGGGTTCTAAGAAATTTTGGCTTCAAACATCATTTATGAATAAAAAAATTGTTATAGAATCGAATCTTTGAATCGAAAGATTGTATTATGATCTTACCTATTGAGTAGGATCGTAAGATTCTAAAAACATGAGTCGGATCAGGATTCTAATAAGTGATAACAACCGGTTGGCGATACAAAAGAGGTTTTCTAATTGAAACAAGACGAAAGTTGCATGGAGAAGTTAATTGAATGACTGCAATTTCACAATAAAACAAAGTGCAACTAATTTAATGAACCAATTTGTATAATCTTCCTACTAAGGTGCATTTGGATGAAGGATTTGGATGGAAAGGGAGGAGCACGGAATTAAAATCCTTTGTTTGGATAGTTAAATGAGGGTGATGCGATTTGTTTCCCCACCAACAAATGAACAAAGGAAAGACTTGGAGGGAATGACCTCTTCACCCCCATTTTGTTATCCAAACATACCCTAGGGTCACTTTTGACTGAGGGATTTGGAGGGAAAGCAATGGATGTAAAATTCTTTGTTTGGTTAGCAAATTGTATCCAAACACTCTCACCCCATTTCCCCTCCCGTTCCTTCCCATTCAGAACCCAAACAAAGCCGATTTAAAAGGAAAGAGAAGGGAGAGATTTGGAGAGAGACGATTTCCCTCGTTCACGTAACAAAGTGAGGTTGGAGATTTGAGGATCCACTGTTCCCCTACCACAAGAGACAAGACAGGAATGATTTGGATGTAAAAGCGTTAGAATATTAGAAAATCGTTACCGATTGTTTCACAACTGACTTCCCCAAACCTCGAGATCCACATCCTGTTATAACTCGAATATACTGCACAGCTAAAGCATAGAGAACAAAAGCAATAAGAAACTTGATAGTTGATATCAACGAAAGCAATTCATAAACGAAGAGAAGTCAGACATAAAGCAGAAATAACTCACAGGAAATCAACGTTGCAAATAATAAATGAAGCTTCACCACCCTCATCGCTTGTTTTACGTGTTGTCCATGCAAATCAATTGTTAAGAAATTTTGTATCCCCCTATTCCTGCAGATATTGAATAATGAGAAAAACCAACCAAAATTAAACAAAAATCTACATAATTTAAAGATGTTGATGGCGCAACCTAGTCTTAAATATTTCCAAGCTAGCCTTTTCATCTGCTTCACGAGCCATCTTGCTGAACAGTTTACCCTAGCCAAAACAAAAAAGATCAGAGCCTAGTAAAATAGAACCAACATAAGGAGACTAATGTGAAAGGATGAAAGGAAGAATCGATTTTAATTATTTTATACTAGTCTTATACTTGAGCTAACAGTTGACAACACGAGAGAGTCAAAGCTAAACATCAACCTTGTAACTGCCAATAGTGAAACTAGAATCCTTGACTCCTTGTAGTTTACTAGGTCAATGATTAATACAATAAACTAGAATATTTTATTATTAACCACGCTATATAGCTTGGTCAAGCGACAAAAAATGTATCGACAAATTGTACTCCGTACAAATTTCTTGACATGAACATCCAGCTAGAGTTTGCGATTATCTAATCTAACATAATTGGAGCTGAATTATCTAATCTTACACCTTTTAAGTTTCCCTAGGAGGTAAAGGCAAGGGAAACGTATCATTATAAGCTTCTTAATGAGCGATATACTTTGCGATTAAGGACAAGATGAGCCAGCATAAATAGAGAGCAAGATTTATAAGATACAAGAACAAATTCCGCGTCCTAAAATGATATGATGTACACTAGCATGATGTATGACATAACTTTCACTGTGATGTTAGTATTGAGATGCCCATACACCAATGGATGCAAAAAGAAGAGAAACCAAGAAATCTGAAGAGGAGAGACATCGAGATTTTAGACACGGGGAATAAATCACCAAGTAAAGGGGCTTAAAAACAAAGCATTTTCTCCAGCACCTTTCTTTTTTCACAACCGAACTGTTTGGTTTGTGAAATAAAAATAAAACCAGCCAGAAGTTTTCAATGCAAAAGAAAAGTGGCACTATACTCATAGATTTCAGATTTCTCTAGGCGAGTGGAAGCTATGTTTGGGTGCTACTCTCCATGTCCGACAGGATAGTCAATGATTTGGGTATGGGGACCTTACCCAACACAAGTTAACCCAAACTCCCTCCACATAGACAATATCACATGACCAAAATAGCAAGAGACAGGTATATGAAATAATGAAGCATATAGTATGATTTTTGACAATTGTAAACATAATAGGTAGATCATCGGTCCATTTCATTTGCAAAGCCTAATTTAAAAAATTTAGTGAATTTATAGTTCGAAGACATGTCCTAGTACTCGTATCCTTATTTTAAGAGTGGATTTCCATGTCTCAAATTAAGTCTAGAAGAGTCTCACACTTGAATATTTATCTGGGTCCAACAACAGTACCTAAGCAACATAGAGTAGAAAGATATACCTTTTCAGACATATATGTCGCATAATTCTTTTGTCCGTTAGAATACGCAGCAGCGGCCTACGAAACAGAATGCATTAGAATGTTAATACCGAGTGTATCAAAGAAAAGGGGTCTTGCATCTAAAAGAAGACAACTACAACACTAGAAAGTACAATAAAAAGTCTCCAGATGTCAATACAAGTACATCAAAGAAAAAAGGGGTTTGCATCTAGAACAAGAGGATCAAAGCACAAGAAAGTTAACTTTCTTCCAAGAAAAAGATACTTCTTCCCTCTCATCAGATTGTATATGGTATTCGAAATATGTGAAAAACATATACAACCAAACGGAACACAGTAAATACTCAGTTGCGTAAAAAAACATCTTATATATACTAAACGAGAAACCACTAAAAAAGCATAGGACACATGACGAACTCTCATAAACAAAATCCGCCTAAACACAAATTGGCATAGCCTGCATTTAGGCTAAAAAAATAACTTGTGAAATTAGCCTATTAAACAAATGTTAGCACAACAGTTCATTTAATGGTTTTTTCTTTGCCAGATTTTAACCTACATTTTATATTTGATAACACATTACACATGATCCCCTATATAAGTCGTTCATTTTCCCAGAAAGTGGTTAAATTAAGAAGTACTATACCAAATGTCTAGATTTTACACTATCTTTGAAAAAAAAACTTCACAGAAACAACCCCTATCTCAAACTCAACAATTTTCTTTCGAGCCTCAATGAGAACAGGAGATTTTAGAGTAAATAGAATGACCAAGGTGAAGGGTGAAAAGGTGAGAAAATGAAGGAGCATAATAACCTTATGGTAACAAGTTTTAGTTTTATCCCACCGTTGTTGTGCTGTTCCTCTAAAGACCTGATATTCAGCTCCTTTTGCAACAGCTAAAATGCAGAAAGCGGCAGAGAAATAAAAAATGTGAAGAGAAGTGCTGCGAAAACAATTGCCTTCAATTATTTAGAAACTACGAAGTACAAAGGAAAATCACAGGCAAAATATCATGGTATACTAATTCTGTACTCAAAGACAGCATGGGTCAAACTGCATTAAACTGACAAAAGCGTTCCATATCAACCAGCACAAGCAAACAACGCAGTTAAATCACATGTGTTGTCCCAAAGATACAGATCCAAAAACTCAGCAAACTACAAGATGTTAGCAACTTATCAAGCTCGATTAGGTAGGTTAGTCCAACAGAAATCCAAAAAAGGGAATCCAGGTAGATGTATATCATATTTTCATGTATACCTTGAGTAATCAAGTGTTGTGGAAGAGAGTCAGAACAACCAAGAACAGCTCGCTTTTGAGCAAAAGTCTCTATTTGTTTCACTACACTCTTCCAGTTCATTGTAGATGGTTCATGTTCTGCACTCTTAGGCATATTAAACAAGGACTCCAAAAGTTGTTGAGGTAACTCATCTCCATCAATCCTTGCACTTGCTGCGGACAGCTTCCTTGAGGAATCAGACGAGAGAAGTGCGTCTGCATAATTCCTGCACACGATATAATGACTCAGTTACACATTAGAATTTGCAACTTGCTCAACATGTTCTCAAGAAATCCAATTAACATATACAAACACCATGCCACGCCTATTGAGATTTTCAGAACAAACACCTCCAGACAGCAGGCCAAAATTCTGATTACCGCCAAGAAGAGAAAATAATAATGTATACGACTCACATAGAAGCAAGTATGCTTATCAGTCAAATGTAAAAATAGAGGAATACCTCCCAGTATAGTTGAAAAACGGCATGCTATCCTGACAGTCACTTTCAGAACAGTATGAATTGGAATCAGATCCCTTGTCACTAAGCTGCCAAAACTATGAGTAATAAAACAAAACAAATAGAACTGTGTCAAAAAAAAAATACGTTAAGCCATGACATACCAAATTTACCAAAAGAACACAACAGAAGTAGATTTACAAAAAAGTATTCACACAACATGTAGGACATACTACTGCACACTGAAGTATAAGATGAAACGAACCAATTAGAGAAATTGATAAATAACAACAGTCAAAAGTAACATCTTCACCAACTTCTTAACACGATTGAAGATTTTGATCACTCGCCTTATTTGTGCCTGGAGCTAGGGTGACTTCAGAGGTGGTTACTTTCCCTCGTCAGTCATCCCTATCCTGACGCAGCCTGCAACAGTTTATCATTGGTGTTGGCATGTTAGGTTAGATATAAGCTACATGCGGTGGATACAAGGTATAGGGGATCGAACCGTCGGCAGGTTATGGTGGATACGGGGCTATAGAAGTGGCACAATATTCTGTCTTTTTATCCACAACAAAAAAAATCATAAAAACGCCAACACAGTCTTAAGGTCAGAACTCCCTCCCTCTCATTCAGCTCATTCACTGAATCATATTGACAAAAAAAAACCACCAAATTCTTCACTCCCTCCCAATTCTTAAAACATATGATCCCAATTCATTACTCCCTCCCAGTGTACTAGACACCATCACAACCACATGCAAGCACCACCACAACCAATTGCCCTCCGTTTTAAGTCTGAACCACCTGAACCACTACTGCACAACCTTGCCCTGGCACTGTACCACACCACCCCAGCATTGAACACACCAAACAGTAGCTAGTACTAGGCCACCTCATCAACCACCATCGCGGTCACTCCACCAAGCCACTGCACCATCTGTCCCCCACTATGCATCGCAGCAGCAGCACTTTTGAACACCTTTGCACCACTGCCATTCAGAACACGCAATCACTCCTCTTGTGATGCAAAGAGACTATAGAGGACAAAAGGTGGGATTAAATGGCGTGAAGGGACGGTCAAGGTCGAGGGTTTCAGAGGGTTGAATCGATAACTCAGGTGCGGGTAAACAGGGATATAGTGTCAGCACGCAGTAAAGATGATGGAAAAGGAGATGGGTGTGGTAGTCGAGGTGAGGAAAGGGTGGTCGCCGACTCGCCGATTCCTGGCACCAGCGTCCAGCGGTGGTGCGTAGAGCGTTGTAGGGTTGACTTGTGGTGGGGTGTTTGGGTGGGGAGATGTAGAAGTGATAGATGTGAATGTGTTGTTGGTCGCGATCCCCGTACGTCACTTTCGTGAGAGGGTATTTTGGGAAAAATGCACACTTTATACACTGTTCGTAATTTTAGCCACAAAAGTCAAATGTTATGATCCCACTGAATGAGAGGGGTAACGAAGACAGTAAGTAAAGAATTAGACCATCACTTACATAGTCACTAAAATCTGCGTTTCGTGGATATTCACTGCTATTATAATTATCACTTGCAGAAGGTTCACTGGAAGATCCAGATAAATCAAGCAGAATTTCCATCGCCTGCAACATAAGCAATTTTAAATAATGATTCAACAAAGAGAGAATGAAGAATTATCGCTTCGCTCACAAAAGGAGAAAGGAATACACAAGGGCCTCCAAATACAATATTGAAACACAAATCAAGGACAATAACGAGTACTAAGCTATAGACCACGAGATATAATATCATCGAATATTACAATAGAGCAAAAGTTTAGGGAGTGTTTGGTTACAACTAGGGTAACATAGACCAGGGGTAACAATGAGTACCAAGTGCTATAGACAATAGATTTTAGCAAGATCCCGAAAGGGTGTAGGAAGGAAAGGGTAATTAATTCCCTTTGATTTAGTCACTTGTGGGTAATTAAATGAAAGTGGAATGATAAAAACTACCCTCACTCAACAACCACCATTAAGGCATTAACCACTCAACCCACCACCCAAAATCCCTCCCACGCCTAAACAAAACCACCATGCCCCACCCTAAAACAGCCCCCACCTACCAAACTGACCCCATCACCGCCGAAACAGGCCATCACAACCAGAACTGGCAACGAACTATGCATTGGTGGTGATATCTCTGACACACAGGACCACTTTTCAGTTTGAAATTTTGCGAGGAAGCCAATTTTGGTGTTATTTGACAGAAATTCTGGTTGGTACGCTGTAGATATGACATTTGAGGACGACTACCAGATAAAAGTAAGAAAGGAACAAGGAGTTTACGCAGCAGTCTTCATTCTTCAAAGTTCTATACTGTAGATGATGGTAACCAAAAAAAACTTGATTGGACATCGTTCTATCCTATTCTATCAGGTCAAGTTCTGAAGCAGTAATTTATTTATAGACATAGAGTAGCATTTAAAACATCTTTAGAAAGCATTTTGATTCATAATACCTTTTCAACTTCATATCCACAGTTACCTGAAAATAACAAAATCAAAAAGTCCTTTCAGCATTCGAGCACTCCAAATATCACTAAACTTAAAGAGAAGGCAAAAATCGTCATGCGGTGATCCAACACCTATTCATCAACAGCACCCCCCCTTTCCCCCAAACACACACACAAATAAACTGTGCCGATATTCTAAAAGACAGGCAACCAAGCATACGAATTCGACAACAAAATGTGAAATGAGACGGCAAAAACAAATATAATTGAATGGAGACACACCAATCACAACAGAGCGAAGCATAGGCATCTTCAGTTAACACTAAAGATAGAAGTTAAAAACTCCACAATCTCCCTGTTAAATGGCATGTGAAAGCGATGATTACGATAGTAGTCAAATCAGGGAAACTTGAAGGATGCCTTTCTACAGCAACAATAAAAAAACTAACAAGCATGTAAAACCTGAACCCACCATTTATCAATATAGTCAATGCATACACAAAATCTAACACAGACAAGATAACATGATCTTACGAAAACGCACAAACCAATATGCCAATCTCAATTTACGCGTTCAGATATGTCAATCTCAATCAAATTTACGAGTTCAGAAATGTCAATCTCAATCAAATTTACGCGTTCAGGCAATAGCAAAAGTTCAATGAAAGCAATTCCAAACAATATCACCATCGAAATACCAAATATTTCGATAATGTCACTCTTAATTTGTGCTAAAATTAACATCATAAACAACAGCAAGACCGACAACCACATCAAACAACATGAATTCCTGTATAAAAATGCCTTAAACATTACTCAAATACCCTTTCCAAACAACCCTTAACAGATAAATTTACGATACTATGATGAAAAACCGTTTTTCGGAAAACCCTTACATAGCACATCTTTGACAATTGCCATGCCAAGCTCAGAATCATCACCAAGCATCGAGCACAAAAACTGCTCCGCTTCCTCCACATTATTAACCTTACCACCACCACCGAAACCGGCATTGCCACCATAGCATTTCTCCTTAACAACCTCCTTCTTTGGCGTAACGGAAACATAACTCTTCCCTAGAAGATTCGAGATAGTTCCAGCCGCTGCCACAACCTTTTTCCCCTTATTCCCCCTAAATTCCATGCAATCAACATTATCACCATTACAACTACTACTATTCCTGCTACTGGAATCTCTAGAACTCGTATCGGTTCCGTAACTTCCATTAGAGCTCGAACAGCTAGCTTGATACGCTTCAGCGTTGTCGCTTAAAATGTCGGCAGCCTTGGTGGGATCGCCATTAGCTTCTCTGTAAGCTGATATAGCTTCTTCCATGGAAGCTAACGAAAACGCCTCAGCTAAACCTTCGATTATTCTCCGTTCCTCAATTTCGCCATTGCTATTGCTGCTGCTATTCTTCTCCGAAACGGCGTCGTTCTGCTTCGCAGGTTGCTGCGATCTTCTCCTCCTCCTCCTTGATTGCTTCATAACTGAAACTCAATCAAAATCCTTCAACTAAACCAAAAATGAATTGATTGATCGATCCAACTCCAACTCCAACTACAGTTCGATCTTAGGGTTTTGCGATTGATCAGAATAACGGAAAACGACGAGATGTATTCAACGATGTGGCGATTGAGAGAAGCAGAGGAGAATCGAGGATGAGGAAACCCTAAATTGGAGATCGAATTGGGGGAAATTCGAAAAAGGAGAAGACGAAGAGAGAGGAGAGAGGAGAGAGGAAATTAATTGGGGAAAATTGGTGGTTAGGGTTGACTGCCATTTTCGTGATTATATTTCGATTTACAGGATGTTTTACGACGTTTCGATTTTCCAAACGAGTATATAATTGACCTGGATAATGACCAATTTATTAATTTAAGAAAATAATTAAGTAAATTTAAATTTTAGTAAAAATAATTTAATACTCCGTATTATAGAAGCGTACTGTATTGTTTAGAGTATTATTTACTACTCCGTAAAATAATACTCATAATTATTACTTGTGGCACTTTTTAGGGAACAAATGAGTTGAATTTTTTTTTAAAAAATATTTATAGAAATGTATACGAGTATATTTTATCAATAATGGATTGGTTAAAATTTTAGAAAGATCTAATTCACTAATTCATATGACCACATTCATCGCCAAGTATTTGGTAAATACCCCTGGAACATTGCCATAATGATGTTCTTTGTAGCTTATTGGAAAAGATACTCGGAATCTATTGTTTATCAAATACATTAAAAACATATTTATTGGAATCTACATATTACTGTACTATTGTGAAGTAACACGATCCGCCATTGTAGAGTAGCTCGAGGTTTGTAGTAGGTAGTTACAGGTTTGTCATAGAGAGAGAAAGCGGTTATAGTGAGAGAAAGATGTAAATAGAAATGAATGTTGTTATTATGATAATGATATTATTATTATAACACTTGTAATCTATGTATATACACGTATGTATGTTATGCTAATATGTACAGTAGAGAACTAGTAATACTAGTTCATATCCCCTCCTCAAGCTGAAAAAGGCCTAGCTTGGACGAGAAGAAATGATGCAATTCAGACCCAAGTGGCTTTGTCATTATGTCTGCAAGTTGAACACCTGTACGGACAAATTTGGGAACAAGAAACTGTTCTAGGAATTTGTCGCGGACATAGTGACAGTCGATCTCGATGTGTTTCGTACGCTCATGGAATACTGGATTTTCAGTGATGTGAACTGCAGCTTTATTATCACAGTGAAGTGGAATGGGCAACTGAGAATGAACACGAACTCCTTTCAGCAGAGCATGTAGCCACACCAATTCGCTAGTGACATAAGACATACTACGATACTCTGCTTCAGTAGAACTCTTGCTTACCGTTTTTTGTTTTTTTTTTGTTTTCCATGACATGAGAGACCCACCCAGAAACACAGTATAGCCACAGACCGCGCGTCAATTGAACACACATGTGCCCCAATCAGAATCACTGTAGGCAACCAGAGATAAATCATTGTCAGCTGGGTAAAACAAGCCAGTGTTGATTGTACCCTTCAAGTATCGAACCACATGTATAGCAGCCTGTAAGTGAGGAAGGTGTGGATGGGTCAAGAACTGACTTAGGTGCTGAACAGAGAAGGACAGATCTGGCCCGGTAAGATTTTAAGTATAGGAGCCCGCATATTAACCTTCTATATTGTTCAGGATCTGGGAGAAGTTCATCATCCTCCACAGATAGTTTGAGACCTTGAGGAAGAGGGAAAGAGGCTTCAGTACACTCCTCCATCTTCATGTTTTTAAGTATATCAAGAACATACTTTCTTTGGTTCAAGGTGATACCAGTAGAGTTCCTTGCTACTTCAAGACCAATGAAGTACCTCATAAGGCCGAGATCTTTAATAATAAATTTACTATCCAAACTTGATTTAGTATTTGTGATGTCTGCTGCATCATTACCCGTGAGCAGGATGTCATCTACATATACCAAAGCTAGTAGCCAAGAATCGTCATGATGCTTAAGAAATAGAGAGTAATCTTCTCTACTCTGAATAAAACCAAGAGTCAAAAGATGTTTGGTGAGCTTAATATTCCACTGACGCGAAGCTTGTTTAAGACCGTAAATGGATCTTTTAAGCTTGCAAACGAGGTTAGGAGACCCTGTGTCATACCCTTGAGGAGGTTTCATATAGACTTCTTCATCCAAATACTCATGTAAAAAAGCATTATTAATGTCTAATTGGTGAAGAGGCCACCCCTTTTGTAGACACCCACATTTTGACCGCTAGGTGTCTATAGTAGTTCCCGCCAAACACCCGATGATGATAGGACGTAAACGTGCTTTGACAGACTCGGATATGGGCTTGTAATCATGGACATTTGGCTTAGACATTTTAAGGAGTACAAATCTCACAAAACGGACCTCAAATCCAGGCCCAGTGGGTCGTTTCGAGTCAAATAACACTAATTTGGGTCGAAACCGTCACCAGGGGTAAAATCGTCTTTTAGCGACCGAGTCAAACCCGGTCAAAGATATTTTTTCCCGAGTCACACGAGCTGGCCGTGACACTACACGGTTGATTCGGACTCAAACACCAAAAAAATCAGCCTTCACAAATATTAAACAAATCTGTTCAAGGATAGAATTCGATCTCAAGTAGGAATTCTATCCGGAAACCGAAACAAATACCACCCGAGCTCAGATACTCGGCTGAAACAGCCGAGATATCACCCCAGCCAGCCGAGTTTTTGGCTTTCCCACCAAGAAACGAGAAGTCTATTCCCTCACGAACTCTCGTATTTCCTATCCAAACCGGTGTTTCTTGTCACACAAGCAAGACCACCTCGGTTCCTATAAATAGGACCCTCCCTTCAACCTCAAAACACACAGAGATAATACACCAACAATACCGAAAAAATACCATCGATAGCACATCAAAAATACCGAAAAGTCAGTCAAAAATCGACATCCAAAATCCCGACGAAATCCTGAAGTAAATTCCAAAAATCCGGCGAAACCGATCCTGTCCGAACCGGCCGAACCCACGCCTCACACACAAACCACCCAGACCGATACACCTTAACTCACCCGCATCATCTCGACGCTCCCGTGCCTAAGCCACCGTCCGACGAGCCTTATACCGAGAACACAAAGCATGTAGGTTGAGGGTGTAAATCAAACCCGTCTCTCTTTCTTCTCTTCCCTTCTCCTCGTTTTTTTTTGGGTCTTTCGTCGGTCTTTTTTATTTTCTAATATCGATATTATTAAAACTATTTTCATATATCGAATATTCTTAAAATATGATACCGATTTTATATAATCGAATATCGTATCGAAAAGAATTATATTAAGTTTTCGACGAAATCGTTAAATCTTTTTACAACTTTTCGTTCAAAATCTTTTTTACATCTTTTCGTTCAAAAACAAACTTTTTTTCAAAACCTTTTCTAAAGTCATTCCGAATATTCGATATCGATTTCATAATCGAATATCGAATACGACGAATATCGAAAATATAAACCGAGTATGAATTAATCCATATTTGTACGCGACTTATAACAATCTTCGACAAAAAAATCAGACCCGTACGCGAGTCGCGCCCGGTCCAGGCGACTCGCGCACGAGTCTGTGATCCGGTCCTATTTTTTTAGTTTTTCGTTCGTTTATTTTTTATTATTTCACAAAACGATTTCTAAATTTACATCTTTTCCGAAACTATTCTAAATATTTGATAATCAACTATCGAATATAACGAATATCGAGAATGTTAAGTCGAGTACGAGTTATGCAATATTCGTACGCGATTTAATCAAAATTTTCCGAAAACCGTTTTCGAAATCAGGCCGCCACGCGACCCGCATGAGCCTCGGGCGAGTCGCGCGACTCTCGGCCCAAACACACCTTTTTCGTTTTTTTTATTATTTTTCTCGAACATCGTTTTTTACAAAACAACGTTTTTAACGATATTTTTCAAATTTCGATTAATTCTTATTTTCTCGATTTCATATATTTATTTCTTATTTATTGTTATTTCAATCGTTACTAACTCGTTTTCTCGTGTTTGTAGCAACTTTTCTCTTATTTCTTTTTATCGTTTTATTAGACTAAAACGAACTCACATGCTAAATAACTTTGACGTTAGTAGTTTAACATGCATTAAACGACTTAGCAACCCATTTTATTTTTCCTCACATGTCTTAGGAAAATAATCTCTGCATATCATTTCATCGTCGAACTAACGCGTGTACACCAAAATCGAACGATATCTTAGTAAAGGCCGCTAAGTGCGGGCGGGGTTGGGTGTTCTCGTTGAACTTCCCAACACGTACCCTCACCCCTTACTCAGAACCATGGTTTCCGGATGTCCGAATCCATTGGCAACGAGAGTCATTCAATATACGATTAACCGCCCAGTCGGCATCGGTATCGATATGCTAAGGGACGAACCCAATAAACTCTGACATCGGAAATGGGCCAGGCTTTAAGTATGGCCCACTACGACATAGAGTGGGTTCGAATGGTTCCGAATAACCATAAAATTCGGTGGCGACTCCTACTTCGATTTAAAATTCTATTCGATCCATCTCATATGGAAATTCTATCGCCTCCCCAAAACCCGCGCTTCGCCGCGTCGGGGTGGACCTATGTCATGTCCACACCTTTGCTGATGCTAGAGCAAGAAGGGTTCGAACTGTGGTGAATTTAGCCACAGGTGAAAAATTAGCCTTATAATCCTTGTCTTTTACTTGAGTAAAACCTTTAGCAACTAACCTTGCTTTATATCGCTCAATGGATCCATCAGCCCGATGCTTAATCTTATACACCCATTTGGACCCAATAGCATTGTGCGTAGAAGGGAGAGGAACCAATTCCCATGTCTGGTTAGTCTCTACAGCTGTCAATTCTTTCTGCATAGCCTCAACTCATTTTGGATTAGCCTGAGCTTGATTGTAAGTTGACGGTTCTGAGGCTTGAAACACAGTAGCTAAAGTAGCTACATATCCCATATCAAAATCTGGTTGTAGTTCTTGAAGAATTTTGGTATGGAAAGCCACAGAAGAAGAGGAAGAAGAATTTGAAGGATGAGGATTAGCTCGAGGTAACTTGAGAGGACAATGAAATCCTTCAAGTCTGGTGGATGGTTGAATATTTCTGGTAGACTTCCTTAAAGGAGGAATTTAAATAGAAGAAACCACTTCTGAAGATACAGTACTAGGAGTAGCTTGTATAATGTTCTCGAGAGAAACATGAGGTGAATTTTGACTAGTCGATGAAGTATAAGGAGTGTCAGTAGAAATAGGAGTAGCATGTGGGATATTAATAGGAGTAGATAAAGAATCCAATGTGGAGAGAGGAGGATAGATTGTGGGGTCTGCAATTTGGACAAGAGGAGAAGTCTTCTGCACAAAAGGTAAGGACCCTTTGGTAATAGAAGAATCAGGCTTAAAAGGAAAAATTGTTTCCTTGAAAACCACATCCCTGTTGACAAAGACTGTATGAGTGTCCAAATCATACAACTTGTACCCTTTTTCACCAAAGGGGTAACCAATGAACACACACCTACGAGCCTTGGCTGCAAATTTATCTCTATGTGTAGTGAGCTTTGTAGCATAACACAAGCAGCCAAAAACTCTTAAATTCTCATAAGTAGGTGGTATTTTGTGAAGGACTTCAAAAGGAGTTTGCCAGTTCAAAACAGCTGTTGGCATTTTATTAATGAGAAAAGTTGCAGCAAGAACACAATCTCCCCAAAATTTGACAGGAAGATTAGCATGAATGCGCAATGCCCTGGCAGTCTCAATAAGGTGTCTATGTTTTCTTTCCACCCTCCTATTCTGTTGAGGCCTCCCAACAACAGATTTCTGGTGGATAATGCCCAAGTTCTTAAACACCAAGTTGCAGGAAAGTTGAACAAACTCAGTGCCATGATCAGATCTAATAACTTGGACTGATTTATGAAACTGAGTTTGAATAAGTGCAATAAAATCTTTTATTAGAGATGGAACTTGGGTTTTGTTGTGAAGCAAGTAAGTCCAGGTGCATCGTGAGTGGTCATCCACAATAGTAAGAAAAAAACGAGCACCATTAAGACTAGGTACTCTATAGGGACCCCAAAGGTCCATGTGGATCAAGTCGAAACAGCTGGAAGCACGAGAATCACTTATAGTGAAAGGAAGTGCATGGTGTTTAGACAACAAACATGTCTCACAAAAGAATTCCTTAGAAGGACGACAAATCCCTGGAATATGACCAAGTTTTTCTACAGAAGAATGACTTATCCTAGCATGAAGTGTCTCAAAGTTATCTGAATTAGACACAACAGACTCGCAAATGTTACAGCATTGTTTATTAGAACTGGAAGCAATACTATGACAGCTAGGAAATCTTGTATCAAATTTGTAAAGGCCATCAATCTTCTTAGCTTGAGCATATGTAACCTTACTGGAAGGGCCCTGGAATAAAACCAGAGATTTAGTGAAAGTGACAAGAAGGGAGGAATGCTCTAAGAGTTTACAAATAAAAAGTAGGTTCTGCTTAAATTCGGGCATTAGCAGAACATGATGAAGCATAATATGTTCAGTAAGCTTCATAGATCCTGCTTTGTAGACCATTTTAATGGTCCCATCAGGTAGAGCAATACCCACAGGCTTAGGCAGAGTATAAAGATCAGTCAAAATATGCTCAAAAGGTGTAATACGATGATCTGATGCACCTGTATCAACTATCCAGGAATGCACATTGTATATAGATGCAACTGAGCAGACATAAGTTTCAGGTGTTATACCTGCAAAGTTGAAAGTTGCAGAGGTGGAAGGAAGGTCTGCAAAAGACTTCATGAGCTTCTAATAGACTGAATCAGCAATAGAAGTAATAAGATGGGGATCTTGCACATAGTTCTGAGCATAATAAGATCCTTCAGGTTCAATAGGAGAATTCTCCTCAAAGATAACGGGCTCAGTAGAAGCAACTGGTACTGTCTCAGCATTATGAGCAGACCGCCTGATGTTCTGTCCCTTATGTTGATTCTTCCCCTTTTTGAGATCAAAACAGTAGTCTATGGTGTGTCCCCTCTTCTTACAGTGAGTACAATTTTTGGTCTTACGACACTCATCCACTGTGCGACCATTTGATTTGCAGTAAACACAGAATTTGACATCACCATCACCACCTGCAGAATCTGCCCTTGCCTTTTTATATCTGTTACCTGCATTTTCATGAACCCTAGAACTAGCATATGCATTAGCTTCAGCTAGTACATCTACTGCGTCAAAAATCAGCTTCTGCTTTTCAATCTTATGAATAAGATGTAAAGCTTTGTTAAGAGGAGGAAGTGGCTCTAAGGACAAGACATGAGTCTTGACATTTTCATATCCACTGTTAAGGCCCATCAGAAATTGAATTACCTTGTATTGAGTCTCCCTATCAAGAAGACGCTTAAGTAGTTTGCAAGTACAATTGTCCATGGTAGAACAGGTGCAAAGGGGAAGTGGATCAAGAGTGTCAAGCGTTTCCCAAGAGCGCTTAAGTTTGCTGTAATACTCAACCAGAGGAACATTATCCTGAGTTATGGCACTCAAATCCTTCTTTAGCTGGTAAATTTCCAGACTATTAGTTTGACCATAACGTTCTATAAGCTCAGACCATAGATCTTTTGAAGAACGAGAATATGAAACAGTATCGCGGATCTCTTTAGTAAGTGAATTAAGGATCCATTTCATGACTAACACATCACATCGTATCCATTGATGGTAAGTGGAGTCCTTCTCATTAGGTTTCTTACAAGTACCATCGACAAAGCCATCTTTATTCTTAGAAATTAGTGCTAAAAATGCATCGCGTTTCCATGAAACGAAGTTGAAACCATCAAATTCAACACCGGTTAATTGTAGACCAGGTTGATCAGAGGAAGATAGATGTAAAGGATCATCGAACATAGCATACGAAGTTTTCAAAGTATCTCCAGTCATGGCGAACAAAATACGAACAAGCAATCGCAGAAATCGATGAAATCGCAGAAAAATATAGGGCTAATACTCAAAGTAGCAAGGATAAGACAAATGCGGAAGCAATTTTAGGAAAAAACACAGAAACATGACGAAATCGAGAAACAAATAGCGGAGAAACAGAGATAGCGAAGAAAGAACACACAAATTGCAGCGTAACGAAATAGAGAACTGCAAAGAGGAAAGATCAGAGATCATACACTACAAGAAAAACAGTCCCAGGCGTCCGCTATTTTGGCGTCCTGGGCATATGGACGCCCACATGGCGTCTGAAAATACTTCCGGGCGTCCACCGTCAGACGCCAAACTTGGCGTCCGACTGAGGATGGAGGACGAAATTCAGGCCAACAGGCGTCCACAGACGGACGCCATATACCCCAAATGGCGTCCACTGTCGGACGCCAAAGAGAAAACACGGGCGTCCACCTGGCGTCCGATAGTGGACGCCCGTCCAAATGTTTTCGGCGACAAATACCCACCCACCCCCCTCCCCCCCCTTCACTCTCTAAATTTTTTTTATCTCTCTAAACTCTCTCCACACTCCCTCGCCGATTTCCTTTGAAATTCCTCCCCAATTTTCATTCTTTTTCTTAATTTGTGGTATGTTTTCTTACTTTACTTAGTTGTTATTTATTATAATTAGTTCTTATTTTTGATTGTTATCGTTATTTATTGATAGTTTGCTCGTTAATATTGTTTAGGTCTAAAATTCGATTAGGTTGATTAGTTTAGCCAAATTCGCTTAGGTTGATTAGTTTAGTTGAAATTTGATTAGGTAGATTAGATTTGCCCATCACAATTATGAATAGGGTTTGATGAAGTTGGTTGAATTGAGCTAGAATCACCTCTAGGGCCTTCCGTGAGGTTTTGTGTGACTTAGGACGGACCAAATGGTGTCGTAATAATGCCGGATTTTCCCGAAACCACTTCTATCCTGATTGGGGTTGTAAATAGGTGTTAGCGGCGCTTTTGGAAATTTGATATCTGCATTCGAAAATTTGACCCTTTTTTGACCTGTTTAAGCTATTTCTGTCTGACATGAGCCATGAATTGTTGTGTTTTGTTCGGTTGAATTTGGATTACTTTGATAAATTAGCTACAGTTTTTGTAAATTGGGATTAAATTGTGATTACATTTGTGAATAAATTCGGTGACTAATTTTTGTAAGGTCAATTAAAAATTAATAAGAGAGTTGCAAATTAAAAAAATGGGTTTACTTTGACGTATTAAGTTAAATTGAGGACACTCAGCTATGGAAATGAAGTTAGAGAAATTAAGTTTAAGTTAAGTGTTGATTAAATTTTCGTTTAGTAAGTTCTAAATTAAGTTACGGAAATTAAACTTTTATTTGTTATATACTACCTCCGTATCTATAAGTTCGTCCACTTTGTTTAATATATGAGTGAAGTATTATATTGAAAGTGGACGAACATATAGATACGGAGGTAGTATATTTTTTGAACATAGAAAATGAAGAGAGTTGAACGCAAATGGATGTATGAGGGTAGACTTGATAAGAAGAGACGTCCCACCATAGAATTTTTGAGGGGTGTGGAATCATTTGTCGAGGTCGCTAAAAAGTCAGTAGACTATGCATCGAGGGGGGAGGTTAGGTGTCCGTGCACTAAATGCAAGAACATTAAATTTTTTGATGTCCTTGTAGTTAAGGAACATGTCATCTATAATGGTTTTTCATCAAATTATTATAATTGGATTTGTCATGGTGAGTCAGCTCAGTCTGAGGAACCCGAAAACCGTCAAAATGAGGGGGGTTTGAGAGGTATGATAGTTGACGTAGTGGAGTGCAACTTGTTTAACAACGAGAACACATATGGGAATGACTCACCCAACCAACACGACTCACCCAACCCACAAGAACCTAACCCACAAGCGAAGGCGTTCTTCGACATGTTGAACGCTTCGTAGAAACCGTTATACGGAGGGTGCGAGGTGACTTTGTTAGAAGTCGCATCTATGGTAGTCAGCCTTAAATGTGAGTTCAACCTACCCTTTGCCTGTGTCGATGGTATTGCTGCCTTGCTCGAGAGAGTAATCCCGAAAGACAATATCATGACCCGAACTTTCTACACAACCAAAAAAGTTGTGAAGGGCCTTCAACTCCCGCATCAGAAGATTGATGCTTGTCCAGATGGATGTATGTTATTTTGGAAAGACGATGCGATGCTAGATGAATGTAAGAGATGTGGTAAGGGTAGGTATAAGATGCTTGAGGGGGATATTGTTTTGAGGGGTAGAAAAGGGAAAAGCGGTGTTAGGGGTAAGAAACCGATCCCAATAAGTCAGCTTACGTACTTCCCTATTGCACCAAGGCTTCAAAAATTGTATGCCACAAAAACAATAGCGGAGCAAATGAGGTGGCACAAGGAGGATATTAGGGTACCAGGGAATATGTGTCATCCGAGTGACGGCGAGGAGTGGAAGCGTTTCGATAGACTGCATCCCCACTTTGCGTCAGAACCCCGAAATGTAAGGTTAGGGTTGTGCACTGATGGATTTGCACCTTTCGGCCAATTTGGTAAGTCGTACTCTTGTTGGCCTGTGATGATCACACCTTATAACCTACCTCCTTGGTTGTGTTTAAAACAGCCTTTCATCTTTCTATCACTTATTGTGCCTGGTCCCAAAAATCCAAAAAATCATTTGGATGTTTACTTGCAACCTGTTATTGAGGAATTGAAACAAATGTGGGAGGTAGGGGTCGAAACATATGATGTCTCTCTTAGACAAAACTTTCAGTTGAAAGCAGCTTTGTTGTGGACTATAAATGACTTTCCCGCATACGGTATGCTCTCGGGATGGTCTACTGCGGGTCAAAAAGCGTGTCCGTGTTGTATGGAAGAGAGCAAAGCTTTTTATCTCCCAAATTCTAGTAAAATTAGTTGGTTTGACTGTCATAGACAGTTCCTATCAGAGGGTCACCCGTATAGGAAGAATAAGAAGGCGTTCAAGAAGGGTGGGGTTGTGCTTGACGACGCACCTGATCGACTCCCAGGAGATAAAATATGGGAGTTGATTTCCGAGTACCCGTCCACTGTTGACGGAACCGATCAGGAGTTCAAAGACTTGAAAAAGTTGAAAAATGGTTGGTTTAAACGTAGCATATTCTTTGACCTACCATATTGGAGGACTTTGTTACTTCGTCACAATTTAGATGTGATGCATATAGAGAAAAACTTCTTCGAGCAGTTGATTCACACTGTAATGGATGTGGAGGGGAAGAGTTGTGACACTGCCGGCTCCCGACGAGATGTAAAGATTTTTTGTGACCGTCCTCAGCTGCACATAAAACGGGATGGGTCCAAACCGAGAGCCTTGTTCACACTTGACAAGGCCCAGAGAAAGGCGTTGTTGGAGTGGGTACAGAAGTTGAAGTTTCCTGATGGGTACGCCTCCGACTTCAAACGCTGCGTTGATCTTAAGAACCTAAAACTGCAAGGGTTAAAGAGTCACGACTGCCATGTCTTTATGGAGAGGTTACTTCCGGTAGCTCTAAAGCAACTTCTGCCACCGACGGTGTGGAATTCTATAACTGAGATATCTCAGTTTTTTCGAGATTTGTGTTCGTCTACAGTAACAAGTGAGGACATGACTCGGCTGGAGGATCAGATTCCACAAATACTATGCAAACTCGAGATGATCTTCCCACCGTCGTTCTTTAATTCCATGGAACATCTACCGGTCCACTTGCCCTACGAGGCTAAGGTTGGAGGACCTGTCCAGTATAGATGGATGTACCCATTTGAAAGGTACATAAATTTTTGTAACTTTATTTATAAATTTAATTTAAACATAGCTAACTTTTATTAATTAAAATACATAACTTGTTTATTTAGGTTCCTCAATCATCTGAAGAAGAAAATTGGTAACAAGGCTAGGGTAGAGGGTTCTATTTGTAATGCATATTTGACAGAAGAGATTGCGAACTTCTGCTCCCTATACTTCGAGAAAGACATCCAAACAAAAACCAAGAACCTGAACCTAGAACATTCGATTTCCATTGATCCTACTATACCAGAGTTTTTTCAAAAGAAGGGCGATGAAGGAACTTCATCCGTCGAGGGTTCTAGGGTACTAGATGAGAAAGAGTACAACCGAGCGCACCTTTACCTACTCTCTAATTGTGAGATCTTAGAGCCTTATGAGAAACAATTTGTAACTGAATATGTCGCCTTGAACCCTGACGTGAACCCTGATGACGTTTGGAGTAAGCACGATGAACATTTTCCTAAGTGGCTAAAGGATCACGTAGTTGCCTTAGACATACGTGATGATTTGGTTAGAAGTTTGGCTTACGGACCAGTGCGAGTTGTTAAAACCTGGAACCGGTACACAGTGAATGGGTTCAATTTTCACACATTCAACTACGGTAAGAACAAGGCTAGATGTAATTTCGGTGTCAGTGTGACATCTCTTGATGGTGATGAGTACTACGACATTTTGGAGGATATTTTTGAGTTGTGTTATGCCGGCAAAGAACGGGGGTATAGAGCTGTGTTGTTCAAATGTGAGTGGAAAGACAGCTCCGTGAACGGAACCCGGGTGCATGAACGATACAAGATCGTGGAAGTTAACCACACCCGGAAATATCCTACTTACGATCCGTTCATACTCGCGCACCAGGCCAAGGAAGTCTACTTTGCTCCTTCCCCGTACACGAGAAATGACAGAAATCAAAGTCAATGGTGGGTAGTCTTTACGACAAAATCACGGGAGCAAATAGACAGTTCTTTGTTCCAGGAAGATGCGGCTTCAAGTGGTACACGCTTGTCTCCTATTGACAAGACCATAATCTCCGAAGAAGATCAGAATGTTGTGGCAGATGAATACTCTGAGGATGATACTGAAGATGGACAGGGAGATTACATGGTTAGGGATGTTCCGGAGATCCTTGAGGAGGATGACGGACACGATGAAGAGAGTTTGGAGGACGATCAAGAGGAGGGCGAGGAAACGGAGGAGGAGGAGGATCAGAGTGAGGACAGTGAGGCTGAGGGCAATAACGACAGCGAAGATGACCTCTAGACTTGTTGTAGTAGGTTACCCACATTAATCATTGTGTTACTTATTGTGTACGTTATTTCTATTGTGTTAGATTGTAATTGCTAATTGTTGCTAATTTGTTGCAAGGTTAAGATAATGGCAGGCGGTAGATCGACGAGGAAACGTGGCGGAGGTAGTCGGTCTGTTCACACATCGACCTCCCAGCAGGAGGAGGAGGAAGTGGTCCTTGAAACGCCGCAACAGGAGCAGAATGACGAGGAGCAGCGGCAGGGGAACACGGAGGAGCTACAAAAGGACGAGAACGGGCGTGTGATTCTCGACCCCGGTCGCGTATGGTAATATAATCTAACATGCCCACTCTTTTTTAACATATGAACTTTTGGACTACATACATCTTGTAATATTTCGTACATGTCTGTGTCTCTCGACTTGGTGCAGGTTCCTCCATGGGGAGTGACCACTGGCTGTACTAACAGTTACATGACCGACAAAGGTCTAGGGTATGCCTGTTGGACTCAGGTGCCGACGGATCAGTGCGCGCAGTGGTTCAACAACTTCCGGGTTCGTTTACTGTTTTTGCTCCCGAGTTCCGCACTCATAATGTGTAGTTTTTTATTATTTCTTTTACTAATTACTAATCCGCCTTGATTTTGTAGTTGAAGTTCTGTTGGAAGCCGGAGCTCGAAGGAAGGGTATATGAGCGGTACAATGAGACTTGCTCACGCCGCTTCAAAGACGTAATGAACAAGCGCCACAAGCGGGGGACTGCGCTGAAAGACCTGAAAGGTGTAGTTTTTTATATTACTCAATTTTAAAGAAAAATCTAACTTCAATCTTTTACAATATTAACTAATAATATATTAGTGTTGTCATACTTCAGGTGAGGCGTTGGAGAGGTGGGTTAAGTACCACGACGACCAGGGGTTCAAGGTCAGATCGGAGAGGGCATCACAAAACAAATTGAAGAACTGTGAGCATGTGGGGAAGGCCGACCCGACACATCATCGGGGTTCACAGTCTTCGTTTCTTCGTCTCAAGAGGGTATGATTTCTAATAATATCGTACTCCTACTTGATTAATCATAAACTACGTTCACGTAAAATACGTTTGCCTAACGGTCGTATTTATTTAACAGCTACAAGCTGAACTCGGGAGGACGCCAACCGCCCCTGAGGTGTTCCTGGACATGCACGGGAAGACCGACTCGGAAGGGACTTCTTTTATGACGAGTAGAGATCAGGCAATCTGGGTGAGTACTTACTATTTCAAACAAATCAACTGTGCCTATATATTTACTTTAGGTGGTAGATAAGTATCTTTATTGATTTCATTTTCTAATAACTTGAATTGAAATCACTGTTGTGTACGCAGGATGCCTACCAAGAGGAGTTAGCAAATAACGAGAGTTCTACTAGTGGTGCCGAAGTAGACCCGAATGAGACTTATTTCAAGGTCGTGAAGGGGTACAAGAAAGGTAGTGTGTATGGTGTTGGGAATGCACACGGGATGTACTTCACACCTCCCACAGCGCGTCTAGGCACCTCCACACAGATGGAGTATACGCCACCCGAGTCTCAGCAGCCCGACCAAGAAAAGGAGGCCATGAAGCAGCAACTGAAGGAGCAGGCGGAGCAGATAAAGAAGATGCAGGAACAGATGGCCATGTTTCAGGCCATGTTCAACAAATGCAACCCAGGTCGTCCCCCTTCCCCTCCAGACGACAGAGACCCCTTTAGCGGGGATGGCGGTAACTCTGGTGCTTCAGCTAGCTTCACAGTTAGCTGATTGTTTTTTGTTGTTGGTGTTGTAACTGGATTTATGGATTATGTATCTTCGAACTAGTTTAGATTTATATACCTTTAAACCGTATCTTAAAACTTTTTTATATAAATGGTTTTTTAGCGTAAATGTGGCGGGAGATCAAGTGTTTTGGTTGATTGAGAGTGTGTTGTGGATGGTCGACAGTTGTGGATTTGTTTTATTTTGCAGGTTTTGGCTAGACATCGAACGCTTGGCTACGGTAATGCATCAGCATAAATGGCGTCCAATAACGGACGCCAAGCCAGACGCCGGAGGGAACTAAAGACGATCTTCTATTCAGGGGAATGGCGTCTTACTGTGGACGCCAGATGGGCCAAGATGGCGTCCATAGTCGGACGCCAACATGATGCACATGGCGTCCGACTATGGACGCCACCTTGGCCCATCTGGCGTCCACAGTAAGACGCCATTCATAGCGTCCGCTGTCAGACGCCAATTTTTTTGGCGTCCAATAGTGGACGCCCGTTAAAAAAAGGCGACTGGTCGTGGCATCCACTTTCTAGCGTCTGTTTGCGGACGCCAGGACTCATACAGCGTCCACTAACGGAAGCCAATGGATGGACGCCAGGCCCATCTATTCTTGTAGTGATACGAATTGAAGCGTCGAATTAATGGCGGAAGGATCAGGAAGCGTATCCCGCTCTGATACCATGTGAAGTAACACGATCCGCAATTGTAGAGTACCTCGAGGTTTGTAGTAGGTAGTTACGGGTTTGTCATAGAGAGAGAAAGCGGTTATAGTGAGAGAAAGATGTAAATAGAAATGAATGTTGTTATTATGATAATGATATTACTACACTTGTAATATATATATATACACACACACGTATGTATGCTATGCTAATATGTACAGTAGAGAACTAGTAATACTAGTTCATAACTATTTAATCCAAACCACTTTGGTCTGAACTACCTTTGAGCTTGGATATGTAACAAGATTTAGAAATTATACCATAGTTATGGAAGTGACTCGTGTGCTCGTTCTGGTCCATCGTTTTCATAGAGAAAAATAACATGACTACATTACTCATGTACTCCATACAAGTTACATACTTACATATTCTGAGAAAATTACAAAGTACTATAAAAATTGATATTTATAATGGATTCGATCTCCTCACTTATGAATAATTTCAAAATGAAATAAAAACATATACAAATAGATAGAACTGAGGGAATAATATTTGTGCAAGACGATTTCACACCTTACACTAGTCCCATTGTATAAAAAACTTCACTAAGAGCAATCACAATGAAAGTTCTTAATGTTAAGTTCTTCTATTTCCACATTACTCTTACCCCCTCCATTCACATCCAAACAACACATTCCTTTTTTTGACACTATTCACAACTAAAGAGAATTTTTGATATTCTCGACAATCTATAAGACAAAATATAGTCATGTGAGATCTTGCTTGATTCATCTTTACGAGTAGATCAAGAATATCAATTTTTTATAATTTTTGCTAATGTAAAATGAAAGATATCAATGATGCAAAATGTGTCTCGACAAATGTGTAAAAGAGAAATGTGTAGTTTGGATTTGAATGGATGGAGTATCATTTTTTAAGTATAAGAACTTTTAACATTAGTGGAAGAACTTTATTTTTGTTCTCAAGTGGAACTCACCCCAATTTTTTCTTCCTTCATCAAATTAGTTTTATATCGTAAGAACTTGTTCTTATTCACAAACCAAAGAAGCTCCGCAATGGAAGAACTTTATTTTTAAGTTCTTATTTACAAACTGATACGAATTATTGATACGAATTATAGTGTATAAAACGCAACTGTAGCGGAAGCAATCAACCAAGGTCAAATGTACTAGGTACACCCGATATCAGTTAAATGATTTGTGTGTGTGTGTGTGTGGCACTGTTTTAAAACAAAGAACGAGAGGGTAGACAATGTTAAACTACACCGATAGTCTAACAAAGAGATTGTCGCTCTACACCGATAGAGTCAATCGGGTTTTTCACAAGACGACGCTTGAGAACAACCTTGCGAAATTGTAGACACAACTTCTATATTTTACTTGAAAGTACTCAAAATAAAACAATGGTTTTGTTTTTAATTCTTCACTTCATTGATTCCTAAATCCTTCGACGATACATGGCTTATATAGCCGTTTAGGATGCTAATATTAGCTTACATAGGATGCTACTTTAGCAATTAACAGAATTCATAACTGATTAAAACGAGAATTTAAAGCTAATAAAACAAAAACTAATTGATCTTATTCAACAACAAGTAACGGCCAAAATAGGCTTAAGGAGCTATCTTAATTTGCCTCCTGAAATGACTTAATTGAATAGCCAATTAATTAGGACAACACCCTTTGACTCTCATTTGATTATCCCCATCACATTCACGGCTTGGTCATTTGTGTCGATGGTCAGCTCTTCTAGTGGCTCAATATTTGCATCACAAACTCAATGCTAAGAACCACCATTGTGGTTGCTCTAAAGTTAAACAAAACCCAAAGCTTTTAGAACCTTATTTTTCCCGAGAATAAACAAACCTGTGTTTTCACAAAGGTAAATCATCGTACACGTGAAACCGTCTTAAAGCTTTTGTGAAAGATGGGGATGAAGAGAGATTCACGTGGGAAAAAAAGGAAACCGAAAAATCTATCCCACATTCTCATTCCCACGCTACACCTTCACACACTCACTCGCCTCATTCTCAACTTTCAAACCCCAAAACTTTTCCTCATTTCACCACCTTCCCGCCGCCGCATTCCGTCCTCCATCGCCATCTCAGGTACTATTTTATCTCTTTTTTGTTCATTTCGATCACTAATTTCCATTTCCTTTATTTTTTTTGCTTTTTCCACTCCGCTGCTTAGATCCTTAGTTTTTTTATTCCTGTTGTTAATCTCTACTTTCATAATAATTTCGTTATTTGAGGGCTATGTTGCTCAGAATCGGTTAAAAGTGTCCGACACGGCTAATTTTACGAAAATTTTGCATATTTTGGCTTGAAATGAAGAGTGGAAGTGTAATTTGAAGAGTCGGAGTAACATAGTTGGAGGGTTGGAAACTTGGGGATTATGTTAATTGCTTGATAAATTGATTGTTCAAATTAACTTGCTTTCTTCCCTTCTCTTGTTATGCTGCCTGCTTGTTTCACTTGCTAGAATACTTGTGTTCTCCCCATTTTGTTTTTTGAGCTCAATGTTTGTGAAATTTGGCCGTGAATAAGTACCAAAACGACAAAGAATAGGTTTTGATAACGATATTGTAAAGACGGTAAATTTGGGGGAAAAAGTATCGGCGATTTCCAAACTCATAACCGAGAGTTATGGTCGTTCTAACCAACTATATCTCCTTTTACGAGCGCCTAGAGAGCTATATATATTTTTTTTCAAATGGAAGTTTTTGTCAAGATGTGTATAAGTGAGAAAATCCGTTTTTTTTATTTGTTCAAATGAATCATTAACGAGATGAGCAAGTTGTCTATGAGTCGGTTATATTAATACATTCAGGCTATAAACCTGAAATTTCCGTAGAACGATCAAATAGAAGTTTTCATAAAGACGGGTCATTTTAAAAAAATAAGTAGAATGATGGGTTTCGAAATTTGTAGCCTATAGTTTTGGACAATCAAAGGTTTTTTTAATACAAAAAAAGGAGGGGAGAGTCATAAAACTAAACATTACGACGTGTATAAGTGAGAAAGTCCCTTTTTTGTTTGTTCAAATGAAGCATTAAAGACATGGACGAGTCGTCTTTTGAGTCGGTTGTATTCATACATTCAGGCTATAAACCCGAAGTTTTCGTAGAACGATCAAGTTATCCACAAACAATAGTTTTGATTTGATTTTAATTCTACTTATTTTTCATTATTCGGATTTATCTGTACATCGATTCATGTAAGCTCATAAATTAGCACTGCCGATTATTCATATAGAGATCATCATGCAATATTTCCATTATTGCCAATTTGTTGCATCCATTGCCTCTTCTTTCCTTCATTTCCTAGTTCATTCAATCAGTTTACGTCGTTTTCACTCAATTTCCATACATTTTATTGGTATGGTACTATGGGACAAGTCATGGACTCATGAGCCATGCTTCTAAATTTGTTAAATTATTCATGATAGAGATTGATGACAACACATGTGATCAAGTTAATGCATGAGTTTCCTTACTTGGGTATATGCATTTTGTTTGCATTTTGCAATTCGCATTATATGGGAACAAGAACCGGAGAAATGATTACTTTCACTCAGTGTTACTCCGACTCTCTGACATGGTGTCGTGTCTGGCACGTATTCGTCACATACAACTTATTAGCGCAAAGTTTTCAATTTTTTGGTTCAAAGAACTGTGGAAGTATCGTGTCATATGCCAATACGATTTAAATTTATTAGTCAAAGATATTAATGGTATTTCCCTACTATTTCTTAGATCTAAACTTTTAGTCAGCAGAGACAATAAAACTCGGATGAAGGCAGTAAAACTTTGATATGACTTATGATAAGCCATACTGAGTGCTCCGTGAAAATGATATAGTTTCTTTGCAGATAAATCCATCATGGAAAAGGCGAACTCGAATGGGACATCTTCTACAGGAATATTAACCCAAGATGAACTGAAGAAAATTGCAGCATATAAAGCAGTGGAATATGTGGAATCAGGTATGGTTATCGGCTTAGGAACCGGATCGACTGCAAAGCACGCAGTAGCTAGAATAGGCGAGTTATTACACCTAGGAAAGTTGAAGAACATCATCGGTATACCCACCTCAAAAATGACTCATGAATTGGCCATTTCGTGTGGAATTCCATTGTCCGACCTGAATACACACCCTGTTGTCGATCTTGCAATTGACGGAGCGGATGAGGTTGACCCATACATGAACTTGGTTAAAGGAAGAGGCGGGTCTTTGCTTAGAGAAAAAATGATAGAGAGTGCAACAAAGAAGTTTGTTGTTATTGTCGATGAATCGAAGTTAGTTAAGTATTTAGGTGGGACCGGTTTGGCTATACCGGTTGAAGTTGTTCCCTTTGGTTGGAAATTCTCGGCCGATAGGTTGAGAGTTTTGTTCGAGGATAAGGGGTGTGTTGCCAAGCTGAGAACTTTCGATAATGGGGATCCCTTTGTGACCGATAACGAAAATTATATTGTCGACTTGTATATTAAGGAAGATCTTGGTGATTTGAGTCTTGCTAGTGATGCTATTTTGAGGCTTCCTGGTATCATTGAGCATGGTATGTTCCTTGGTATGGCTACGACGCTTATTGTAGCCGGGGATCTTGGAATTTCTATCAAAAATAAATAGACTCTACTACAGGTTTTTTTATACCGTCTCTAATGAAGGTTCTTTCTTATATGAGAAAAATATTCCGATTTTCTGTTTATTGGGAAGGTTTTAAGAATTTTCCTCGAGTTTGTGCTTGTTAAAGGTATCAAATTTTGTTGCTTTTGATACACGTCTCGATTGATTTAGCTTTGTGTATGTCCTCAAACCTCATTTCCATCATCTATAAAATTATAACCTACGGAGGATGTCGTATCTCTTTCAATAGCCTTTCGGCCTTGTATGTTAGCTTTGGTGCTATAATCTTGCGTTTTCTATTTGCACCTTTGACGCGTGAGTCGTGACCGACCCACATGAGTGAGCGGGCCTGGCCTGGCAAGTTGAAGTGTGGCCTAGGATCGGCCCGGGAGTGGGGGCAGCCAGCCAACCAGACCCATTTTTGTACTGGTTGGGTTGAGGGTGGTAGGCCTGTAGACAAGCTGGTCAAAACTCTGCCCGACCTGTATTTTTGTACACCTTGTTCTCTACTAAACTAAGGAAAACAATATGGAATACCCTCTGTTTTCGTCATGTATTTCATGTAGCTTTGAACTCACTGTTAGCACAAATACATAACGAAATGTATAGGAGACGGTTTTGCTGCCTCCTTGTTTCCGATCACGAATAACCCTGCTCACAATTACTCTTTACGACCTTGAATCGAACAAATATTTAAGTCATTGATGTACACGATCTGTAACAGTTAGATAACATCATCACACTTCCAAGGGGATTATTAGTCATTACTCCTAGTACACTTCAAGAGAGATTATTAGGCATTTACAGCGCTCCGCCAACGTCTCAAAGCCGTTCTCCATCTACAAGACTACAAAAAATAATCGTGGAAAAGACGGATGACTACGTGTGATTAAGCTTCGCCAGAGTAGTCGAACAACCCTACTGCTCCGTGATCTATCTACCCCCTCTTATTCCGAGCCAAACTACAGGCTTTCAGCATTACAGCGAAACAACAAACAAATTTCGATGAAAGAACGAAAAATGTCAGGGTCAGGGTCAGGGTGTTCGTTCTACCGACTGTATTGGCTGAGGAAAGACCTTCAGCCCGTTACAGGCATGGTTGATCCCGTGGTTGGGAGGTCTGGTTACACAATCTCGAAGTTCCGGTGAACTGCAGTCGGATTCCGTACTGACTGAAGTATACGCTTGTCTGGCGGAATTAAGGGCGGTGTAGAATTTGTCGTGACCCGGTTGTTTGGAAAACCATAACATACTTTCGTCTCCTACCCGGTGCTTGGCACACTCCAAAGCTCTCTTTTGGACTTCGTCTTTGACTCTCTGCGCATAACAAAGGGTGTCGACATTACAAATTGATAATCCAAGTACTCGATTTTATCAAAGGGGACAGTTGAGAATAACGGAAACTTGTGCAAAAGTGAACATTGGCAGAGCGTGAATGACATGAAGTCGGAGATGCTAAAATTGAAAGAATCAATTGCAGTTTGGTTTCGGATGAACATGCTTAAGGTACATTCGACAGCAGCATGCAAAGGTCTAATCACAAAGATTATGCAGAGTTAATACAACATTAACCACATAATTAAACCAACCACCGACAGCACGAATCAAAGTTACTCAAACCACATTAACATTAACAACAACAACAACAACAATCAAGCGCCTCAAGGACTCCTGTAAATTGCAGGCAGGTGTGTCGGATCTACGCAGTCTTACCCCTATGATTATGTTAAACATGGCTCGAAGTCTCAACATCAACATTATCATCGTCAACAACAACATTCAAGCGCATCAAGGACTCCGTAAACAACAACAACAACAACAACCCACCAATACAAACACGGAATTCAAACAAAAGAAAAAAAATGTCTACTCACAAAGATTCATGCAGAGCCAAACAATCACCAAACACAACATTAATCAACCTGCAGCAACCATGGTTACCGGATTCCCTCGAGCACCCAGCAAATCGCAGATAGCTAAATCCGAATTCTATCATGTCAGTTACTAAAAAAACACATACAGAGTAACAAGTACTCCGTACTACTCAAAAAGAGTGAATTCATAGCGAATCACGAAACTATGCCAATGTAACCAAAGTTACATTACCATCAACATTTGACTGGATTCCCTCGAGTGCCCACTGAATCGCGAATCACTAACAACGAATTCTATCATGTTCTTTACTGGAAATACACCTAACAAGTACTCAATAAGAACGAATTCAGAGCAAATCACAGAAACCATGAACCAAAGTTACATTAACAACAACATGCAGAGAAATTTCAGTACACAAACCTGCAACAACATAGCATCAAACTTAGGCAACCCAATATATCCAACAGTCAAAGACCCGAAAAAGTTCCCCAACAAAGCAGCATCAAGAACAGGCAATCCATTCACAATTCCTGCAACAAACCCACCTAACAAACTATCACCAGCACCAGTCGGATCAACCTGACCCGTTTTAAACGGATCGATTTTCGACTCCCCGTCTTTCCAATACACCTTACAACCTTCTTCACCATAAGTTACGATCACAGTACATAATTTCCTCACCTCCTCTACATCTATAAACTCTGCTTCCTCCGATGACGCCTTCAAAACCCCGATTTTCGATAATAAATTACTAAATTTAGTTTGATTGAGCTTAACTAACCTAACACTACCATCAATTTCATCGAATTCTCTGATCAAACCTTGAACATCAACAAACACAACATCACAAATCTCAACCATTTTCTCCAACGTTTCCGGTAATATCTCCCCGCCCACCCCGACCGCCATCCCGAACCCGAATTTCTGACCCGGCGGAATCTCCCCGGGTTGAATCGGATCGCATGCGGAGACCCGTTTGAGAATCCGATCCGGACCGGGGTTAGTTGAGCCGAAATGAGCGTGGAAGACGGTGGTTGGCGCGGTGGGGGAGATGATTGGGGGGTTTTGGACGGAGTATGCGAAATCGGAGCCAACTTTGGAGACGAAGTCGCAGGGGACGGCGAGGGAAGGGAAGATGTTGGCGAGGAAAGAGGCGGCGCCGCCGAGGGATTCGGCTAAAACGACGTCGTGTTTGAGGAGAACGTCGTGGCAGTAGTTTCCAACCACCAGGCCACGGCGGGAGTTGCCCATGGTTGAGTGCGTGTGATCGAATGAAGAAGGATTTGTTCAATTTGAAGACAAAGTTAGTTACTCTTCTTTGTACTACGAGTAACTTTTTCTTTCTATGTAGACTAACTAATTTGGTAATTATTGTGCAACACAATTTCATATCGTACCACGATTATTACGCAAAACGGCAAAAGTTGAGTAGTTACTTGATTTAAGTTTCTTGAGTTGAAAATTGCTCTCTTGACGTTAATCGAGAGGTTGGAGGTTCAATTCACATCTGCGACGTAATGAGATCTTCTCTAGACAAAAAAATAAGGAGTAACTAAAAAAGAAAGTGATATACGGAGTATAAAAGAAAGCTTTCATAATAATTGGTCACATCATACATTGGGTTAGTTTAGCCGGAATTACTTTTTACCGACGGCGCTTTACTTTTTACTGGCGGCGTTAATTACGTAAAATGACGACTTTACCCCTACTATTTATTCTCGAAATAATATTATTTTTACATTTTATAGATTATTGGTTTATTAAAACTTGATAATAAAACCGTCTTTTTCGATTATCATAATAAACCAAAACCAAAACCGACTACTAGTATATGGAATTACATAGAATGACGAGTTCTCCCTTGCAATTAATTCTCGAAATATTATAACATTTACATTTTATAGAGTATCGGTTTATTAGAACTCGATAATAAAACTATTTTTTTCGATTATCATTACGCCTCCGGTTTTAAACAGTTAATTAGATTAATTAATGACTTAATACAACTTAATAAACGTAATTAACAAATACGAGTAATACGCAAATTAAATCCTAATTAATCTACGACAAGTCGACAATCAAGATTTATTATACCAATCGATGCATTTTTTTTTAAAAAAAATGGTTGAAGAACTCAGTCGACTGACCGATCGGTCGGTCGACTAGATTTTTCGACTGACCAATCGGCCGGTCGACTAAGTTTTTTGACTGACCGATCGGTCGGTCGACTAAGTTTTTCGACTGACCGATCGGTCAGTCGAAAAGATTCTTTGACAATTTTTTTTTATTTGCATCGATTTTTCGAAACAAGTAGTTTTGAACCATCTGAAATATCAGTTTGTTGATGTTGTAGTCAAGTGGTTAGAGGTTCAATTATGTTGTCAATGCAACCAATTTCACTACCAATAGCGTAAAATATGGAATAATTTATAAAAAATGTCGGAATTTTTTTGTGTCCCTAGGTGAAAAATCCAAGGTCCGCTACTGGACATACACAGCGAAACGGAGATTCATAAGTTATCTAAACCGATAAATCTATCCCGATCTACGATATGAATCAATTTAATTGCGTAAATAAGTAAAAGTCGCGAAAAAAATTGAAGAATACGTCCAATTGTAGCACGATCGATCGATTAACACCGCTTGTGGAAGTGTAAAACCCGTTACTCAAGGTTCGTGAAATAAGAAACCCGATATTTTATAAAACCGTTTCGTAATACTCAATTTATAATTTTGATTTTCTAGAGAGATGAAACGGAAATGAATAATGAAATGCTTTTGAAGTTTCTATAATAAGTTGTGGGCTTTTAATGAGGACGATTGTATGAATTTATGTCGAGTTTTTTAAATGATTTTTAAAAAAGCGATTCATTTGAGTCGAGTTTCAAAATAAAATACTAAACACATTTTTTAAAATATGAAGCGAAAAAAAAAACAACGTAATAAGTGTCAATTAAAACACGGTTTCTAAAAAAGTCGATTTGGTGGAGTCGGTTTCAAAATTAGAAATCGTAAATATTACCGACCTCGTGAAGCGAAAATATTAGAAACAAAAAATTAAAAATAAAATCTAATGAAAGGCAAAGTCGTCATTTTACGTAATTAACGCCGACGGCAAAGAGTAGCCCCAGTTCAGCTCTTACATGTCTGATAAAAGATGTAGCTTTCATAGAAGATTATATATGAATATGCACGTCATATATATTAGGATTTTCCGATAGGGGGGCATTTAGAAAATTTTACGGTTTGTATTTTGAAAAATTGTTTATAAGTGAAATTATTAAAAATAATTGGTTGAAAACCAAGTTTTGTTTTATAAATTGACATTGCCTTTGAATTTTTTTGTTTCGTTTAAGAAAACTTACAAAAACATACTCCCTCCATCCCACTAAGATGTTCCCACTTATATTCCAATGTGAGGAATATAATAATCAAATGGGAACATCTCTTTGGGATGGAGGGAGTACTCCGTATGTATTAGGCAGAGTGACTAAGAAATATATACCTTCTTCGTCTAACTCATTTATTTGTATTTGATTAAAAAATATCCCCACAATTATCTAAAAGCTAAACAAATGAACGATATGAAAGTATTTGAAGACTTAAACGTATAGTCTTATTAATTACTCCCTCCTAGTTTTTTATCTTTTTTTTTGGGTACAAATATTAAGAAGAGAATAAAAAATTGATGAAATATGGCGGGGTTTGTGAGTAAAGGAAAAAATAAAGAATTGAAGAAAAAAAAAGGATTAAAGTACAACCCAATATTTACATTGTTTTCAACTTAAGGGGGGTTGAACCACTTACCTCATAAACAAATGAAAGAAACATCATAACCAATAAGCTACAAACACCATTGTAAATAATAAAGTTAAATCGTCAAGTTTATGAAACATCACGACCAATAAGCGACGTTTATTTTACCTTTGACTCGGCTATTTTATGAAAAATCGTCAAGTTTTTGGTCCGATAGTGTCCGAAATGTATGTATACGTGAGCCAGTTCATATGAAATATTGAAGTAACAAAGATATGAAGTACAAAGTAATATGTACTAGGTCGTTGAAGTGTAACAAATCCCACTTGTTTGGAGCGCTCGTGAACTCTGAGTAGATCTCACGATAGTTAAGGTTAACTCGTTAAGTAATCAAGTCGAATGCAAAAACGAGTTGAGGTCGCATGCACAAAGCCACAAATTGAACCAAGTTTTAAATGTTTAAAATGGCTACTGAAATTCTCCTGTGAAATCGTGTCACAGTAACTTATCATTTAATAATGGTTATATGTATACTTGAATAGTTGGATCTATATGTAGTTCGTAATTATATGATCCATTACTTGAGAAATCAAGCAAGCAAATATACAAATCAGAAGTCAGAGTCATAAATATTTGTATTTGCATTTGCATATTAAGAAACTAACTTGCAGCTGCAGATATATCTTATACATTTATACTTTAAATATTTTGGAAATTGGTAAGCAAAGCCATTGTATTTGCATAAGTAAAAGAATTAATGAGGGTAAATCATTTCAATGGATAGTTAATCATCATATATAACGTAAGTACGGAGTAATAACTAATCACATTCGTGGTCTGGAGTGGCCGTGAACTTTTTGATTAGATCGACGTGAACATGGACAAATCGAGTTTTAACGACAGAGTTGATCGAACTCAAGTTATTCGAGTTGGGGCTCCAGGTTAGAAGCCTTGGTCGTCCTAGGACACGATCCTGTAGTTGTAGCAGTCTCGCTCACAACACATGTTACTTACGTAGCCCTGATTGAGCATCACGATTATTAATAATAGGGCTCATAGCCTTGTCACGACTCACGACTTAGTCTAAAGAATAAGTGAAGAGTCTAGCGATACTAGGAAATACTCTAGAGGGGGGGTGAATAGAGTATTTAGGTACTTTTAAAATTTTAACCGATATATTACACCAGAATCTTATTAGAAAAGATATAGTGTAATATTGCGTTAGTTGAATGGCTAAATAAAATGAAGTACAAAAGTATTTGCTACTATACTTACTACTAAAAAGTATAAGTATAAGAAATAGCAAAGCGCGATAAAACGTAAAGTAAATAACACGAGCAGTTTTAACGTGGTTCGGCCCAATTGAAAAGCCTACGTCCACCGGTGTCTTTATTTATAAGTGTACCTTCTCCGGATTACCTTACAAATAAGACGATCACGATTAACTCTAATCGTGATGGTGTGAGTGATGTGAAGCACTCGGTGTGTGGGATGTTAAGCCCACGACAATGAAGGATGTTAAGCCTTCGGAGTGAGGGATGTGAAGCCCTCGATTTTTGAACGATGTGAAGCGTTCAAGGTGTGAACGATATATGTCGTTCGATTGAGTAACCACTACTCGACTCGTGTATCTATACTATTCAAGTTTACAGAATTTCTCTAGCTATGAATACACTTCAATTGTCTAGAGAGAATAATGAAACTATATGACTTCCAAGTGTAAACAATTAAAACACGATATTATATAGCCAAGACTTAAACCGAAAAATATTGCAAAAAGCCTTTTGAAAGAAATGTGATTTCGTTTTTGCAAAGAGAAAAAATGTGTATCAAAGTCATGTCTTTAAAGTGAGGAAAAGCATAGTATTTATAGGTGAATTATTCTCTTTAACAAAGGAAATAAAATCACCTTAATTGATGTGCTTCCTTACTTAGTGAAGATATGGTAGGTAGAATATTAATCAATCAAGATAATATATTTAAGTTTCCTTGCTTAATGATTTTCTAATATCTTTTAAAGAATCAAGATATTTTGAGAATCATTTATTATGAAAACTTTTATTTTCTTGATATATAATTTCCTCCTTTAGATTATCTTCTTTCGACACAAGATTCACTTTGATATATGATAAAAGATTTAATCTTAAATCTTGGCGGCTCGTGTAAAATGCTTACGGAGAAGATTAATGTAACCTTTGTAAAGGTTACTTTATCTTTGTCATATGATTTCTTTACCCTCTTTACATTAATAATCCTAAGCCTCCTGACTTCCCCCTTGATCCTTTATCCAAGTGTCTTCTTGTAATTATGCTCCCTTTACCTGTGCTGTACATCATAACTTGTTCATACCAATCACGTTACTTCAAACTTCACGGCATATATATAAAACTTGATATAAACAAAACAAACGAGGTCTAACCCCTAGATCCAACAAATTCCCCCTTTTTGATTATGTCAAGTTTTCTTTGAAGTTTTAAGGTGATACCAAGACATTCTACTCTACCACTCTCGAGGAGGTAGATAAGAATCCTGAGCTAAACAAGGTTTTTATCAAGAGAACGTTATTAATCAAAGAGATGAACCCCTTTCCCCCTCTTGACATCATCGAAAAGGGTCGATCAGCCTGGAAAATATCACACGAGAAATCATAACAGTCAAGCAAGGTTAATGTAAACAAGCATAAGGATATATGTCAGGCATACATCAACCAAAATGATAATAAAATCCGGACATTAGAAGTGAAAGCAAAGTCATTCACTAGAGGACAGATCCTACAGCTATACTATGAGCTGACTTTATTTATTGGAAGAGATAAAGGCTTGTAGAGAAGTGACTCTTTATCCTCGGTTCTGTCCTCGCAGATGGTGAACTGCCTGGCAAGTTGCTTCATATATCTGGCGTAGTCTATCCATGACTGTATCATGCCTGGCAAGTAGTGTCCTGTTTGCAAACTTCACTTCATTCACTGCATCATTGATCCCTTCCCCAATCTCATGACCTGCCTTCTTGAAGCCAATGATATCATTTCCCATTACTAGCACACGAGCCCTAATGTGTGACAAATGACCCTCTAACTTAGCCAATCCTGCACCAAACTCAGTTCGAGAAGCATTGAGAGTTGTGGTTAGATTATCCACCTTTTGTTCAAGACGAGCGAGCACGTCTAAGGATGGATTAACCTCTGGTTGCGGAGGCTTTGTTGTGATCAGGATAGCTATCTCATTTAACTTGCTGAGAATATCATTGCTGAAAGTTTCAGGGACCATAGTCATCACTTCTTTGCCCTTATCATGTACCGTAGACGAGCATTCCCCTTTCACCATAGGTGAGTATTCACCTTTGACCTTAAGATCCCCACTTTCATCCAAGACAGACATTTGCTTTAAAAAACCTGTGGTCATGATATCACAGGGAGTTTCGAACAGAGCCGACTTGCTTATAACCCCCCTAATCTTAAGAGCTTTTGATAGCCACATCCCATAAGGGATGCAGGTGGATCCATTTGGCTGTGATGATTTAAGCTCAGACAATATATGTTCCATGTGACTGATCATTAAAAAGGGTAGGTTCACTCTGTTTCCCTTGAGAATGTGGTGAAGCAAGATAATCTCATGAATATGCAACTTGTTTGTCCCAGTTTTTCTTGGTAATAAAGATGAGTATGAAGTGTTAAAAACAAGCTTAGCAACAGGGTTCAGACTAACTCCAGACACTATCGAGATCTCTGTTGCCTTAGGATCGAGTGTTTTCTTGATTTCAAGAATTTGTTCGGAACTAAAACCCCTCCAACCAGCCCATGCATGTATCTCTACTCCCCCACATGGTACCCCTAGAATGTCACCAAAATCCTCCATTGATATCTTAATATACTTATCACCAAAGTTAGCATATAACACCCTATTTTCTATCTTCAGTGTTGCCCAAAATTGAGCAATCTGAACAGGGTATACATGATGACCCATATCTAGAAGATTTTCCCATTCTTGTAAGGCCAGTAAGTCACGGAGTTTCGAGACACAGGGGTTTTCGTCAAACCAAGCAGACAGATACTGACGACCAGATACAAAAGAGTAGTTTAGTATTTTCTTTACCTGATCGTTCTCAAGTCTTGTCATGCGGACATTCTCGATTTCGGCCAAGATCACGTCTTTACCAATGATAGCCCCTTTTTCTTCATCAGCATGCATATTGCCTTTCATACACCTCTTCCGTTTCCCCACTGCAACAACTTCCTCAATGATTTCGACTTCCCCTAGTTCCTCTGTTTCGACAGACCGAGTGTCTAGGGTCAAATCTCTACTAGCCGATCGAAGGTTCTTTTTGTGGGGAATATAAGAAGCAGCCTTTTTTGGTGCCATGGGAGAGTTCAGAATGAAAGAAAGTTTTGAGGAAGAAGAAGAAGTTGGGTGAAAAATAAAGGACGGTGGATAGGTAAAAGTGGGTGAAAAGAGAGTTATTAAAGAGTTGTAATGATGAAAGATATGGAAAGAATAAAAAGGTGAGGGTTTTCAGGAAGAAGGAAATATTTGGAAGATTTTAATCTAATAAATAAAGTAGCTGAATGAATGTAGTTACGGAAATAATATTGTAGTGAATATTTTTGTAGAGCAAATATACCATAAATAATGAATGAGATATAATTTTACTAGGAAATAATTTCAATTTGAAATTACTTGGAATATTCAAGATTCTTACTTGAATATAAGGAAGTAAAATTATATGTCTTATGGTACATAATATAATGTCCGAAAATACCATATCGTCAATGAGCACAACAAAAACTTAGACAAATATACACAAACGATACGAACCTGTACATGAATCTAGGTCATATAAACACATACTAACATCACCCCAGTCTTCGTCAAGTAAATAGAAGAAAAACAAACATCTAATGACATTTTCAGTTTTCTTTTATCAAACCAAGTTCTAACCGTAATTCCTCGAACCGTTCCCTGGGTAGTGGTTTTGTAAGAATATCGGCAATTTGCAATTCAGACGGACAAAATTCAAGTTCGATATTACCCTTTTCAACATGGTCTCTCAAAAAATGATGTCGGATGTCAATATGTTTGGTACGAGAATGATGAGCAGGATTTTTTGAGATGGCAATGGTACTAATGTTATCACAAAAAATAGGTATGGTTTTAATATTAACACCGTAGTCCCTCAGCTGCTGACGTAACCAGAGTAATTGAGTACATACCAGAGATGCAGCAATGTATTCACCTTCGGTGGAGGAGAGTGCCACTGTTGCTTGTTTCTTAGAGCCCCAAGATATAATACATGATCCTAGGAATGTCACCGTTCCTGAAGTACTTTTTCTATCAATGTAGCATCCAGCATGGTCTGCATCAGGCCCTTGGTGCTTGCTTTAATCCATAGAGTGCCTTATCTAGTTTAAAGACATGATTTGGCAACTCCGTATTTTCAAAACCTGGGGGTTGTTCCACGAAAACTTCTTCTTTTAGGTAACCATTCAGAAATGCTGTTTTAACGTCCATTTGAAACAACTTGAATCCTTTGTGTGCGGCATATGCAATTAGTAGCCGAATGGCTTCCAATCTTGCCACTGGAGCAAAGGTTTCGTCAAAATCTATTCCTTCTTGTTGATTGTATCCTTGTACAACCAACCTTGCTTTGTTTCTGACAATGGTTCCGGAATCATCCAGTTTATTTCTAAATACCCAGCGTGTTCCTATCACTTTTCTATCTGACGGTCTAGGCACCAGATGCCAGACTTTATTTCGTTCAAATTGCCCCAATTCCTCTTGCATGGCTACTATCCAGTCGGAATCAGTAAGCGCTTCTTTGATATTTTTGGGTTCAATGGTAGATAGAAAGGAATTTAGAACACAATGATTTCTTAAGGACCTTCTGGTTTGGATTCCTTTATGATAATCACTCAGTATTGCACTCGTAGTATGTGAGCTCTGGTGTTTCCATTTTTTGAGATTTGTCGGAACATTATTGCTTCTCATTGGTTCATCTGAGTTGTTATCAGAGGTTACATTAACTTTTCCCGTAGTTCCCCCTGAACTAGTGCATGTGGTTATATCAACCTTAGATAGACTATCTTTGGTTCCCCCTGAATTTATGCTAGGATCAATGTTGTTGGAGGTTACATTATCTTGAGAAGAATCTTCCGTAGTTCCCCCTGAATTTATGTCTGGGGTTATATCATCTTTAGTGATATTTGGAACTAATGTTGATACCACATTATCCTTAGCTTCTGAAGAACTTTTATTTGGTTCTTCATTTACTAGTGATATATTTGGATCAATATTAATTCGTTCTTCACCAGATTCAGCATTAGATCCTTCTATCTCTTTTTCCTCTTCCTGAAGTTCAGGTGCATCTTTTCTAGTGAGCCAGAAATCTGGATCGTCATCGTCTTCTTCTTCAATGTCGTTCTGACTAATGGAATTTGTTTCATCGAAGATTACGTGGATGCTTTCTTCAACGCGTAAAGTTCTCTTGTTATATACCTTGTAAGCCTTGCTATGATCTGAATATCCTAAGAAAACAGCCTCATCACTTCGAGGATCGAATTTTCCCAAATTATTCTTCCCATTGTTATGAACGAAACATTTACTTCCAAAACATCTGAGATGAGAAATTTTGGGTTTCCTTCCTCTTAGAAGTTCGTAGGGTGTTTTCTTCAATACTGGTCTGATCATTGCTCGATTATGTATATAACAGGCTGTATTGACAGCCTCGGCCCAGAAATTTCTGGGCAAACCGCTACATAGCAACATTGTGCGAGCCATTTCTTCAAGCGTTCGATTCATTCGTTCGACTACTCCATTTTGTTGTGGAGTCCGTGGTGCAGAGAAGTTATGCCCTACACCATGTTCTCTACAAAAGCTTATGAAGGATTCGTTATCGAATTCGGTTCCATGATCTGTTCTTATCGATACAAGATTGCAACTATACTTGTTTTGGACTAGCTTCATTAGGCATTCGAATTCATCAAAGGTTTGATCTTTCGAGCTAAGGAAGACTGGCCAAACAAATCTAGAGAAATCATCTACAAGAACAAATACGTACCGACTACCGCCTCTACTTCTTATCCTCATGGGTCCACAAAGATCCATATGAATAAGTTCTAGAGGTTTTGTAGTACTTACGAATTTCTTTGGCTTGAATGAGGATCTCACATGTTTACAACGTATGCAGGTACCACAAGCTTTGGTTGTGTCAAAGGTTATGGAAGGTAATCCTTCAACGAGATCCAGAGATCTAAGTTTATTAAGGCTAAAAGGACTAATGTGCCCAAATCTTTTATGCCAAAGAAGTGGATCAGCGATGGTAACACTCATGCAGGTGATAGCATTGTCGGGTAGAGTTTTGATATCGGCTATGTAGACATTGTTTGATCGTTCTCCCTCCAGAATGACATTAGAGGAACCTTCTCTAATAATTCGGCATTTATCATTATGAAACACTACTTTGTTTCCTCTATCACAGAGTTGAGAAATGCTTAAGAGACTATGCCTTAGTCCTTTCACAAGCAGTACATTCTCAATACAGTGTGAGTCAGATAAACCAATTTTACCAATGCCGATTATCCTTCCTTTCTTGTTATCTCCAAAGGTTACACTTCCTCCGTCATAAGCCTCTAATGACAAAAATTTCTTTTTATCACCCGTCATATGTCTTGAACACCCGCTGTCTAAGTACCATCTGTGAACCTGCGATAGTCATTTTTGTTTCTTAGGTACCCAAATAAGTTTGGGTCCTTTTTCATTAGTTAATGAGTCTTTGTGCGTCCGTGTCTTGGCTTTAGACGTGTTACTATGTTGAGCGCTTAGGCAAAAGTTTGCCTCGTCTTCATCTTCCGATTCTTCCTCTTCGTCTGAGTCTAGTTCTCCCCATCCACACGATGCCAGCATGGCTTGTTTATGTTGAAACTTTGATCGTTCTCTTTCTCCTTTTGATTTGATATTTTTCCACGTTGGACAATCCTTGATTAGATGTCCAGTTTCTCCACACTTGAAACATCCTTTATTATTCTGTTTTGTATTAGAGTTATTTCCTCTTTCTCTAAATGAGTTTTTAGGTCCAAATTTAAATTTCTTTCGAAAGCGTTTGACAAAAAGAGCTAGGTCATCACTCATAGTTTCCTCATCATCACTAATAGAACTCTTTAAGGCTATCCCTTTACTCTTAGATGACTCACTCTGACGTTGATTTAGAGAGAGTTCATGAGCCATAAGATTGCCTAATAATTCTTGATAACTAAGTGTAGTGAGATCTTTTGATTCCTCAATAGCGGTAACTTTTGGTTGCCACTTATCAGTGAGACTCCTTAGGATTTTCCTAACTAGATCTTCGGTATCAAATTTCTTACCAAGATTTCTTAGTTCATTAGTGATGTTGGTGAATCTTGCAGACATTTCAACAATACTTTCATCTTTATCCATTTTAAATAATTCATATTGTTGAGTTAATAAATCAATCCTGAACTTTTTGACTTGGGTAGTTCCCTCGTAAGCAAGTTCTAAACTGTCCCAGATTTCTTTTGCGGAAATACAAGAAGTGAGCCGATTATATTCTTTGGACGAAATTCCTCGTTGCAATAAGGACATTGCTCGAGAATTCTTTTCGGCCTTTTTATAATCGTCCTCATCATAATCCTCTTCATCCTTTATGGTGATGTTCCCTAGAACATCAACAGATTGGATGACAATAGGACCCTTGACTATAATTTTCCAGCATTCAAAATCTGTTCCTTTTATATAGTGCATCATTTTATTTTTCCATAAACCGTAGTCTACACCATCAAATGTGGGAAACTTTGAGTTTTTGGAATCCATTTGATCGAAATGGATAAATATAGAATCGCTAGTTTAGGATCTACTCTTTTGATGTGAATCAATCAAGAGAACCTGCTCTGATACCAATTGAAGAGTCTAGCGATACTAGGAAATACTCTAGAGGGGGGGTGAATAGAGTATTTAGGTACTTTTAAAATTTTAACCGATATATTACACCAGAATCTTATTAGAAAAGATATAGTGTAATATTGCGTTAGTTGAATGGCTAAATAAAATGAAGTACAAAAGTATTTGCTACTATACTTACTACTAAAAAGTATAAGTATAAGAAATAGCAAAGCGCGATAAAACGTAAAGTAAATAACACGAGCAGTTTTAACGTGGTTCGGCCCAATTGAAAAGCCTACGTCCACCGGTGTCTTTATTTATAAGTGTACCTTCTCCGGATTACCTTACAAATAAGACGATCACGATTAACTCTAATCGTGATGGTGTGAGTGATGTGAAGCACTCGGTGTGTGGGATGTTAAGCCCACGACAATGAAGGATGTTAAGCCTTCGGAGTGAGGGATGTGAAGCCCTCGATTTTTGAACGATGTGAAGCGTTCAAGGTGTGAACGATATATGTCGTTCGATTGAGTAACCACTACTCGACTCGTGTATCTATACTATTCAAGTTTACAGAATTTCTCTAGCTATGAATACACTTCAATTGTCTAGAGAGAATAATGAAACTATATGACTTCCAAGTGTAAACAATTAAAACACGATATTATATAGCCAAGACTTAAACCGAAAAATATTGCAAAAAGCCTTTTGAAAGAAATGTGATTTCGTTTTTGCAAAGAGAAAAAATGTGTATCAAAGTCATGTCTTTAAAGTGAGGAAAAGCATAGTATTTATAGGTGAATTATTCTCTTTAACAAAGGAAATAAAATCACCTTAATTGATGTGCTTCCTTACTTAGTGAAGATATGGTAGGTAGAATATTAATCAATCAAGATAATATATTTAAGTTTCCTTGCTTAATGATTTTCTAATATCTTTTAAAGAATCAAGATATTTTGAGAATCATTTATTATGAAAACTTTTATTTTCTTGATATATAATTTCCTCCTTTAGATTATCTTCTTTCGACACAAGATTCACTTTGATATATGATAAAAGATTTAATCTTAAATCTTGGCGGCTCGTGTAAAATGCTTACGGAGAAGATTAATGTAACCTTTGTAAAGGTTACTTTATCTTTGTCATATGATTTCTTTACCCTCTTTACATTAATAATCCTAAGCCTCCTGACTTCCCCCTTGATCCTTTATCCAAGTGTCTTCTTGTAATTATGCTCCCTTTACCTGTGCTGTACATCATAACTTGTTCATACCAATCACGTTACTTCAAACTTCACGGCATATATATAAAACTTGATATAAACAAAACAAACGAGGTCTAACCCCTAGATCCAACAAATTCCCCCTTTTTGATTATGTCAAGTTTTCTTTGAAGTTTTAAGGTGATACCAAGACATTCTACTCTACCACTCTCGAGGAGGTAGATAAGAATCCTGAGCTAAACAAGGTTTTTATCAAGAGAACGTTATTAATCAAAGAGATGAACCCCTTTCCCCCTCTTGACATCATCGAAAAGGGTCGATCAGCCTGGAAAATATCACACGAGAAATCATAACAGTCAAGCAAGGTTAATGTAAACAAGCATAAGGATATATGTCAGGCATACATCAACCAAAATGATAATAAAATCCGGACATTAGAAGTGAAAGCAAAGTCATTCACTAGAGGACAGATCCTACAGCTATACTATGAGCTGACTTTATTTATTGGAAGAGATAAAGGCTTGTAGAGAAGTGACTCTTTATCCTCGGTTCTGTCCTCGCAGATGGTGAACTGCCTGGCAAGTTGCTTCATATATCTGGCGTAGTCTATCCATGACTGTATCATGCCTGGCAAGTAGTGTCCTGTTTGCAAACTTCACTTCATTCACTGCATCATTGATCCCTTCCCCAATCTCATGACCTGCCTTCTTGAAGCCAATGATATCATTTCCCATTACTAGCACACGAGCCCTAATGTGTGACAAATGACCCTCTAACTTAGCCAATCCTGCACCAAACTCAGTTCGAGAAGCATTGAGAGTTGTGGTTAGATTATCCACCTTTTGTTCAAGACGAGCGAGCACGTCTAAGGATGGATTAACCTCTGGTTGCGGAGGCTTTGTTGTGATCAGGATAGCTATCTCATTTAACTTGCTGAGAATATCATTGCTGAAAGTTTCAGGGACCATAGTCATCACTTCTTTGCCCTTATCATGTACCGTAGACGAGCATTCCCCTTTCACCATAGGTGAGTATTCACCTTTGACCTTAAGATCCCCACTTTCATCCAAGACAGACATTTGCTTTAAAAAACCTGTGGTCATGATATCACAGGGAGTTTCGAACAGAGCCGACTTGCTTATAACCCCCCTAATCTTAAGAGCTTTTGATAGCCACATCCCATAAGGGATGCAGGTGGATCCATTTGGCTGTGATGATTTAAGCTCAGACAATATATGTTCCATGTGACTGATCATTAAAAAGGGTAGGTTCACTCTGTTTCCCTTGAGAATGTGGTGAAGCAAGATAATCTCATGAATATGCAACTTGTTTGTCCCAGTTTTTCTTGGTAATAAAGATGAGTATGAAGTGTTAAAAACAAGCTTAGCAACAGGGTTCAGACTAACTCCAGACACTATCGAGATCTCTGTTGCCTTAGGATCGAGTGTTTTCTTGATTTCAAGAATTTGTTCGGAACTAAAACCCCTCCAACCAGCCCATGCATGTATCTCTACTCCCCCACATGGTACCCCTAGAATGTCACCAAAATCCTCCATTGATATCTTAATATACTTATCACCAAAGTTAGCATATAACACCCTATTTTCTATCTTCAGTGTTGCCCAAAATTGAGCAATCTGAACAGGGTATACATGATGACCCATATCTAGAAGATTTTCCCATTCTTGTAAGGCCAGTAAGTCACGGAGTTTCGAGACACAGGGGTTTTCGTCAAACCAAGCAGACAGATACTGACGACCAGATACAAAAGAGTAGTTTAGTATTTTCTTTACCTGATCGTTCTCAAGTCTTGTCATGCGGACATTCTCGATTTCGGCCAAGATCACGTCTTTACCAATGATAGCCCCTTTTTCTTCATCAGCATGCATATTGCCTTTCATACACCTCTTCCGTTTCCCCACTGCAACAACTTCCTCAATGATTTCGACTTCCCCTAGTTCCTCTGTTTCGACAGACCGAGTGTCTAGGGTCAAATCTCTACTAGCCGATCGAAGGTTCTTTTTGTGGGGAATATAAGAAGCAGCCTTTTTTGGTGCCATGGGAGAGTTCAGAATGAAAGAAAGTTTTGAGGAAGAAGAAGAAGTTGGGTGAAAAATAAAGGACGGTGGATAGGTAAAAGTGGGTGAAAAGAGAGTTATTAAAGAGTTGTAATGATGAAAGATATGGAAAGAATAAAAAGGTGAGGGTTTTCAGGAAGAAGGAAATATTTGGAAGATTTTAATCTAATAAATAAAGTAGCTGAATGAATGTAGTTACGGAAATAATATTGTAGTGAATATTTTTGTAGAGCAAATATACCATAAATAATGAATGAGATATAATTTTACTAGGAAATAATTTCAATTTGAAATTACTTGGAATATTCAAGATTCTTACTTGAATATAAGGAAGTAAAATTATATGTCTTATGGTACATAATATAATGTCCGAAAATACCATATCGTCAATGAGCACAACAAAAACTTAGACAAATATACACAAACGATACGAACCTGTACATGAATCTAGGTCATATAAACACATACTAACATCACCCCAGTCTTCGTCAAGTAAATAGAAGAAAAACAAACATCTAATGACATTTTCAGTTTTCTTTTATCAAACCAAGTTCTAACCGTAATTCCTCGAACCGTTCCCTGGGTAGTGGTTTTGTAAGAATATCGGCAATTTGCAATTCAGACGGACAAAATTCAAGTTCGATATTACCCTTTTCAACATGGTCTCTCAAAAAATGATGTCGGATGTCAATATGTTTGGTACGAGAATGATGAGCAGGATTTTTTGAGATGGCAATGGTACTAATGTTATCACAAAAAATAGGTATGGTTTTAATATTAACACCGTAGTCCCTCAGCTGCTGACGTAACCAGAGTAATTGAGTACATACCAGAGATGCAGCAATGTATTCACCTTCGGTGGAGGAGAGTGCCACTGTTGCTTGTTTCTTAGAGCCCCAAGATATAATACATGATCCTAGGAATGTCACCGTTCCTGAAGTACTTTTTCTATCAATGTAGCATCCAGCATGGTCTGCATCAGGCCCTTGGTGCTTGCTTTAATCCATAGAGTGCCTTATCTAGTTTAAAGACATGATTTGGCAACTCCGTATTTTCAAAACCTGGGGGTTGTTCCACGAAAACTTCTTCTTTTAGGTAACCATTCAGAAATGCTGTTTTAACGTCCATTTGAAACAACTTGAATCCTTTGTGTGCGGCATATGCAATTAGTAGCCGAATGGCTTCCAATCTTGCCACTGGAGCAAAGGTTTCGTCAAAATCTATTCCTTCTTGTTGATTGTATCCTTGTACAACCAACCTTGCTTTGTTTCTGACAATGGTTCCGGAATCATCCAGTTTATTTCTAAATACCCAGCGTGTTCCTATCACTTTTCTATCTGACGGTCTAGGCACCAGATGCCAGACTTTATTTCGTTCAAATTGCCCCAATTCCTCTTGCATGGCTACTATCCAGTCGGAATCAGTAAGCGCTTCTTTGATATTTTTGGGTTCAATGGTAGATAGAAAGGAATTTAGAACACAATGATTTCTTAAGGACCTTCTGGTTTGGATTCCTTTATGATAATCACTCAGTATTGCACTCGTAGTATGTGAGCTCTGGTGTTTCCATTTTTTGAGATTTGTCGGAACATTATTGCTTCTCATTGGTTCATCTGAGTTGTTATCAGAGGTTACATTAACTTTTCCCGTAGTTCCCCCTGAACTAGTGCATGTGGTTATATCAACCTTAGATAGACTATCTTTGGTTCCCCCTGAATTTATGCTAGGATCAATGTTGTTGGAGGTTACATTATCTTGAGAAGAATCTTCCGTAGTTCCCCCTGAATTTATGTCTGGGGTTATATCATCTTTAGTGATATTTGGAACTAATGTTGATACCACATTATCCTTAGCTTCTGAAGAACTTTTATTTGGTTCTTCATTTACTAGTGATATATTTGGATCAATATTAATTCGTTCTTCACCAGATTCAGCATTAGATCCTTCTATCTCTTTTTCCTCTTCCTGAAGTTCAGGTGCATCTTTTCTAGTGAGCCAGAAATCTGGATCGTCATCGTCTTCTTCTTCAATGTCGTTCTGACTAATGGAATTTGTTTCATCGAAGATTACGTGGATGCTTTCTTCAACGCGTAAAGTTCTCTTGTTATATACCTTGTAAGCCTTGCTATGATCTGAATATCCTAAGAAAACAGCCTCATCACTTCGAGGATCGAATTTTCCCAAATTATTCTTCCCATTGTTATGAACGAAACATTTACTTCCAAAACATCTGAGATGAGAAATTTTGGGTTTCCTTCCTCTTAGAAGTTCGTAGGGTGTTTTCTTCAATACTGGTCTGATCATTGCTCGATTATGTATATAACAGGCTGTATTGACAGCCTCGGCCCAGAAATTTCTGGGCAAACCGCTACATAGCAACATTGTGCGAGCCATTTCTTCAAGCGTTCGATTCATTCGTTCGACTACTCCATTTTGTTGTGGAGTCCGTGGTGCAGAGAAGTTATGCCCTACACCATGTTCTCTACAAAAGCTTATGAAGGATTCGTTATCGAATTCGGTTCCATGATCTGTTCTTATCGATACAAGATTGCAACTATACTTGTTTTGGACTAGCTTCATTAGGCATTCGAATTCATCAAAGGTTTGATCTTTCGAGCTAAGGAAGACTGGCCAAACAAATCTAGAGAAATCATCTACAAGAACAAATACGTACCGACTACCGCCTCTACTTCTTATCCTCATGGGTCCACAAAGATCCATATGAATAAGTTCTAGAGGTTTTGTAGTACTTACGAATTTCTTTGGCTTGAATGAGGATCTCACATGTTTACAACGTATGCAGGTACCACAAGCTTTGGTTGTGTCAAAGGTTATGGAAGGTAATCCTTCAACGAGATCCAGAGATCTAAGTTTATTAAGGCTAAAAGGACTAATGTGCCCAAATCTTTTATGCCAAAGAAGTGGATCAGCGATGGTAACACTCATGCAGGTGATAGCATTGTCGGGTAGAGTTTTGATATCGGCTATGTAGACATTGTTTGATCGTTCTCCCTCCAGAATGACATTAGAGGAACCTTCTCTAATAATTCGGCATTTATCATTATGAAACACTACTTTGTTTCCTCTATCACAGAGTTGAGAAATGCTTAAGAGACTATGCCTTAGTCCTTTCACAAGCAGTACATTCTCAATACAGTGTGAGTCAGATAAACCAATTTTACCAATGCCGATTATCCTTCCTTTCTTGTTATCTCCAAAGGTTACACTTCCTCCGTCATAAGCCTCTAATGACAAAAATTTCTTTTTATCACCCGTCATATGTCTTGAACACCCGCTGTCTAAGTACCATCTGTGAACCTGCGATAGTCATTTTTGTTTCTTAGGTACCCAAATAAGTTTGGGTCCTTTTTCATTAGTTAATGAGTCTTTGTGCGTCCGTGTCTTGGCTTTAGACGTGTTACTATGTTGAGCGCTTAGGCAAAAGTTTGCCTCGTCTTCATCTTCCGATTCTTCCTCTTCGTCTGAGTCTAGTTCTCCCCATCCACACGATGCCAGCATGGCTTGTTTATGTTGAAACTTTGATCGTTCTCTTTCTCCTTTTGATTTGATATTTTTCCACGTTGGACAATCCTTGATTAGATGTACATGCAGTAAAGACAATCCGAGCGCATAGGTATTTCTTGTCTTATTAATATGTACGGAGTAATAATGTCAACAGTTCATACTAATATTACCTTGGCAAGGAGAAGTAACTTGTTGTCTTCTAGAATTGATCGATTCCAAGTTGAATTCTTCAATTTCCATTGAAAAATGGATTTACTATATTGGTTTAATGGAGAAACAGGAGAAAAAAAGAAAAAATATGTTGGCAGTTACATAGTTAGAGAAGGAATGGGGAAGAACCGAAGATTACGTACATTAGTATTTGATTAGGTTAATTAAAATATAGTAATGAAAAGACAGAATTAACCCTGGTTGTATATAAGCATTATACGTGTATAATCCTCTTACTGGTTAGAAAGCACAAAAAAAAACAACTTTTTTGGATTGATTTTTAATAATATACTGTATATAGATATATAGATAGATTTGGTAATTATTGTGCAAGAGAATTTCATATCGTACCACAATACTTTATCTAATAAAAATAAAATTATGAATTATTGTGTAAATTGTAAGTTGTTTTTATGATATAATTGTTTTGATGATATTATTATTGTGTTGTTAGATCGTTTTAATTCAGCTAGAAGTATCCCTACAAAGCGTGAAGGAAATACGGTTGCTCATTGGATGACATGTTTTTGTGCCTCAGGGGTGATGACTGGTGAGGTTGTATTTGATTCCGACTTCCCCATGACTACTATTGAGTTATCGGAAGATTTAATTTAATGAAAAGTTTGCGCTTTACCAAAAAAAGAGTTGTCGTGTAAATTGTGAGTTATTGTGAGTGAGGCCGTGGGGATAGTCGGTCTCACCGGTAAAGTAAAACCTTACCACCAACAAAAATGTACGCACTATAAAAATGTAGCAATTAATACGTCAAAGAAAAACACATATAACAAGAATTGAAGCGGGAATTACAAAAAAAAATTCAAAGAGACAAGGGAGTGTAGTCATGTAAATTTAATTTTTTTCTAATGATGTGTAAATTATCTCGCGATAAATCTAGTCTTAAAGATTAGACCATGTACGATTATAAAGGTGCAGAAGTACCATATAGAAAAGCTAAAAACTCGGGATAACATGTAGAAAATCACAAAAGTTAAATACCTTATGTACACAGATGTTGCAAACTAATACTAACATTAACGAGACCTCGAGAGACGCCGCCATTGTGTTATTATTATTCACAAAGATTTTATTAAAAAAAATATTCTTCAATAACATTAATGAGAAACCTCTAACATGCTAATGATAATTATATTTTCACTCATCTAAATCATTTATTTATTTAATTAAAATACTCACAAATAATATTCACTTATTCTTCTTGAATAAGTCTCACTTTCCTTTTATGAATTTATTTTTAGCTAACTATATTTCTCACTAAAATAACATTCTTAAAATTTTGTGACCATATTATCCTATCTTATATTACCCTTATTTACCTCATTTAACAACTTTTTTGCTTTATTATGATTAAAAATACCACAAGTACCCCATCTTTTGATATTTACTTGTTCAAGGAGGAAGGAATAAGAAATACTCGTACTACTTAGTTAGAGCTAATAATTTTCGGAATTACTTTTTCATAATTGCATGTTACTCAATCATACATGAAATTTTCTGATTATTCCTTTACTTATAGTTCGATCAATTCGCTATGTATTATAGTTCGGTAATCGATATTTTTATTTTAATTGCAAATCACTTATGATTTATCCTAATTGAATAGGTTTAATGTTCTTTACAGTAATCGAAAATTAGGTTTAACTTTTTAGGAATTCAAGATTTAGTTGCAGGATTAATTTTTTTTGTTTTTTTGATTTTGACTGTTTTTGAGTATTTTGTAATTAGATTTTTATTTTAATTATCGAATTAATTTTGATTTGTACTTTTGTAATTCTCGTATTTTAATTATTATTATTATTATTGTAGAATTTAATTTTCTTGTTAATTTTTTCTATTATTTGAATGTAATACATGAGGGTAATTATTATCAATATGATAATAAATTATGGAACAAAAAATAAAATAAATAGTTTTTCCCAAATTACGAAAATAAATAAATACAAGTACTAATCATTTTTCCAAAAAAAGTGTCTTTTAAAAAACCGGAAAAAAACGGAAAAATAAAAATGAAAAATTGGTGACCGGAGTGGTGGCCAGAGTTGTTGCCGGAGTAGTGAGGTGGTGGAGGGAGATGGAATTTGGGAGTCTTGGGATTTATTTGAATTTTACTCAAAACCTCTTTACTCAAAACCTCTCTAATGTTAGTGTGAGGAGAGGGGAAAATGAGAGGGACATTAGTGTAATTTTTAAGTACAAATGAGTAATAGACAAATATGAAAAAGTACCACCCATGATTTTTGGTATGCTACTCTTTGAATGAATGGATATTGTTGTATGAAGTGGTACAAATGTTGCATCCATGCATTTAGTTTGGAATTGTCAGACAATTTTGGCCACGCTCTTTTTTCTTGGGAGTATGTTGAGGATTAACATTGAGCATAGAGAAGAATTATTCCGCCACACATCTCACATTGTACCACACTCTATTTAGGGGTGTTTGGAATGATGGAATCACCTATCCTAATGTTTGGTCGATGATTTTTGGATTGAAGTTAGAAACCTAAGGGGTAAATTCGGTAAGTTAAGCTTACTTCTGGTTTGTCTTGGCGAATGTCAAAAGAAAAAATAGACGATCTCATTTCGAATACTAAACCCAAATCAACGGATCGATCTCCCCACACTAGCATTCAAAACGCTTGTCCGAGCCACAACAATCTTTACTAAACACACTGACCTTTTTTCCTGAGAAGTAAGACAAGACAGTTGGGACTTTGGAGTGTTCGGTTACTATCCGTCCTACGAGTTCATCAAATGTTACAAGAAACCAAACATACAAGATGATCATCTATCATACAGCAGTCGCTAAAAAGATGAATACAGAGAACAGCTGTTAAGGATCAAGTAAAGTAAACCTGGTTGAAAATACAGTAAGCATATGCAAGTCATTTATGTGCTGAGATGGTTATGATGTTCGTAATGTTCACAAAGTGTACCGACCGAGAATACCCACATTTTGAGTATTCAGCCTAGTGAATTCCTCCCATGAATGTCTTTGGGTCTGGACAATTCCCGCTAAATTGTGCTTGTGAGAAATCGAAACCTGGATTCTGCAAAAAAAAAAAAAAAATACAGAATTATTTTTCCCTAACGATACTTTACTCAATCCTAACGAATTTAAGTAAAAGTTCGTTAGGATTAAATCGATCAAAATACGAGAAAGTACACAATCAATGCTATTAGACTGAATGAGGATCATATTACTTCAAAAAAAAAAAGGTTTCCGCCTCCCGGATGCTGTCAAACAATTTTCATTTGTGACTTTTGATCAGACTAGATTAAACCGAAAATATAATTGAAGATGCAATATGTACTATTGACTACTTTGAGATAGAAATCAAAGACAAAGAAGAATCAGAAAGCAACACATTTGCATCTGTACCCTAAATTGTTCTCCGCTTTTTTATCATCGTATTGTAAAACCAAGACTTGAATCAAATATGTAAAGTAAACTATGAGATGCAACAAGGAGCTTTTGAATTCGGAATTTGGATTTTTTTAAATGCTTGAGTCGATAAAAGAAATCAATAACCATGGCATCATATTACACGACACCTTATAGAAGAGTCTGAGTAACACGGAACAAATGACAAATGTAAATCTAAGCTTCTTCTTTCGGGCATGAAGTTTATGCAAATCACATATACTCCGGAGTCGGTATTCTCTAAGATGATACGGAGTAGTAACTAAGAGTAATAGTACCATTTAGTAAGTAAACACAATGTGCCACCAATATTCCTAACTCACCTCTTCTTGAAATCTTTGGAGCATGAGGCGCTTCTGCTCAAGATCTGTAGAGTAAGGATCCAGCTGACCTTCACCGATAATAGGTGAAGACCATGTTTGACCTTTATCCCTCTTTTGTAGGGTTATGTGCATCGTGTTATCCTCTGAAAATCGTGAACAAGCGTAAGCATTTAAATTATGAAGTAATCATTTTCCACCAATCTCTCGAACACCTATAGGTTATATCACCATTTATCAATTTAGTTTGACTAACCGAGTCGGTTTCATAAAACACTATGTACTCGGTGAAAAGACATAATTTGTCAATATAACTTGCAATTTATGGCAACCGACCACAAATCATATTTTGTTAATCTAATTTGCAAACAAGCTCTGTTCCAACATGGACGATTTGATTTAATGATCGATCAAACAATCCCAACCCAAGAAAAAAGAACCCATATATGAAGTACTAGTCTTCAGAATTCGAGATATACCAAATTCTTACACTAACAATAGTATAGTTTTATCCTTAACCATTGACCAGCGAACTAGCAAATGCATTATTCAAAGTCCAAGCATTCAGCATCAAATAGTTACCAACTTGGCAATGCTTCGTTGACAGTGAAGGATAAGCATTTCAACGATTAAAAAAAAACATAAGCATTTCATGATTACTTTTTAATGTAAGCTACGCAAATTACGAAACTTTATACGAAATCAACATTTCCGAAATAACTATATTCACAAAGACAGAAACTCAGCTACCCGAAACAATCAAGATTTAGCCCCAGTTCTTTCCAGCTTATTTTCAACTCAGACCAGCTAAGTAAATCCATATTCAATGTAGTTAAGTTTAATCAAATTAATTTTAGTTTGTCTTAACTTAACTTAATGGGGCTTAGTCCCACTTAGTTCATTTCACTTTAGTTCAGCCCCATTAAGTTAAGGTTAAGTTGCATTAAGCCTCTTTCATTTAAGTTCATTTCAGCCCACCCCCTTCAGCCAGGGAGAAAGAACAGGGCCTAAACTTGTGGTTAGAGACTACTAAAATCCCTAACCATCTCAATCATCTCTCCATGACAACAACCAAATGATCAATACACGGTTTGAGTCACACAATGACCGTAGGTTCACTGCTACATTTACATAGACAACAACTCCCGTCTATCCAAAGCATTCATGAGTTACTTAGAACCTCGTCAGTTCACTTAAGTTCAACGTCATTCATTTCATTTCAATTCAATTCAGCCCCAGTTCGTCTCGTCAATCAAACTCATTCAATTTCGTTCACTTAATGTCATTTCACTTCAGTCGAGAAAACAAATACGAAGTACGATTATCCAAAAGCGGCTCGCTTATGTTTAGGTGACAACAATCAAAAGTTCATTACTCGGTCCAAAGTCCGAACCATATAACCAAATAATCAAGCAATAATCTCTTAGAATCTCGAGCTTTCTCTACTTCATTAACAACATTATAAAGAACACAAATTACATGCAATCATCGACGCAAGCACATACCTAATGTCCAGAAAGAAGAATCCGTCTTAACAGGATGCTGAAAATCATGCTGCAATGTGACAAAAACCCTAATTGGATTAATCTACAACTATCTAACAAACCGTATCATACAAAATTCAATTACTTGAAAAACGACTAACAATCAACAATTTTGATTGGATACTAACATTGAGGTAGGGAGGATTTCCTTTAATCCCAACTTCAACATGCTTCGATTGAATTTTGCAATGAAACAGCTTGGTCGGCACATTTGGGGGTAAATCTATGTACATGTTCACCTCGTCTAGGGTTTGATCCCACTCAAACACTTTCTGACCTACAAATTACAATTAAAAATCAAAATTTCTCGTATTAATTAATCGTTCAATCAATTGATCAATTAAAACCTCAGCTAGCAATCTAACATCAACGATGAGATGAGGTAAGTGAAATTGAGTGGAAATTACCGTTGTGAACGAAGGAATGTCGTTTATCGGGAGCTAGTTTGTCCGCCATTGTTATTCGATTTCTTGATTTAGGGCTTTGCTTTGGTGATACAAGGAAGTGGATTTTTTGGGGAATCAAGAGTGAGTTCGAGAAAGATGGGTTTGGGGGTTAGAGAATCATCAAGGGAGTGTCCCACTAATTTGTGATTCTAGCATTTTCTGGTACGAGACGATTTCATAGAATGAGAGAAGATTTTTGAAGGAGTTGGGAGTAGGTAACGAGTTGATCACTTGATTCTAACACGAGCTTTGTCTTTGTCAGAGTCAGTTTGTGCTCGTGAAGTAAAACTCGAACTTGAAGAAGTTGAACCGGTTATCAAGATGCGAAGTTAAATAGAAGTTTGAATCAAGCTTTGATACCAACAACTTGGAACACAAAGGTTATGTGTAAAAATATTTGAAAATTAGCGACAAAAATTGATAGGGTAAAGTAGATATTCAATCATGAAAAGTATTGTATGAAGCAAAAGCAGATCGTTCGCAGACTTTTTAGTTGAGTTGGCGTTTACTCAGGATTACTCGTTTTAATTGTCGAGTTGAGTTCAAATTCTTGTCAAGCATTAACCGCTTTTTAATCAAGCGGAGCTCGAATTGCTCGCGGGATGCCTCGTCTCCATATCATCTCTACACGTAGTCTAGAATCGTCAAAGTGAGGATAAATATGTTATTGTTGTAAATGTGTAGATTGATGGGACACTATAGATGACGTTGGAGTTGTCGCATCATACACGGTGAGAATAAAATTTCAATGACATGTTTTTACAAAGGATAACTCGTAAGCACATTTGACAAAGAGAGTCAGGGTGTGAGGATGCAATTCATGATGTTGATAATCTTCGATTTCAATTAAAAACTCTTTTCACATATACGAAGTGAATCACAAGCTACATACAAATTATTGTGCAAGTCATAGTCGTGCCAGATTACCAATAACGTATCCCCTATAAATTGCAAAGACAATGTTACGTAAACACGTTTACCTCAAACAAAACGCTCACGTGTAAAACCATCTTAAAGCAAAAAATATGTAATTAGGAATGTTTAACGATTTGGATTGAAGAACCCAAAGATCGAACAATCTCATACCACCGAACTGACTTAGATCCCTAAACACCCATTAGGTTCGGTTTTCAATTCACAATTTCACACCAAACTAGACCGACCGATGCTAATCAACTCCATCCACGGATCTGAACCACATCTTCAACACTCTTCTTAGTCCCAAATCAATGAGCAGATTTATAGAACTAGTTGTACATCGCTCTATGGACAAATATGTTTTGTGATTTTGAGTGTTATTGCAAAGTTTTTGAGTTTTGTTGTAAATTTTATGAGCTTTAATATAAAGTGTTCGAGGTAAATCACACACAGAGTACATCATACTTCGTAAATGTTTTACTCAAAAACTTACCACTTAGCTCAGAAACTTGTATAAGTTTAGATTGTATACATACAAGCTCAACTACTTTGAGACAGTTATACATACAACTGATCGTATAATACGATTTTCCCGAGTCAGGTCTCCAATCCATGTTATCCCCAACTTATCAAGGTTGAAAAACTAACTTTCCCAAATTATGATCATTAATTAAACCTATGACTTAATCCCACACACAATCAATTGGGCCCACAACCCATAAAAGTAGCTTACCCGCCACGAACACGCCCTTCGGCCTCACAATCCATCTTCATTGGGCGGGCTTCTTCACAACTTCCCCAGCCCATTTATTTACCCCCCACAATCCACCCTTCCTCTTTTTTTACCTCTCTTTTTGAATTTGTATCAGGTCTTATTCATGCCCTTTTCACTTTTTTTACCTACTCCATCTTATGCTCCTATTCCCCCTCGCCCCACGGTTAAACTGTAAGTACCCTTATTTTCTCCTACTGTAATTATTTCTCACCACTCTGCGCCTCTCCTACTTTAATTCATTTTTCTAGTTTTTACCTGTAACTATGATGGAGAATAAAACATTATTACCATATCATGACCGTATTAATTTGGTATTTTGATAGAGAAAACCCTTAATTTCTCCTCCTGTAATTATTTTTCACCGCGATGTGCTTCTGCCACTTTAACTGATTTTTTTTAAATTTTTACCTGATAGAGAATACCATATTATTACGATATTAGTAGCATATTATTATGGTATTATTATGATGAACACCGTATTATTACGGTCATGATGGCGTAATAATACGCTATTTCTCTATGACCGTAATAATACAGTTTCATTTGTTTGTTATATGATGGTAATATCCATGTTTGTTTGAATTCATGTTTGCCCTATTATTTAGCAAATGCCAATTTTGATTTATTATTCGAATTTTAATTAATTATCTTTATTGTGGACTTCTACACAATTTGACTTAGTTTGAATTAGCTTGGTAATTTTGTTTACATGTAATTTGTACTCGTATAATATTTTCTTTATTTTGTGTCGAAAACAATGTCAATAAATGATCGGACGAATTTGACCTATAATTAACCCCTAATTTCAAATTATACATTTTTTTTCACTCAAAATTTAGCTGTTTAATTTGACGTAGATGTAATGTAACCCATTTTCATTGAATTTGACCTAATTGAACCTGGTATGCTGGACAATAGAGGTCCTAAGTTCCAATCCCCATTCCCATATATATTGGAAAAATGTTAATGTACACTGGACATGGTATGTACAATCATTTCAAAGTAGTTAAGCTTAACTTGTATAGTACTACGTACATATATATTTTCTGAGCTTATACAAGTTTTTGAGCAAATTTTAGTTAGTATTAAACTCAAAAATTTTACAACAAAACACTCAAAATAACAAAAAATAGTTGTACATAGAACTATGGTCTACCCATTCATATATTGTGGAGTATTGTCACTAGGGGTGCTCTTCGTTGAAAAAAATAAAATAAAATAAATTTGACCTAGCTTTGTTGAACAATTAAGTTGAAGCATAGCTTTGTCATTTGTTTACATGTATTATATATATTGCGTACATCATTTTCTATTCTTTTTCCTCGATTTTTGTTTGAAAACAACGTCAATAAACGACATGAATTACGAAAGACGTATTTTCATTATCTATATTCTTTAAAAAAAAAAGTGTTTTTTTGCCTGATTTTGTGCAGCTATCTATCAACATATACTCTCTAGTACAGTAGTTAATTAGAAGCAATCCAAGAGTGGAAACTTCACATTCAAAGTCGTAAACATTACTTAATACTCCTATCACACAATTTCAAGCTTTATCCACAAGCTCATCCATGTACACACTTCATACTCGTTTAGAAGTGTCCCACGGTTAATAATATTATGAAAATCAACATATTTTGGTTTAAAATGAATGAAGAGTCCAAGTGTCATACTCATATTCAACTGCCAAGTGCCAAGTGTCGGACATGGACACACAAGGTAATTAGAAGAGTTTGACTCATCTTATATCCATCGATATTGTGTGAATGTGTGATGAAGTAAAAAACTGATCATTTTATGTGTAAAGTGACTGTTTTTAATGCATATGGAGTACTCCCTCCATTCCACTATGATGTTCCCACTTTTAATCAAATGTGAGGAATAAAATAATCAAATGGGAACATCTCTTTGGGATGGAGGGAGTATTTATTAAAAAAAGGGATCTTTTTTAATGTAGCAAAGCATAATTTGAGCATATAGATAGATGTGACAAGTTTATTTTTTGTTGTTCTCTAGACATTATGTTTTTTGTCCTATCTATTTAACTCGTTTCATGTCTAGGATGAATATTTCTGTTTTAAATAAGGATGCAGAATTAGAGCATATAGATAGATGTGACAAATTTTATGTTATTTTATTTGACTCGTTTTATGTTTAAGACCGATAATTTTATCTTAAATAAGAATGTATCTGTTTTTAATGGTGGATACGATTCAATATACTTTTTTTTGATCTCATGCATAATATATCTACTATGAGTAGTATTTTGTTTGTGATCAAATATAAGTCAAAATAATGCCAACCATTGATTTACTGAAATTTTAGCTGAAAATGATAAAACTAACCTTTACCCTTTTATTAGCTCTGAAAATTCTAGGAAGTAACATAGGGAGTATGTTTTAGGTTAGATAGATATGTTTTGCATATAATGTGGTATATTTTCTGATCAAATTTGTTACCATGAATATATCTATCAGTTAATGTCTACGTTACTCCGAAAATTCACTTGAATGTCATGTCGCATGTCCGACACCGACACAACACTTCAACACTTCATTTCAGACCAAAAAATAGAAAATCTGACTTAATTAAAATACCACTTTGACACTTTAACACTTCATGTCATACAAAAAAAAGAAAATTTTGGACCAAAATAGTCGTGTTTGACACTCCGACACTTCATATTATACATTAAAAAAATTGAATTTTGATTTGTGCACTTAATTTTATACAATTTTTTTTTGAAAATGTGGCCCAAATAAAATAGTCATATCCGATACTATGATACTATATCAGATGCGATAGCTGAGATCAGAGAGTTAGAGTAACACAGGTTAACCTTATTAATGTGATTATTAATCTGGTAACATATGACATTGAATACTACAGTTTCAGTAACAAATATTAGTAGTAAATGAAATTCTTGGGATTTTTTCTGTGTGCAAAAAAACAGAATCCATATGAAAATTCCAGGAAATTTCTCTTTGTTTTTGCACCCATTAATTTTAATTGCAATGTTGATCCTCAAATTGTTACATTGCATATAAAAACTGCAACACATTTCCTCAACTTCTGTACATCCGATCCTGCAGCCAAACTGAAACCGAAACTGAAAAGTCGCATTAGAAAGAAAAAAAAATGATGGGATCAAATAATGAAGTATGGAATATGGAAAATGGGATTACAACCAACTGCAACGGGTCGACCCATGATCCGAGACTTGTTAAGACGGCCCACAGTCTGTCGTCTACATCGCTGAGAAGAAAGTCGGAAATTTCACTGGGGTTGGAGGTCGTGAGGCCGTTGCTGCTTAAGAGAATGCTGATGAATTTTCGAGAGGTTATTCTTGGAACGAAGCTTTGCCCATTGTTTTTGGCTATTCCCTTAGCCATCTTGGCCCAAAATTACGGTTTTGGAAGAGTAAGTTCCACTATTTATTTAAAAAATCGGTTTGTTTGTATGTACGACTGTCTCATTTCGTACAAGTTATTGATGTTTATGTATGTGCAGCCGTGGATATTCGTGTTGAGCTTACTTGGACTCGCTCCTTTGGCCGAACGAGTTAGCTTCCTGACCGAGTATGCTTTTTTTCTTCCAAATTTAATGCAATCGTTTTTTTTTCAAATTTAATGTGATCGTTTTTTTTTTTTTTTTGTGATTTTAGTAGTATTGATGATTTGAGGTTGTCCATGTGAAGCAGTCGACCTTTTGCCATTTTAGTACTCCATATACCACTACTGTCATAGTCATAGTCTCGATATGATCTTCCCAGTTATCATGTTAGACGCTTCATCTTTTGCCATTTTAGTAGTATCGATTGATTGAACGTTAAACCGTCACCATGTCAAGCATTCGATCTTTTCTCATTTTAGTATGAAGTAGTATTAATTTGATCATAATATTTTGCCATTTTAGTACTACGAGTATTAATTTGAGTCTTACCATGTGATCAAGCCGTCGATATTACCATGTCAAGCAGTCGATATTATGCTATTTTAATCAGAATCGATTTAATTTTAATAATTTCGCCATTTTAGTAGTAGGCGTACTTTTTTTCATCTTAATACGAAGTAGTATTGGAGTACGAGTATTATTTATGAAGAGTATTTTAATTAAAGGGAAACAAATTACTGAGACATAGAGAACATTTAATTATTATTACGAGTCTAATTACCATGTCGAAAACTCCTTTTTTTTTTTGCCATTTTCGTAGTATCAACTGAACATTTTTCACCTTCGTGTCGACCTTGCAGGCAAATTGCTTACTATACCGGTCCAACAGGTATGTCGGATGATCCTTTCATAGTTCACAACTTGAGTACAGTCGTATTATATCAGTCTTGTATTACCTCTGATTCTTTGGAATTTCCCGAGTTCTGGCAATTCATAAGAATCAAAGGACAAGTATACATAGATTACGGCGATTATTAACAAGGTACAAGGGAATTTTCTTTTTCTTTTTGCAGTCGGAGGACTGTTGAACGCGACCTGTGGGAATGCAACCGAGCTCATAATAGCTATATTCGCGCTTTACCAGAGAAAAATTGATGTCCTCAAGTACTCTCTTCTGGGATCAATTCTATCGAACCTGCTTTTGGTTCTCGGAACTTCTCTCCTTTGCGGCGGTTTGGCTAATCTTAGCAAAGAGCAGAGATTCGACAGGGTAAGGCTCCATCACAACATTTCTTCTTCTTTCTATTCAACGAAGAACACAGGAACAGAGACCTATAGGGTACCTAGTCTAAGACATACATTTTCGGTTCATAACATTCCGATATTAAAGAGGAAGAAACATTGAAAAATATAAACCCTAAACCAGGCTAATCCTGTCAAACTATAGTTTCCGATGTTTCTTAGCTTCCTCTTTGCAAAACTGTCCTGGTCCAAATGACCCAACTTGTATAAACTGACCCATAACCCGAATTGACCCGGCCCACCTCGGAACCAACCTGAATGTTATTATAAAAAATGAGACGATATCCCTAAAAATGTCGGAAATAACAAACTCAAAAATCACCCGATATATCAGACCCGAACGCGACCAGGTTGACCCATTTGCCATGTGTAGGCTCAGGGTTTGGGATTTTATGTGAGGACCCGTACGTGTTGTTAATGTGCTGAAACCATATCGTTGCTGTCTAATGACGGACAGAGTTCGGCTGATGTGAATGTGCTGCTTCTAGCACTCGGAGTTCTTTGCCATGCGCTGCCACTGTTATCACAGAAGTCCGAGGCAACAGTTTCATCTTCCGATAGCTCTATACTTCTGCTGTCAAGAGTGTGCAGCATCGTTTTGCTGGTGGCCTATATGACGTATTTGTTCTTCCAGTTGAAGACTCATCGACAATTATTTGAATCACAAGAGGTGAAGCTATATATTTTTCATTAGATAGATATATTATGTTAAAACGGGTCAAATAAAATCCTACATACGTGCAACTGCAGGAGGATGAGAGCGATGAAAAAGCGGTGGTGGGTTTTTGGAGCTCGTTTGGTTGGTTGATAGGCATGACGGTCGTGATAGCTCTGCTTTCCGAGTTTATTGTGGGCACGATCGAGGTACGTACGTTCATTTCCAGCTTTGCTCCTCACCTATTCTCACCGTGGGGCGTTAGTTCTGAGAACCTAATTAAACATCTTATCAGATGGCTTCTACAGCCTACAGTTGACTAATTAAACACCATATGAAATAGTAGATGGTCAATTCGATCAAATTTATAAAGATAAAAAAAATGGTACAAACGCAGGACGCTTCTACTACTTGGGGAATTCCGATTAGTTTCCTCAGCATAATTTTGCTTCCAATTGTCGGGAATGCAGCAGAACACGCAGGCGCAATTATATTTGCGTTCAAGAACAAACTGGTATAACATCTCTTCAATCCTTCATATACTTATCGCTTGAATCGATCAGCATGTTATGTTTTCTAATTACAATTATCTGAAAATTTGTAACAGGACATATCTTTGGGAGTGGCGTTAGGTTCTGCAACGCAAATCTCGATTTTTGTGGTAATTTTGAGGAAACTGTCATTTAGTACAATGTTGATCATCGACGTAATTAACGATGTTCTGTGAATTCAATTCAGGTTCCGTTATGTGTGGTGGTTGGATGGATCCTACAAGTCGACATGGATCTCAGTCTGAGTACCCTTGAAACGGGTTCCTTAACGATCTCAGTCATTATAGTAGCTTTCGCTTTGCAAGTATGTCGCCACCCAAATCATTCTCTTTAATCACTCATTTTATATATTTCTTCAGATATCTATCGCGTGCTAGTCTTGCATAAAACCATCTAGCTACTAAGTCGTAAAATCATGAGGAACTGACCCGAATTTTATAATTAGAAACATGTCGATTTCCCTAAAAAATAATCATAACAAATACGAACATGACCTGGTCCGACCCAAAATTAACCCAATTTTTCTGCCCGGAAAGTGACCGACCCAAAGCTAACCCAACCCAGTTAACCCGTTTGTCGGGTCTCCTCAGTGCTCACTTTACACCCATTTTCTTTAACTAGCTAGACTTCAAAGTACTATTGAGTTAAAATGATTATTATTATTTTTTTCGCAATTATACAATTTTTACTGTCAATCTCATAAAAAACGGTCTTATAGGATGGATCGTCACATTACATGAAAGGCGCGGTCCTCCTGTTTGCATACCTAGTTATATCTGCGTGCTTTCTGGTCCTTGAACCTCCGAAAAGTAAGTTCCAAATTCTCGATATCTTCTACTCTCTCAGTCTCGGTCACTTGTTTACTTTGATTAAAATATTCTTCATAAATAATATAAAAGTTAAACAAATAATTGAGACAAAACATAATAGATCGTCTAGCAATCACAAACTTGTAAAATGTTAAGTTTTTAATGATTTTTCCGATCATATACGATCGAATTAGTACTAACTAACTGAAATGTGTTTGTGTGTTTCAGATGAAGGAAATCACATTGGATCAGGATATGAATCATCTGTCGGATTCTCGGTCGCTTGATAGAGAATATATTTTGGTTGATTCATAATGTTGGGATAAATCGAAACCCTTGGAATGAATTGGGGTTACATTTTTACAATTGTTGGGATAAAATGAAAGGAGAAAGAAGGAAAACCCTTGGAATTCGGGGTTACATTAGACTTCAAATCTCAAGGTGTATCTTTGTAAATAACATCATTTCCCGATTTGAGTTGCAAAGTTGAGATTTGCCCTCTCTTTTCCCTTCATTATAATATGCATAAATCGGTATAAACACTTTTTTTTTCTCGTAAAAATTTCGGCAATATAATAATAATAATAATACTAATACTATTACAATGGACGAGTTTTTTTTTTCAATGTTCGACGTGGGGTGTGAAGTCCAATTCAATGGGCCAAAACGAATATCGACTTCAAAAATTGGTACATGAAGTACCCAATAGTCGAATACCTCAATCTTAATCACTTAGTAAGACCTAATACGAGCGAGTGGAAGATCAATTTCGTAACCACCCTGAATTATTGTATTCCGTATTTATATACTTGATTTGACCGTGACATGTTGAAGTCCCCGAACTTAATCTTCGGAGAATAAACGTCGAAAAGTTGATGTTGATGTTGATTTTTCTTTCATCTTCGACGTGTCTTGGCCTTTCTTTCGCTTTTTCCCGTGTTGTGAATCTCATTGTCGTTATCAACCAATTACCAATACTTCAAAGTTTTAGTTGGGACTTGGGATGATTCATCTAACTTGATATCAAAAGTCTATGTCGAATCCTTATGGCCTTTAAAAATCTAAAAAGTGGAGGCCTCAAACAATACTTCAAGAAGATTCCAACCGACACTACACTTTTCCGACTATATATTCCACAAACATCGTGTTTAATCTCACCGACCCACCGTATATTTATCACCTAGCTACCTATAGAAAATTCTATCCTGTCGTCAAATTCAAACCAAAAATCACACTTCTTCGAACCTGAGATTCTACAAAACGTCAGATCTAACCCTCATAACTTACCTACTTGGAAACTTCAATTCAGCATCCACCCAAAACACTAATCATTTAAACAAGATCCCACAAAAGTTACATTGACGATTTCACTCACCTGAATAGTACCCAAAAGGCAAATGCAAACAATCAAATAGAACGGAAGGATTATTATACTCCTATCATCAAATTCGAACCAACACAAACTTTTTTTAACTTCATATTCCGCAAACATCATGTTTAATCTCATCGACTCACCGTATATATTTATCATCCAATTACCCAGAAAATTCTATCTTATCGTGAAATTCAAACTATAGATCATACTTCTTCGAACATGAGATTCTACAAAACGTCATATTTAACCTTCTCATCAACCACCTACTCAAAAAAATTAATTCGGATTCAAACCGACACTCACACATTTTCCAACTTCAGATTCAACAAACACCATGTTTAATCTTATAGACTCACCACATATATTTATCAGCTAACTATCCATCAAATCCAAACCAAAAATCACACTTCTGCGAACCTCGGATTCTACAAAACGTCATATCTACTTAAAATTCAATTCGGTATCCACCAAAAACACTAACCATGTATTCAATCATCAAATTCAAACCAACACTCATATTTTTTTCGGCATCAGATTCCACAAACACTGTGTTTAATCTGATCATTCCACCATACTTCCTCCGTTCCAATGAATTGTTTGTCTTTGCTTTTGGCACCAAGGGCAAGAGATCCAATTAGAAGGTGACATGTGGAGCCGAGAGTCAAATTACACATAAAAAACATTCCTAAAATAGAAAGGCAAACAATTCATTGAGACGTCCCAATATGGAATAGGCAAACAATTCATTGGAACGGAGGGAGTATATTTTATCAACTAGCTACCCAAAAAAATATTATCCTACCGCCAAATTCAAACCAAAAATCACACTTCTTCAAATGTGAGATTATACAAAACGTCATATCTAACCCTCTCATCAATCACCTACTCGAAAAATTAATCTCATCAAATTCAAACTGGCACTCACACTTTTTCCGACATCAGATTCCACAAGGACCATGTTTAATCTCATCGACTCACCGTATCCATTTATGACCTAGCTACCCTGAAAATTCTATCCTACCGTCAAATTCAAACCAAAAAATCACACTTAATCGAACTAGAAATTCTACAAAACGTCATATTATCTAACCCTCTCATCAATCACCTACTTGGAAAATTTGATTGAGTATTATTACACTGACATTTTTTCCGACCTCAAATTCCACAAAATCCGTATTTAATCTAATCACTTTACCATATATTTTATCTGCTAGCTACCCAAAAAATACTAATCCTATCGTCAAATTCAAACTAAAAATCACACTTCTTCGAACTTGAGATTTTACAAAACATTATGATCTCATCAAGCGCCTACTCGAAAAAATTATTTCAATATAAATATATTATCAAGCGATTCAAAGCGACACTCAACATTTTCCGACCTCAAATTCCACAAAACACTGTGTTTAATCGCATCGACTACCCAAAAAGTTAAATTCAACCTCCACTTTATACGGCACATGTCTAAAGGCTACTAAAGTGTCTTTACCAGTCCTTAATCACTCTACTCCCTCCCCTCTTTCTCCTAAAAAAAGTCTCAAGTCAATCACGGTCTTCGCCGCCGCCGCGAAACTTGGAAAGAGCACTTAAAATCGAGAGAGTGCGATGAGTCAACAGGCGGCGGGACAAATGAGTGGAGATACGAGAGGAAAACACCGAATAATGGCGGAATTGAAGCGATTAGATCAAGAAACGAGGTTCGTGGAGGAGGAATTGGAGCAGCTTTCGAAAAATGACGAAGCTAATGATAATAATAGTGGTAATAGTAATGTTGATGATAAGAATGTGAATTATGCATCGGTAGCTTGTAAGGAATTGTTAGGGTTTGTGGAATCGAAACCGGATCCTTTGCTTCCTGTTACTGTTGGTCCTGTTAATCCGGCATGGGATCGATGGTTTGAGGGTCCGCAAGAGTATAAGGGATGCGGTTGCTGCATTTTGTGAGCTCCCCACTTCCAATTCGAATTCGAATCCAAGTTGGAATTTGTTGGATTTTGTGAGCTGGAATTTTCGGAATCAGAATTGGAATTGGAATTGGAATTGGAATTTGATGATGTGTAAGGGTTCAAGTATTATAGTGATTGTAATTAATTAATCATATAATGTGAAATGAAAATTGGGTGATTCTTTGTTGTGTGAATTTGATTTCTTGGAATTTTGTTATAGTTTTGTTAGTTGGAATCGGAATTGAAGTTGATGTTTAGTGGTTCGATTGTTGTAATTCTCGGAATTGGAAATGGAATTTGATGATCTACAATGGTTGAATTAGAGGATGGTATTACAGTGATTGTAATTAATTAATCACTGAGTATAATATGAAATGAAGATTTGGTGATGGTTTGTTGTGTGAATTTGATTAGGGTATAGTTTCTCGTTTAATGTCCTTGTTTGTTTGATTGTATGTATATAACCGTTTCACACAATGAATTGGAAATTTAATCTGGAATGCAGTCTGATTTGTAGTCCAAATACGGTAAGTCTAACAAGAATAACAAGCCAAAAACATTATGACTGCTAAATCGATGCTCACTAGGGTAAATATGAAAAAATAGTCTCACGGTTTGTGTCGTTGATGGTTTGGTTGTAGGTATATAACCCATAATTGTCTCACACTTGGAGTCGTAAATTTAGTAAGAAGAATGCAGTCCAATGTGCAGTGCCAGTAACAGGCCGAAAACATCATGACAGTGCTAAAAACTTATACTCTCTGTAATTACAAAATCGTATTTACTCTTTCAGTAGCGAAGTTAACGACTTGAGTGTATTTACATAACTGGATCGGAGGTGGAAGACTCACAGAACAAAAGATATGTTAAATCCTTTGTGAAAAACCTAATTAATCATAACTAAATGAATATATAAAAAAATTAAGGAGTGGTAATTCTGGCTAAATATTTACAGAGTGGTGTACCAAGCTAGGCCTGTTGTTCACGGATGTGAATCCGTGAGCGGTAACTTGTCGAAGTAAGTGAAAAGACGGTTCATGTTCTCCTTCAGGATAGCTGATAATTCAACTGTATCCTTGTCATCGATGTAAATCCAGAGATCGCCTGTCTTCATAGGTTTCAGAGCATCTCGACAAAAAGGGCATGATTGAGATTGAGACCGAGCATACCTGAAGTAAAAGTACAAAGTTTTAGTACATAATTCGCACGATAATTTTACTGTCGTAAGCTGAAAACCTCAGAATGCAGTAGCGCTGCTGTTAATTGATTGCAGGAAAGACGGCATTATATCTAAATCACATTTGGTCACGCTGGCTTTGATACCGTTAGATGAACCATCTCAACCAAAACCTTGAGGTCCAACTATTATATTTATATCCTAGTATTGTGCAGCTCATCAGTTAGAGAGGCGGAGAATCGAAACTCACCAGTCTTGGTAACAGTTGAAGCACAATGAGTGACAGCAATTTGGTAGGACAACCTTCGAGCTCATCTCCATACAAATACCGCATTCCTCGTCTAGCTCTTTCTCCAGTTTCGTTAATTCACATCTTTCATGAGGACCGTATCTTCTATACCTTGTAGAGCACACTTCCTTTTGTTTCCTTTCTTCAAATTCTGTCATCCCTGTTTCGAGTTGCAAAAGTGACGGGAAAATCACACCTAGTCAAAAGTACGGCGCATTAGTTTCACCATTTTTTTATCAATGCTTGCGAAACTTCTTCAAACTTACCACACCAATCTACGCTCACATCACAGGCCGCTTTTGACACAGGGAAAAGCCGAAAAATGGAAACAAGAATACGAGAAAAGTAGAGAAAATGAAGCCAAAAGAAAAGATGCTAATACAAAGTCGTCTAAGGCCTTGTTCTTTTGGAATGAAGTAGGCTCAATTGAAAGAGCTAAACTTAAGTAACTTTTGGGACTGATCACTGAACTGAAATGAGGTGGAAAAAAGTTGAAAAGAATAGCGCCTAATAGAAAGTTCAAAAGATCCTCAGAATCGGACCTTTCAACTTTCAAGCCTCTCAAAATGATATAACTTGGGGCCACAATCCGACTTACGGAACCAATCTCTCAAAATCATTTGACGACCATGTGCTAATGCTTGACAAGTAATGGCAAAACAATTGAATCAGAAACTCACCATAAAACTCTTTAATAGTCGCTTTCTTTTCGTGGACAAACATCGTGGTCTTCCCGTCTAAATCACTCTGCACCCACCAAATCGATCAGTTCTATGCAAATTAGGAAGATAATTTAAGAGACGAAACGTGGAAAGTGATGAATAGTTGAATACCATGTAAATTAGAATTCTGAGTAAGCCGAGAGCACCGGCAATGTTACAGTCAGTCCACAGAAGAAGAAAATCAAAGCAGTGAGCGATGGGACTGAAGGATAGTCTCATTTGGAAGCAAGCATTGTCGGAATGCCTTCGATATCCTGATGCGCTGCAACAGAAACAGTGCATCAGAAAAGAAGACGAGGAGACGCATCAAATCAGTCACAAATATCATTACAATAACAACAACATCATCAGAGCCTTAGTCCCGCAAAAAAAAAAGGGGGTCGGCTAACATGAATCATTATTGAAATTCCGAAATCATTAAGTTGTCTACAGCAACGACATCAGAGCCTTAGTCACAAATTTCATTCCAAAATTTAGTTAATGAACAAAGAAATCCCGGATTCAAGCCATTTCCTATAATACTTGCTCTATTGCTTTCTTTCCCGAGTGTTACATCGTTTAAAGATTGAATCTGGAGCGTTAAAAGGAAATAGAGGGGATGTAATTGCCTAATTACCATACAAAGTCACAGTCACTACACTACCAAGTACCAACCAAACCCAGCTGTAGAAACCTGGCAACAAGCAAATGAAATCACTTGATCTTCTTTACAAATGGTTGTTTAAGATATCATGTATAGTACTTACTCCAACCCCTAATAACTTTCCACTTATTTAGGTGGAAATAGAATAATGAAGTGAGAAGTTATAAAAGGATTAGAGGAAGTATAGATTTTGGTATGAAGGGAGTGATAAGTTCGATTTTGAAGATGAAAGGGGTCAGACCCAATCCCAGGTTCAAGGAACTATTCTCGGACTTTACCAAGTTAGTTAGAGCAATCACAATGGTAGAACTTAAAATTAAGTTCTTCCATTGCCACGTAATATATTGGCAATCTCTATATCTATGAACTTTTTAACTACAATGGAAGAACTTATTATTTTGTTTTTGGATGGACTCATTCTTATTTGTCTTTTCCAAATAAATTGTTTTATTTTCTTTGAAAAATGTAAAAACCTAGTTCTTAGATAAGAACCAAACTCAAGGTCATGCACAATGGAAGTAATTTACAAAATAAAGTTGTTGGTGACAAACCCGAGGCTAAGAACCACCATTGTGATTGCTCTTAGTTAGTTAGTCGACATCTGCATAAAGAAGTCATACTCCCTCCGTTCCAACCATTTGTATACATTTGGTTTTTCTAATACTATTTATAAATGATGAGAATCTTCAATGTAACTTGTAATATATAAGATAAAAGATAGTCATGTGGGATCTTGTTTAAATTGTCTAAAAAAATACATTATGAATATGAAATTTTTATAATTTTTAGTAACACATAACTAAATATATAGACAAAAGAAAATGAGTATCGTCGTACGTGTATAAAACAAAGGTATACAAATGGTTGGAACGGAGGGAGTATATCAAATGGGACTACTAAATGACCCGTATTAAGCTAAAAGATGGATATTCCACTGCAATTCTACTTGTATTTTACTCTAGCTTCTAGAATGATCTACTACTGGGGCTACTTAGTGACCCATATTAAGCTAAAAGATGATATTTTCGTGTTAAGAGAGATCAACTCTGCAGTTTTGCACTATAGCCTCTAGAATGGTATACTAATGGAGTTACTAAGTGACCGTGTTAAGCTTAAAGATGGATATTCCCGTCTTAAGAGAGATCAACTGCACCAGTTTTGGCCACAATTGGACTCTAGCTTCTAGAATGGTCTGCTAATGGGGCTACTAACGGAACCATATTAGGCTTAAAGATAGATATTGGACTAAAAAACTCGAATTTTCAACGGGCAGTGTCTAGACTACAACATCAATACATCATCAGATAGCAATAAACACGATGGAAGAAATTAAGGAACGGTGCTGAATTGAATCATCCACGAAAATTACGCTTAATTACATGAAACATGAAAATCAAAGAAAGTGGAGGATTAAGCAGAAAAGGAAGAAAGAATTACAGAAAATTGGCGTAGTGAATATCAGCTTCAAGAGCTTTAATCGATTCACCAAAATTGGTCTTCATTTAATTCTTCAATCAAAATCAAACACCCAATTGCTTAAGAAATTCATAAACTGTTACATACCGATTTTATTACCAGAAAACAAATTATACTCCGTACTGTATTCTGTATTAGGAAACAAAGTTTGCATGCAAAATTTGAGGATTTTATGGAAATATATAGGAATTGGATTGGATTATTGATTTCGTTGGACCCAAGTTACAGGATGCGGCGTTTGGCTTTGTTGTTAACCATATTTTTCCGGATTTTGTCTATTTTAATTCAGCGGATAAAATCGTTGTGGTCCGTGGATACATTTTGGTTCTTCTACGGTTAAAATGATTAAAATAGCTTAAATAATGGAGAATTTTATTGAGTTAGATAGGACTTTTTTTTAATCTTTATTCAACGAAGCGCACACTTACATATAGAAAAGAACGCCTTGACATGTGATAGTGCATAGGGTCGTCAAGTGCTTGGCGCTTGGCTTAAAGCTAGGTTGCACGGACATCCTCCAAACCGTCGTGTCGTGTCGGACACACGACAATACGTCTCGGACACCTGAAAAATTGTGTCCGATTTTTTTAATTTATTTTGAGACGTGTCGGACACATTTCATGTTATTTTGAGACGTGTCGGCCACGATTCATACTATTTGGAGATTCATCAGACACACTTATCACTGTTTATGAATTTGTGGACTTTAATAAAACAACAATATTATAGGTTTATAGGGGTTACTTGATACTATAAATGTTCTACTTAAAGACTAAATAATTAATTAATTATTATATTGCAGTAATATAACTGTTTGAGTTTATAAGACTTTAACTGCGATGATTTAAGTACCAAACTTATATTTTAGGTATAAAAATCTTCAAATTTTCTTTTTTAAATATGTATATTGATTTTTTTTTTCTGCCGTGTCCGTGTCCTATAAATTTTCGAACGCCGTGTCCGTATCCGTGTCTGTGCAACCTAGGCCTAGAGTCGACTCGTGAACAAGTTGGTCATCATGCACCTTTTTCTCTCTTCTTTTTTTGTGAGCAAACATACCGAGTCATTAAATTTGCGGACCTATTTGAACTTTGCGCGGGGTGCATAGAGGCGATCGAATTCTATTATACTGTATAAATAAGAGTAATCGTTCGTCCTTAATAATTTAGGAAAAAAAAAACTCTTTTTCAGTCTTAAAAAGAGCTCTTAAAAATCATAAACTTAATTAAGTAAAATTATTACACATTTTTTAGTCTTAAAAAAAGTTCTTAAGACTATATAAACTTGATTAAAAATTATCACACATCGAAAAATTATGATGATTTGATTAAATTCTATATTATACTTCATACATAAGAGTAATCATTCATCCATAAATAATTAAATATCAACCAAACATCTTTTGAAATCTTAGAAAAACTCTTAAGACTATAATAAATTAAGTAAAATTATCCCACGTCGAAAAATTATATAATAGGGCGATGAAATTTCATTATATAATTAAAAGTAATCATTCGTCTTTCCCAACAAAGAAATTTTATTATATAATTAAAAGTAATCATTCGTCTTTCTCAACAAAAAAATAAAAGTTTTTAAACCTATAAAATTAAGTAAAATTATTTCACATTGAAAAAATAATGTCAGATGTTTTGTTTTTTAGCAGGTGGTTTGTCCCACGTTGAAAAAAAAATGCCACTGTGTAAAATTTACTATGATTCTTAAATACGGAGTACTTTTTTTCTTCCATAATTGTAAATATAAGTTAAAAGTGAGGGTAGTATAATAAAAAAAAATTGGACCAAATAGAAAATATTTACGAAGAGAAAAATATAGAAAGACGGACGAAAATAGAAGAAATGATGAAGTATTTCGTAGTATTATTATGACTATTATTATAAGAGGGTAATGCGTTCAAGAGAGATATATGAGTCTTAATTATTATATTATCTACACAATAGTGAAATTTGTCGGAAGAAAATTTAATTCTGTCTTATTAAATACGAGTATTAATTTGTCTTAATAATCTATTAAATACAGAGTATTAATTTGAGATAAAGTTATTCAAGATATAAAGTTTGAAAATGATGTTATTTAACTATTTATGGTACTTATAAAATATCACTTTATCCTACCTTTTTAATCTTCATATGAGATCTTTTATTTCTATATAATTATTTTTTCAATGTAATCAAATCAATTAACCCGTGCAGCGCACATGTTTTCTAGTTTCACTTATAATGTACTATTGTACTCTCTCTATTCAAATCCAAAATACACATTTCTCTTTTGCAAATTTGTCCAGACGTGTTTTACACCATAAATATATTTCATTTTACATTAGCAGAATATATAAAAATTTGATATTTTTAAACTACTCATAAAGATGAATCAAAGAAGATCTCACATGACTATACTTTCTCTTATAGATTGTCGAGAATATCGAAGATTTTTTTTAGTTGTGAATAGTATAAAAAAAAGAAATGTGCGCTTTGGATTTGAATGAAGGAAGTAGTACAATACGAATTTTTGATATTCTTTTTGTACTCCCTCTGTTTCAAAAAGATTGTCCAATTAACTTTAACTTACAAATTAAAGAAATTGGGTATATAGGCAATGATGACTCTCTTTATAGGATGAGTCATCACCTAGGTAAGGTTGTGTGAGTAAATTGAATGACAAAATGGTAAATATTTTAACTTTGTGGGGATTGGATTGTAAAAAATGATGGACTAAAAATGAAAGTCGAGAAATGAGACAATCTTTAAGAACAAACAATATGGCGAGGGCGAAAATGAAAACATAGGCAAAATAATAATAAAGAATAGAGGTAATGTTGATTGTATAAGAAAGAAGGTGCGAGATTCAAAGGGAGCAGGTAATAGTGAATTTAGCCGCCTTTTAATTTTTTTTTATATATATTAAAATATTCATTTTCATACAAAACAAAAAATGCTTACGTATTTAATTGTTAAACATCATTTATTATTATATACGTAATTAGTATGGTTAATCTTTGATTAAGTAAATGTATTTAATTAACTAAACTCAATACGAATATACATTTATGGAGTATTATTTTAGTTATTTACGGGTTATCAGTAGACACGTTTGACTCACTCGAAAATACAGCCACCCAAAACCGACCCAACCTGAGTTGAATGTTACCTGTTACCCGATAGACCCCGATGACTGACGAACTGAACCTCAACCCAACCCGATTTGAACGCGACCCAATAAAATTAAAGACCGAACAATTTCTCATCTTAAACGTAAATGAGAATGATTTGAGTAGTATATATATATATATATATATATATATATATATATATATATATATATATATATATATATATATATATATATATATATATATATAACTTGATATATTTGACGTACTAAAAAATAATTAAAGCAAATAATGATAAATAATTAATGTTATTGAGAAAATATCGACGTAAATACGGAGTACGATTTATTAATTAAAAGTTAATAATAATTATTTTTAATTAAATGTAAGTTGATCAATTATTGGGGTGGATAGTTAAAAAAGTAAGAAAGTGAGTGAGAAATGAATTCTTGTTGATGTGAGATGTTTTTAGAAAAAATTTAAGGGTGAGTGGATAGAGAAAAAAAATGAAAAAGTAGAGGATGAGAATTGGATGATTCTTGCTAATGTACATGATCTAAGAACCTACCCAAAATACGAGACAATCTTAGTGGGACGGAATGAATTTAATAAAAGTGGTGGAGATAACTTTTGGTACGTGTAATCCCTATGTACGTCATTTTGCATTAAAGTTATTGTTGTGGATACATGAGTTGTCAAATATATCATCGTGGTTCATTTTATGTCTACGAAATCATTACAGAAATTAAGGAAAGACGGTACGGAGTATTTTGTTATTGTTAATAAAAAATTTCTCATATAATGATATTTTTTTAACTTATATCTCTCACTAATTTAATGAGAGACGGTCTCTTGTTATACTCTCTCCGTCCTAATAAAGGGTTTACATTTACTTTATGGACAATTTAAGGTGATGAGAAAAGAATTAATGTTTGTTTATTAAAAAGTAAAAAGTAAAAGGTAAACCTATAAAAAAACAAATTGTGAAATATTAAGACGAAGGGAGTACCTATTATTAAATCATAATGTAACAAAGGTTACTTACGTTTGCCGTTGGCTTAGTTTAAACTATAAAGTCTCTTCATTTGCAAGCATGTCGCCATCACTCCCCCCACTAACTTTATCTACACCCAAAAAACCATTAGAACTAAATCTTCGTATTAAATTTATCCCAAGATTATTGAGAAAAAATAAATTATTATCTACAAAAGTGACGACGTTGTTTATTGTTATGGAGTATATCATCAATTGACTAAAATGTTACATATAGTTAATGCGTAAAACGGTCTCAATAGATATTAGGTTATCGTCCTTATATTATAATACGATCAAGTACATGCTTCGTTGAATTAAAAAAAAAAAAAAAAAAAAACTTCTTTCGTCTCGATAACTTATTTGCCAATAAATAATTTGCGGAAGAGGGATGGGAGTATCTTTTTGTAAAATTCGATTATTTCAAGTGACGGTGTAATTTTCCCGAAGGAATGATAAACATAACTAAACAAGTAATCTTCCCAAAATAATTTACCCTTTTGGGTGCCCATCAATCAATTAATGCGCTCAACCTCCACGAAAACTACACCTTGCTTGTCTTACTTGAATTTCTTCCGACCAAAACCAACAATTGAATAAGTCTATCTAATACGGAGTATCTAATACGGAGTAATAAAAGTAGAATGACAGATCAAATTGTACTGTAAAAATGATATCTCAATAACTTGAGATGGTCAATCCATGATTTTTGTGACAATTCAAATTCTAAATCTCCTCTATTTACGATTTTAATTGTTTGGTTGTTCTCCATGTATCCTGCTTTCATCCTATTTAATTTATTATTCTCATCTTAAACCAAAATACGTGATCATAGCCTCAGACTTGGACCCGACATGTAATACGTGATCACACGTTAATTGACTAGTGTTTATAGAAATTGAAATTACCATTCATATCAACAAGCTAGGTGCACTTTCTATTTCGGACGTTCATGTAATAGACACATACGTATTAGTATGTGAGATTAGTACAAAGCTTGACAAGCACTGAGCAACCATGGCTAACGTTTTCGGTCTGAGATTTGGGTTGAGGTGTTACAAATGGAATCAAAGCAACCCTACATGTGGTGATCGGAAGAAGTTATATACTCCAATGTGATCACACACCCATTGGTGAAGGATCTTAGGTTAGCGGTTATGCTCTTAGGTGCAACGAGGTCGATGCATTCTTCAAGTAAAGTTGATTAACTGATGCCCTAGATCAAGTATGAGATTTTGCCCAACAGTAAGCGGGTTTGGAAAAGGTATCTAAACCACGATTATATATTTCAGAAAATGTTCTAACCAATAAACCCGTTTCTTCTTAGCTCGATCCACAGTGTTGGTGATTTAAGTGTAAATTATCGGTTCGTTTTAGCGTACTCGATTTTGGTTCACGGATGGGTGAATTCGATGTAATATAATATAAATTCGGGAAGTACGGAGTGTACGCTTATGTATAATTATTTGAGAATTTACGGTATCGGGTTAATACGGAACCCTCTAACGGGAGGACCAATTCTGTTTAAACAGGCTTTGGTGGATGAATAAAATCTGGAACAAGCCAGCACAATCTGCATAAAACACTTCAAATTTACAGCTCTATTTTATGTGCAAATTTACAGGAACATCATCTCATCTCAGTAGGATATTCGGTACAATATTGACACCCTGCACTAAAATAAGAATCGAATTGTTCTATTAAAAAAGCGTAAAGTCGCTTTAATGTTGTTTTCAATCATTTTCTTATTCGCTCACAACACCGGGTTCAATTACATATTCTAGATTCAATCTTCAAATCAAAATATCAATGAATAAAATACTAATCATACAATATTATTCAACATTCAACATTTCCCCAACAAATTCAACATTTTCATGCTCAAACTCTCAAACATTGCTTTCTTTACGAAGCATATACCCACCCAATATAAGTGTAACGAAACTATCGTCATAAATTTTAGAATAAGTCAAATATATATATATCAAATAACATGATAAATTGTCTAAAAAATGATCAATATTCTATCTTTATTAATACCCTACGTTAATATTTAAACCGTCAATATTTTATCTTTATTATTACTGTGTCCCAAGAGCAACCACAATGGAAGAACTCATATGAAGTTCTTCTTATGGCCACCTCATTTTACACCATATTTTAATTGTAAGAACTTTATATCTCAATGGAAGAACTTTAAATAAAGTTCTTATATAATATTTCTCCATTAATTTAAATTAAGAAAAATTATTTGATTGGTCTCCTTACCTTGTTTTGAGGACAAACCAAGTTCTTAAATAAGAACTCAATTTCTTAAAAATAGTAAGAACTTTTGTCCACAATTGGACAAACTTTATCAAATAAAGTTTATTTGACAACCTCAAGGATAAGAACTACCCATTGTGGTTGCTCTAAGCCAGACTAGCCTCAAATCAATATTTTTTTATCATTAGAAACTTATAATCGTTACCTTTGTTGCACTCTGGATAAACCATCAAATATACGCAATAGTCTAAAAGCTCGAAGTGGAATCAAATCTCCCCAGTCCTCACAAAAAAGCATATACTCTCATTTTATTACCCATCTCCTCCCTCACTCAACAGTTCAAACACACCTAACTCATACATAAACCACCTTCACCCCCATTTTCCCACCATAATTAAAATAAAAAATCACACATTTTTTGTGAACCGGTGACCGAAAAATGGTGGAAACCGGTAACCCCCGTGGAATTACCCCACGGTTAATTCCCTCTCTCCTACTTTTACTTTTACTTTTACCCCACCATTTAACCACCGCCTTCCCTTTCCCAAAACACTACCGGAAAATCAACGGGCCGGTAAAAACCTTGGTGGTTCTGGTAATGGAAAACCGGTCCTTTGACCATGTTCTCGGGTGGCTGAAGTCGACCCGACCCGACATCGACGGGTTGACCGGATCCGAGTTCAACTACTTGAACTCATCCGACCCTGCCTCGCCTAAAGTCCACGTCTCCAGCGGCGCCGTTTTCATTGACTCTGATCCGGGTCACTCTATTCAAGCTATCCGTGAGCAGATATTCGGGTCGGATATTACTACCGCTGACCCTGCCCCAATGAACGGGTATGAAACTATGAATAATTATTTATTTATTTTTGCAATTTGTTGTTTTTTTAATTTTTTTTTATAAATGTTTTTGACCTTGATTATAAAGTGTTTGAGCTTTGATGTAAAGCTTATCTGCTTATGCTACTCCCTCCGTCTCGCTCAATTATTTGACATAAAAATTTGGAGCTCTTTGCATAAATATGGCGCTTAAAAATCAAAATCAAAATCAAAATCAAAATGTAATTAAAGAAAGAATATGTGAATATATATATAAGCTTAAATTTGGTATGGTTGTGTATATAGAGTTACACAATTAAGAGACGGTGCTCTGAGGTGATAGTAGGTTTCAGTTTCGAATTCCCTACCCCTATATTGTAATGCGGCTAAGTGCGCTCTTCGTTCAACAAAAAAAAACAATTAAGAGACGGTTTCTCAAATAGTAGTGTTTACTCGTGGATGTATAGTAGTACGGAGTAGGAGTACTATTTGTCATTTGTTTGGGGAATTATTTTGGCTATAATGGTGTGTACAAATTATTACTCCCTATTCTTGGGTAAGTCGGTCCTACGCTGAATTTAGTTCAAAACTGTGACGGATTATATGTTGTATGGTTAAAACGACTCAATTATTTTCCATTTAGTTTAGAAAAAAACAAAACAAGAATACTTGACCCATTATGACAGTTAACACTGTTATTTTAGGGAGAACTAGACTAAAATCAAATCATATGGGTACACTATGTAGAGTACAATCAGTGTATCACAAATTCTTGTTTAAGACGGATAGGTAGGACAACCATTTTTGTGTCTAATGGGTATATGTTAATATGCTAATCAAAGTAAGAATCACAATGATATTATCACAAGTAATTAAAATATTAACTCATATTTACTGTAATTAGGCAACAACATTGTGATTTTTGCTTTAGTTAGTATATTAACCTGTACCCATTGGACACATGATAAGACAAAAACAAAATGCTTTTGGAATAAAAATCAAACTTGTCCCATCTAACCATATAGTGATGTTATTTGACCTCTTATAACGTAAAGACGGATATATTATCCGTGTACCAGGAACGAGCTGTTGTTGTTTTATGCCATAGTGGTCATTTTCGAATCTCGTTACAGTCATATAGCCACTCAAATTTGTTTTTCTTCAAAAGGACGGTTATTATACACGAAAAAACATAGAGGTACCATATAGAAACTATCCCTTCTTTAGTGAAGGGTATACAGGTCTTTAATAGAAAACTGTTTTATGCGAGACCAATTGAAAATATCCCGGGAGCAGCGGAATTTTCGTTAGGCCCTGATACAATGATAAATTTAAATTGTGTTGCATTGAGTTGATGTTTATGTAGCACGGACCACGGTGTATGGTATTCTGTTTCCTAATCTTTCTAATATTCTACTTTGTCTTAATAGGTTTGCGCAACAAGCTCGGTCCATGTCGGACCGCATGCCTGAAGAAGTCATGTCTGGGTTCAAACCGGAGTTATTACCCGTTTACACCGAGTTGGCGAACCAGTTTGGGGTGATGGACCGGTGGTTCGCGTCGGTCCCGGCCTCGACCCAACCGAATCGGTTTTATGTTCACTCCGCCACGTCGCATGGGGCATCTAGTAATGTGAGGAAAGATCTTATTAATGGATTTCCGCAGAAAACGATATTTGACTCGCTTGACGAAAATGACCTTAGTTTTGGGGTTTATTACCAGAATATCCCTGCCACTTTGTTTTATAAGAGTTTGAGGAAGATTAAGCATATCACTAAGTTTCATAGTTACTCTCTTAAATTTAAGCTTCATGCAAGGTTGGGGAAGTTGCCTAATTACGTGGTGATCGAACAAAGGTAATATTTTGTCCTAGAATATATTTATAGTACTTTTGTTGTTTTGTTGATCAAGGAATTTAGTCGTATTAATTTTGCTGGCGTTTGGTTTATTTTGGAAATCGAACATGTAGGAGTTATGTTTATGAATTTGATTAAATGTTGGGTTGTTAGTGTAGGAGCTTAGTCACCTGAGAACTCGGTTTAAACTCACAAATTTAGTACTTTGTTGTAAGGAGTATTCTGATTAAATGGAAACATATGACTCAGACGAAGTGAGTAATATGAAAGTTCAATACTAGTTTCGCAGTTTGGCGGTTCATGATATGGCGGTTTCTGCGAATTTGGAATTCTACATTTGCAGTGGGTATTATGAAAGTGTATTTCTAGTTTTGCAGTTCGGTGTTTCATAACATGATGATTTATGTGTATCTAGAATCCTTACGTTTTGTAAAGGATATGCTGACCAAAAAGTCCCAAGTTTTAATTTGTAGGATTTTACGGGTTCCTATGTTTTACTTTGTATTGTGGTTAACCCAAAAACAAAGGTCCTATAGAAGTATAGAACATAAGTACCATAATAATCTTATGATATAGGAGTAATATTGTGATATACTGATATGCATAATGTTCCTATTGCGTAAATAAGATATTTATTCCAATGTGATACATATGTTCTACAAGGTACTTTGACGTGGATTTGCTTCCGGGGAACGATGATCACCCGTCACATGACGTGGCAGAAGGACAGAAATTTGTAAAGGAGGTTTACGAGACATTGAGGAGTAGTCCACAGTGGAAAGAGATGGCATTGTTGATAACATATGATGAACATGGTGGTTTTTATGATCATGTTCCGACACCTGTATCCGGGGTTCCTAACCCTGATGGTATTATTGGTCCTGACCCATGGTATTTTCAGTTCGATCGGTTGGGGGTTCGAGTCCCGACTCTCCTTATTTCGCCTTGGATTGAGAAAGGCACTGGTGAGTTTACAGATATATCTGCTACTGTGTTAGTTTTGTGATTGTTCTGTTATGGTATGTTGACTTGCAGGTCGTTGTTGTTCTAATGAATTTTGGATTTTAGGACATCTTATTTTTTCAGATATGACAAAGCCCAATTGCCAAAATTGCCAATAATTGGAACTTTGGAGAAAAATAAAATAAAAAATCGAACATAGGAGAATAGTGTAGCCACCTATGTTACTCCGATACTTCGCTTGGCTGACGAACACGACACTTTGACACTTTCATCTTAGACAAATTTTTTGTAAAGTTGGCACAAAGATACGCAGAAACTGTGTCTGATAAGTACCATAGATAGCACGGCGCCACTACCTTCATCTTGAGTCTTAACCATTAGGCAATGTCTTCATGGGTTGTTTGTACTTTAATTAGTAGTAGATACTGGTGCTTAGGAGTTCATACTTTCAGAAAACACAATTAATACTCGTAGTTAACAACTTGACGATTCACATGTTCTTAGTAGTTTGTTAGCATCGTCATTAGTCAGGATAATTGAGGTAAAAGACAGCAGTCTTGTGTTATAGACTTATAGTTTCAATGCAACTTTATTCATTTAGATTGAGGATTATTTGTTTATCATTTATATCTTGATGCAGTGATTCGGAAGCCAGATGGGCCTACTTCAACCTCCGAATTTGAACATTCTTCAATTCCTGCAACTGTAAAGAAACTGTTCAATTTAGACTCCAACTTTCTCACTAAACGAGACGCCTGGGCTGGAAGTTTTGAGAAGTACTTCTACTTGCGTGATACTCCTCGTCATGACTGTCCAGGTTAGTGCTTAAGGACCTTTTCTCTTCACTTGTATTAAAAGCATTGATTACTTATCGCGAATATTTACTGAAAGTTTCAAATATGTTATCATTAGCTAGAGCTCACCAATGTGGTGGGCCATCTTGGCTTGGCTTGCCACTTCGAGTTCATTTTTCCCTACCTGGCTAGCCCGGATGCCATCTCGGCACAGCCAGGATCCCCACGTGGGCCAGACGCCAGACCCAATCCACACTTTCAAAACCCAGCCAGCCCGGGCCCATAAAAATATCAAATAAATTAAATAATGGCTATCTGGCCTGGGCCGGGCTCATGCCAGCTCTACCAGTAGCAGAGTGTTTGCGAGTGGTCGTCATTTGTTATGTCATTGTTTTAAAGCACATGACGTTGAACCCAAACATGAAAGTTGACATTAAGTGTGTGTCAATTTCTGTGCAGAAAAACTCCCCGAGGTTAAGAGAGCACTAAGACCATTTGGAGCCAGAGAAGATGCAAAACTTTCAGAATTTCAAGTAGAGTTGATACAACTTGCCTCTCAGCTCAATGGTGATCATGTTCTCAACAGTTACCCGGATATTGGCAGAAACATGACTGTAAGTGAAGCAAACAGGTACGCCGAGAATGCAGTTAGACGGTTTTTAGAAGCCGGGAAAGCAGCTTTAAGGGCAGGGGCTGATGAATCAGCTATTGTAACAATGAGGCCGTCTCTTACTAGTCGGACTTCTGGTGGTACCCATGGCAGCTATTTATGAACTCCAATTAGTCTCTCTTAAGATAGAGGTATCCGTTTTGTAGTTAAAACGGGTCGAGTACTATCCCATTTACATAGATGAGACAATTTTTTCGCTATCCCGTGGGAATTTTGCTTTTGTCTCATCCATATAAATGGGTACTAGTCGACCCGTTTAGTATAAAACGGATTACTTTAGTCTTAAACAAGAATTTGTGAATGAATTCAATGTTCCATAGCACGGTAGCACGTTGTAAATATATCCCCCATTGATCTATTGTATTTGTATGTGCTTATTATGCAGCCTTCTCAAAACTCAAAGTAAGGCTACCAATTAGTCATTGTGCTTGAAAACTGTACCCCTGTATATATATCTGTATTAATACATTACTGTCTAGCCGGCCACAGCAAACATTTGTTTGTGCGCCGATTGTTTGTAACTGTCTCGATTGTATTACAAAGCCTCGGTCTGTAACTTTATGGAAGTTATTTTGTATTCACATTGGGTGGATGTATGTTTGTTTGTTTGTTCCCTTGTTGTGTTAACATTTGGTCTATCTTTGTCTATTAGATGAGACGTCAAGCGAAGTTTGCATGTAGCTGCAGTTGGATTCAAAAGGTACACATCTTTCTATATCGTTTCACTAATTCCCACACTCTCGAGTCTGAATCTCAACTTTTCCACTGGTTACTGCTTTTCCGGTGATTCTAAGGAATTCTGCTATGTTTTTGACTTTGCGGTGAATATTTGTTTAGCATGTTTTGTGAAATTCATTTTTAGATCATTGATTACTGATTGTTCCCATTTCCAAATGAATAGTTTTGTGTAGGATATATTTTCCGGAATACAAATTCTTGGACTAATTCATTTAACTCTAATTCTTCCATGACTACCAAAAAAACACTAATTCTTCCATGGAGACTGGTCTGTCACTAATGTTTATGCGGGACTTCTCACATAATATGGGTAGTACTAATTTTTTTTATTTTTTATTTTTTGGTAGTGTCTAGTGTATATGCTATTGAGTAAGTCCATCAAGTCACAACAAGAACATCTTACAGAGACATACTGGATATAGTTTGAGTGATAGAGGTCACAGAGCTAAGGACGATGGAGAGTTTTATCTTAATTTTTTTTTAAAAAAACTTGTTTATTTTGTGGATAATAAAAAAAAAAATCAGTGGTTAAAGAGGCCTCATTTGTTGCTCCAATGATTCTGGAAGTGGCCCTTACTAGTATTAGATGTGGCTTTATTGTGTGATGTACTAGTACCTGTTGAGCAAGTTGATTAGATTCAACAATCAGTCCTACTGTCATATATGTACCTCATCCAGCTGCCTTTCAACTTGTTACTTGACCTTACGATGACGATTCTTATTTCCGTCTCTTTTTATTAAACTCATCACCTTTCTTTCTTCAAACACCAAACGATATTATCCCCAATTTATTCCTTGTGTCGAACTCAAATGACGGTTTCATGGGAAGAGAGCGTGGCAAGCTCGATAAACACCATTTATCTCCTTTTCTCTGCTTACCTTGTTTTTGTAATGCAACTTGGTTTTGCTATGCTATGTGCCGGATCTGTGCGTGCCAAGAATGCGATGAACATTCTGCTTACTAATGTTGTTGATGCTGTTGTCGGTAGCATCTCCTACTATCTCTTTGGTTTTGCTTTTGCCTTTGGAACAGGTTCGGGTTCCAACCCGTTTATCGGGACCCGTTTCTTTGCGCTCAAGGATGTTCCCGACGGTAAGTATGACTACAGTTTCTTCCTCTATCAATGGGCCTTTGCTATTGCAGTTGCTGGGATTACCAGCGGTTCCATAGCCGAGCGAACCCAATTTGGCGCATACCTCATATTTTCCTTTTTCTTATCCGGGTTTGTCTACCCGATAGCGGCCCATTGGGTTTGGTCGGGACCCGGGTGGCTTAGCCCAAATGGAACCAACCTGTTTTTGGGCTCGGGAGCCATCGACTTTGCTGGAAGTGGCGTGGTTCACCTTGTTGGTGGGATAGCCGGACTTTGGGGCTCGATCATTGAAGGCCCACGGGTTGGCCGGTTTGATGCGTTTGGGAAACCCGTGATAATGAGAGGCCACAATGCAACTCTAGTAGTGCTAGGAACATTTTTGTTGTGGTTCGGTTGGTTTGGGTTCAACCCCGGTTCATTTGACGAGATTCTCGTCGCATACCCGGACAGTGTGGGTCAAGGTAATTGGACCGCCATAGGCCGGACGGCGGTGACCACCACACTCGCCGGCTCCATGGCAGGAATAACGACGTTATTTGGTCGACGTCTATTAGTGGGCCACTGGGACGCCCTCGATGTTTGCAACGGTGTCCTCGGTGGGTTCGTTGCAATCACGTCAGGGTGTGCCGTGGTCGAACCCTGGGCCGCCCTTGTATGCGGCTTCATCGCAGCGTGGGTCCTAATCGGGCTCAACACATTGGCAGCCCGGGTCCGTTTTGATGACCCGTTGGAGGCGGCCCAATTGCACGGCGGGTGTGGAGCATGGGGGCTAATATTCACCGGCTTGTTCGCCAAGGAAGAGTTCATCATCCAAGCCTACGACTCGGGAGAAAGCGGTGTGTCGCGTCCGTACGGGTTTCTACTCGGAGGGGGTTGGGCTTTGGTCGGGGCCCAAGCGGTTGAGTTAGTAGTGATTGTAGGGTGGGTGACGGTGACTATGGGTCCGCTCTTTTACGCCTTGCATTATCTTCGGCTTCTTAGGATATCGATTGATGAGGAAGTTGCCGGTCTCGACATATCTAGCCATGGAGGGTACGCGTACCATAATCAAGTCGAAGAAACCCGTTCGCCTCAACGTTACGGCGATTTTATGCTAATGAATAATTAAAGCGTGATTACGTGAAGAAAACGTGGATTAGGTTCATTTATTTGATTTGATTGCTTCAATGTTGGTGTATGTATGATGTAAATATGTATTATGGGTCGTCGCAATGTCTATATAAAATCAAACGGCTTTCGATGATCCATGAGAAAGAACTGTAATTTCATAAATCTTGGAAGAAAAAAGTTAGCGTTTAATTTACTCAAATTGAGTGCAAGTGTTTAAGTAACTACTCGTATGAATTTGGGTAAGGAAGACGTGCAAAATAACATTTTTTTTTGTATGAAGTTGCGAAAAATAAATTTGTGAAAAGTTGGATACTCCCTCCGTTCCAACGAATAAAGTTGGATACGATTTAAACAAGATCCATCCTGACTATCTTTTATCTTATACTGGTATATTAAAAGTTATATTGAAGATTTATCTCACTAATAAATAGTGTAAAAAAATCAAACGTATAAAATTCATTGGAACGGAGAGAGTATTAGATTGGGACATTGACACGATTTTAATTATTCTCTCGTAAACCTTCTTGTATCTTGGCTCAAATAATATAGTCAGGTTGGTTTTACCGAGTCAGAAAAGTACAAGTAGAATAGAATAGAATACTAACCCAACGTTTCAGTCATTCGCTCCAACACGCGCGATTTCTAGGGTTTAAAATTTCCCCAGTTTTCCCCCAATTTCCCAAATTGAAAACCTTAATTTCCTTCAAATCCCCCATACTAACACTCAAATCTCACTCAATTTCTTGGAATTTCATCTTTTCAGTATTAATTAAATTAAATGAATCCGTTGACATTAGTAAGAAGAACGCAAAACATTAATGCGAAGGAGGCGGAATTAGGGATTTCAGATGAAGCTTCATGGCATGCAAATTACAAAGATTCTGCTTATGTTTTCGTCGGCGGCATTCCTTACGATCTTACTGAAGGCGATCTTCTTGCTGTTTTTGCTCAGTATTCCCTTTTCCCTTTTTTTTTTTCAATTTTTGTGCTTTTTTTTTTCTATGTTGTGAAGATTATATAGCTGATTGCCAACTGTCGAAAGCTTAAATTGCATTTTTACGCTTTGTCGATAGTTTTCGCCGTTTGTAGTAGAGGAAATGGTGAATTTCGTAGGGTGAGCTGGTTTTGTAGGTAGATTTAGGCATTGTTTTGATGATAGGGTTTATTATTTGATAGTTTTCCAGTTATTTTGACTGATAGTTTAAGAAATATTTGAATTAGGATGAGCTAGTTTGATCATGTAATCGATGTTTGACGGATAATTTAAGAAATACTCCGTATTTGATTAAGGATGAGCAGGAGATTGTGAAGAATTTCGTGGTGTCGTATTTAGAGCATCTAGTTTGATCATGAAATCGATGTCTGACTGATAGTTTAAGAAATATTTGAATAAGGATGAGCAGGAGATTGCAAAGAATCTAGTTTGACCATGTAATTGCAGGAACATCGAATACAGTGGTTCTTTTTGTGTTTCCTGAGATATCATTTGTCAGTGGTGGGATTCGGATTGTTTCCCTGATGTTTCGACTTTCTGAACATAATGAGAGAACTTATTTTGAAGGAATGGCGGGTTGATGCTCGTTCTAGCCACCATTTCCGCATTCTTTGATAGAAAGTAGGAACGTACTTCCAGTATTTCCGATAGAGCCAAATGACTCATTCTAGTCATTTAATACTATCCCTGATGTAATTTTTGTTTTGGAGTTATATTCTCATTGTTCTAAGGGGCGACTGTTGTGCAGGTATGGAGAGATCGTGGATGTTAATCTTGTAAGGGAAAAGTCCACCGGGAAATCGAAAGGTTTTGCATTTATTGCGTATGAGGATCAAAGAAGCACAACCCTGGCTGTAGGTCAGATGTTCTTTCCACCAACTTCGTCGATGCTTGTTTTATTTGCGTTCTTTCATTTCCAGCTGTTGAATACTCATACCGATTCAATTGTCGCTTTGTGTAGATAATCTAAATGGGGCTCAGATAGCTGGTAGAACTATAAGGGTAGATCACGTTTCCAATTACAAAAAGAAAGAAGAAGAGGATGAAGAAACAGAGAGGCAAAAAAGGGAGGAAAGAGGTGTTTGCCGTGCCTTCCAGAGGGGTGAGTGCAAGTATGGAGATTCATGCAAATTTTCCCATGATGAGCAAGTACGTTTTTTCTCTCTCTCGATCCGTTAAGTACTCTATATATGTTTAATGAAAAATTTATTGTTATTATATATGGATGTATTATGTTACATATTTAAATTTGGACTTGCCTTAAAAAAGTTTAGTGAATTTTTTTATACATTCTACCTGGTGGTGTGTTTTTCAGTAGTAAACCTCTGTTATACTTATTTTCCATGTTTTTTTTTCATGTTCTTTTGTTGTTAAGAGAGCTGCAAACACGGGATGGGGCCCTGAGGAGGAGAGAAAGGCAAGGTCGGCTCTTGACAAGCCTACTGATAAACGTTCAGCAGATCATAAAAGGCCACGCGATGCTCCTCCACCTAGTCGCGCTCCAGAGCAAAAACAACACAATGCTTATGACCGATCATCTTTCGGTGGAAAAAAAAGTACTAAAGGTGATCAAGACATCGGTGACAGGGCTAAACACTCTGAACACAAAGAAGATCGTGACAAAGGAACTGTCGAGAGAAGATTGTCACGGTATGAACCCGAATCAAAGAAGTCTAGAGATAGTGATGCACAAGTTAGAGACACTCGAGATGAGAGGGATAGGGAAAGGGATGGAGACAGGAGCAGGGATAGGAAGAGAGACACAGACAAGGATTTAAGGGCGAAAGAATCATTTGAGACGAGAGATTATCATCCTCGACATCGTGGAGACCGTGAAATTGATGATTCACACCGAGCTAGACGCGATGAGGATTACCGGAGATCACGTCGGTAGTATCATAGGGAAGAAATTTTCTTGACGGGTGGACGAGGATTGGTTGCTGGACTAGCTGCTGGCATCTGGTTTCGTAGTTGAAAGTACTCGGAAGTATTTCAGGACCGATACCTGCTTTTATGTTGAGTTTATTGTATATACTTCACTTTTTATGAAGGCGGAAAAGATGAGAAGTTTACTTGCTTTATCATAGCTGTTATTCTGTTAACATAAATAGAGATAGAGCTGGCCAATATAACCTGTGAGCCCGGCCCTGCCCTGCCCTGCCCAGCACCCAAGTGTGTTGTACCCGTGGCTAGCTCTTACTACAAACATGAAACTCCCATAGTCGTTCAATAAAGCTACGAGCATATCACAATAGATGGAAGCTTCCACTTTTTTTTTTTTTGAATCATCACAAAAACGTAATATATACAGGCTTTCAATTATAGTTAAGCGATTAAAGTTAGCACAAGAAAACTTAGGAGACGTAATTTGGTCGTTGCTTACTGGGAATCTCAAGGTGAACGGGGATAATCAAAAACTTCAGCAGCAGCAGCACCCGAGAACTGAACTATAACACGAGTGATAGAGCTAACCCACTCATCCTTTTCCCTATCCGAGTCAGCAACCAGGTACGTGGGCCCCTCATTCCCGCTAATGTGCATCAACAAAGAGTGTGCCTTATGTATCTGATCCTCGGCGCTTGTGACAACCTGGCACCGGTCCACATGGATTACGCCACGTGGGACGGATGTTGGGGTTACGTCCGAAGGCTGCTTGAACCACACCATTTTACCTTGTTTTAGTACAAACCAACGACGTCTCCATCTTGATAAGTACTCGCCTTGTTTAGAAAGCCACCCGGCTCGCTCTGGGTCGAGCCAGAACTCGATGTTGTTGTAGTCGGATCGAGTTGGAGGCGGGCTTATTAGTCGCTTAAAGGCGTCCATTGAGAGGGGAGAATGAGGAATTGTAACAATTGTTGGCTTGTAGTACTAGTTATAGGGATAGGGATGAGTTTGAAGAACTAGTCTTTTTGTTCTTGCTAAGCACGTTTTTGAAGTAATTGGTCAACTATACAACAACATCAAACCTTGGTCTGACTCTCAAAAGATTTGGTATCGGCTAATCTCCGCAATCTTCCAAGCCGTTTCCAATAAAACATTTTTAACGTATAAAATCTAATAAAATGGAAGAATGGCACAAATTAGAACTTTAGGTCTTTAAATTGCAAGAGTATTTTCATTGCGTCTAAACTATTGCCAGGATGAGAAAATACAAAAAAAAAAAAAAAAAAAGTTATTTGCAAATGAACTGAAAAATTGAATTTACATGACTCTCTTCATATCTCTTAATAACATTATTGAGGGAAAGACGTCTATCAGAAGTTTTTTGTGTATAGTAAATGGACATACCGAGAAACAACAAACCAACGAATCATGGTACTAAAAATCAACGAACACAAGAACCCGTTAAATACTCAAAATATAAATCCTTGAAGAAGACCGTCTTATACAACAATTTACTAAAACCGATATATAACCCTCCATCGATGACCAATCAAGGCCGAGTTAAATGTTGATAGTCATGAATTTCGGGTGTCGAAGCACCGGAATGCTGAACAATAGCCCGACCAATAGAGCTAACCCACTCCTCCTTCACCTTATCAGAGTCAGCAACAAAGTAAGTAGGCCACCCATCAATATACACAACGAAAGAATGTTCCTTCTGAATTTCATCTTCTGCTCCTTTGACAACCTGGCACCGTCCCACGTGGACAACGCCACGTGGGACAGAGCTCGGGTTTACGTCCTCAGGCTGCCTGAACCAAAGCAATTTTCCTTTTTTGAGGACGAACCAACGACGTCTCCATGTTTTGAGAAACTCGCCTTGTTTCGATAGCCAACCTTGGCGTTCCGGGTTGAGCCAGAACTCGACGTCGTTGTAGTCTCGTAGCGATGGGGATGCCGGACTTATGGCCTGCCATAGGCTGTCCATTTTTCAGTCTGATTTGGTTTGGTTTGGTTTGGTTTGGTTGAGATGTGGAGAGTTGAAGAAGAGTTTATGAAGGGAGGGTCTTTGTAAAGGAATTGGCCTTTGGTTTTGATCAAGGAGTTTCAAAGAACTGGTCTCCTAGTTGATGTTTGGCACATCTTTGAAGCCTTTTTTTATTAAATTTTTTTACATAGTTCAGATTTTTTTTGAAATGATCGGACAATTTAGAATAATGATTTAATATTAGTCAACTCCAAATCTTTTTGGAATTAAGTTTCTGAATATCTGATGTTGTATACAATATACTCTGTAGTAAGTTAACAAGAATTTGTTTATTGTAATATGAGCAGACAATGATCTGTCTTTACCCGGGAACAAATTCTTTAAAGTGATTGAGAGACATAAAAATCTGAAGTAGGTCGAGACAGTCTCTCAAAAGAAAATGTGGGTATCTTTAGTTAGCATTATCCAGATACTATTTCCTTACTGATCAACTTTAAAGAATGATCAACTTCACAAATGATCAACTTCACAAATGTTTGTGTTATCTTCACAAATGATCAACTTCAATTAATTTGTTTCACTTTCAACTTATACACATTCTATCTGTAATGTTGTAATCTACATTTTACAACCGGAGAAGATGTACAGATACATTTTTCCTCGTTTCCAACGACGCCAGTTCCATTACTTGGGACTTGCAAGAAGCTGAAAGTGTTGGCAGTGCAAAAAAACGGACGAATAAATTGCTTTATATACCCTCTGATTTTATGGGCCTTTGAATCATCAGATTCATTTTTCGTTACTGGAGACAGTTGCGGAATAAACGGACTGCCTGTAACATTTAGAGAGGAGTAAGCATTCGGGCAATAAACATTAGTACTGTGTATGTATATGTATATGTATATGTATATGTATATGAGATGGTTTTTAAAGTGTTTGTGGTACCTGCAATGCAAAGGTGACATCTGCTGCATCTATTTTCAAGTTAACTTTTTCACCCTTCTGAGACCTCACATACCTCAACAAGCCCTGAAAAGTGAAAATCACTACTTCAGTTATAGCATATGGTACGAGTATAATTCACCTTTTTACTGTTTTTTTGGTAACAATTTTACAAAACATTACCAGGTTACTAAACCGTAAACATATTTGACAGTTTCAAAACTCAAATTTTGGTGATTTGGGATAAAGGTACCAGTGATGCTTTTAGAACTAGAGAGAGTACCTGATCACTTAAAGCCTTGCACATACTCGACAACTCGAAAATGCCTACTGAACGTAATTTAGTAGATTTGCATATGGCTTCATAGGATTTATTAAGCTGCATGATTTAACAACAAACACGAATTAGAGACCTGCTGCACGAGATTTCTTCCATGTCGAAGAATGAATCCAATGATTAACAGACAAGCAAGACTGCAAGAGGGATGTAACATTACCTCTCCAACCGTTGTTTCCTTTCTTCCCTCCCGTGAAAGCTTAACTGCTGAGCAAAGGATGATCTGTTGGCAAAGCACATCAACAACATTAAGTAAATGCATTGATGCACATGTGAGACGGTTTCAATTTATATTTTTGTATAAGACAATATCACACAGAAGACTTGCTCGAGGAAATGATTATGATTATGATTATGTTTATGTTTATGTTTATGACCGAGTTAGCCTGGGTTTGGGCTGAGTTATTATTTGGTTAGGAAAATCGGCACAACTTCAGGCCGGGCCAAGTCTTTTCGAGTTCTTTCTTTTCAACTTTATTTAGGAATGTCAATTCTTCGGGTGTCCATTAGGGCTATTCGAGTCAGGACTACACAGAGATCACCGATACATGACAGATTAAAAAATAAAAATAAATAAATTACCTGCTGGTGTTGAGGAAGAGATTGAATAGTCTCTACTACAGGGGATTTATACGTCTTTGACAAAGCGAGCGCCATATGATGTACTCGAACCTGTGACGAGGTTAGGTGAAGGTTAGCAATTTTATTTGGAAGGCGACAACAATCTGATGATGAACTATCCTTTTTTTTCTTTTTTTTTTCTTTTTTTCTGTTTTTGACTGAATCTTGTATTTCTTGTTCTGAAAAAATAAATGGATTGTATTATTACATGAAACTGATTGAACAGGGTTAAAAGAAACAAGTAATTACTGTGTCGATTTCTTTAAAAGCTGAAGCAACTGGAATATTTTCTTGGTCAGAGGAGCAATCCTCATCTAAAGATATATTGATATGGCTTGCAGATTCTTTGATCTCAGATTCTAGCATATCGATTGCACTCCTGAAATAACAGACAGTCTCATAAGAATCAAAGCTGTTTATGTTAAAAATTATTGACAAAATGTCTGTTATATAAATACATACCTACACACGCACAAAGCTTTCCTCATATCTCCGGAAGCAGCAGCAACTTTCTGTCATCGGAAATATAAATAGTTAGAAACAAACAATACTTTGAATGAACGATCTACGAATGATAAGTTACCAAGAAAAAGATACCGAAGGAAGAAATGCTCACTCTTGCACATAGTTCTAAGGCTTGTTGTTGAAAGACCTGGTTAGGAAGCGCCTGCTCGGATAATTAGAGTACATTGTTAAGAACTCGGGATTTTGAAGTAATTGTATCTTTTAGGACCATCAATTATACAGCTTAGAAGAGCGAAAGCACTAACCTCTAATCTTCCCTGAAGGATTCTCTGGATTTGATCTTTTGAATAAGCACGAAAGGTCAAGACTGAAGGTTTGCCTGAAATCAAAGGAACAGGTTTTGTCAGCGAGATAAAGAAAGACATGGGATTTTCTTGCATAGTATGTTGCCATTCTCTTGTGACAAAATGCTTAGCGCCGTAAATCTTCAACTAAAGGACAGTGAAACCGTGATAAAAAGTAAGGGCTTACAGTTTAATGACTGCAATCTAGGAAGAAACCGATCAGCAAGATCTATTGCATTAGCGATTCCTGAAACAGGAGGAACAATCAGGCATAAATATAAATTGAGTGATGAGAAACACATTGTTTGTGTTTGAGTTGATTTAATATGAGGGCAATTTCAAATTCAAGTATATACTCCGTACCTATTAAGATAAATCTTGAAGATGGCAGCATAGTTAGCATAAATAGCTCATGCAACACTTCACGGTCTCTAGTAATCAGATAATCGAGCTCATCGATTATCAGAACCCTGATATGATAAGAACAAAGACATATTTAAGTACAGAGTGCACCGAGTTTAAAAGCCATGCATGTTTATGATCACAGATTCATAGGTATTGTCATTTACATCATCTTAAGGTTTGGCGACTGCAAATCTTGAGCATATAGATTTTGTATATGCTTTAAAGCAGTAGTTGAACTGTTGATTTTCTTCTTTGGTTGTAAATGCAGAAGTATCTGTGATAGAGAAATATGGTTAAATTTCACACAAAATTTCAAACGCAGACACTGTAAAAACTACGACATTTTTCAGACTTCTGGCATACCTTCGTGAAGATTTCCGATGACTTTGTTAAGGATGTACAGTTCATGAATAAGACATCTGGTTGCAGTACATTTTCCTGCACATACAATATGATTCACCAGATGAGCACTTGACCGGATAAATCCGGCAATTGTACGATAAAAACACCCTTCATATCATCCCGATTATAACAGCATCTTACAGACCAAAATAAACGAATTGATCAGATAAATTCAGCGATTCTGCTATCAAAACACCAGATCATCCCATTCCACTACAATTCAAGCCCTAAACATACAAATACGGAGTTAATCAGATGAATTCAGCAATTCTTCGAGATAATGATTACCTCGACAGACAAATTAAACAATGTGTGCTTAACTTTCTCCATCACCATCGTCTTTCCAGTCCCAGGACATCCGCAAACATATAAACTCCCGGGTTTCTCCTTCTCCACACTGCTCTTGCAAAAGTTCAGAACCTTCTCGAGTTCTTCCTCTCGACAGATCACCTCAGATGGTGCTGTCGAAACATGCATCGCCTCTTTTACCACTCTCATTTCCTCAGCATCTATAATAAAAACTCAAAATCACTAATTGCATCCAGTATTTTACATCAAATCTTACAACCACAAACAAAGCAACATAAACTGATTCATCCAACATGTTAACTTCAAATTCCAGAAAAGCGTGATCTAGTGCTTAAGACAGATGTAATGCGGACAATAGATCTTAAAATCTCTTTTCCCATCTATTGTAATGCTACTAAATGCGTGAAATCAAATTTCACACACAAATTAGGAACCTAATTGAATGCTCTAAAAGAATGCTTGTTTGCAATGGATAATCAAATCGAAAACATATAGAATTAAATGAAACTGAGGAACATACTTGATTTCAACCCTTCGATGTATTAGAAATATTAATATAATATCTCTAGAATAATTATTGTATCATATTATTGATTGCGATATTTTTTTAGTTTAGTTAATTATATCTCTTAGAATATTTAGTTCAGCAATTTATATCTCTTAGAATATCCTAGTGATATTATACTTGTAACCCATTGTAATCCTATAAATAGACCCGTCTACATCAATATTAATCATACAATTCACAATAATCATTCTCATTCTTTCATAATTCTAACACGATGAACATCGAAGTACACTATACATAAAAATTTTTAAACTAATATCATCAAAATAAAAATGAAAAACCTCTAGGATTCCATTTCGGCTTGACGGATGGATTCTCAGATGACTTCTTCAATGGCGATCGACTCGACGTCACCAGCTTTTCACTAAATTCCTTCTTCATTCCCTAACCAAAATCAAAATCAAAATTGATGATGATAATCATTCCAGTAAACACACCGAGGATACAAATATTTTAAAAAAAAACAGACATAAAAAAATCAGTAAATTTTTGACAATGATAACATAGAACAAATTAAATATAATACGGAGTATGAAACATATTTATAATACACAAATGCACAAAATATGGTCGAATTGTTGTCTCCAAAAATCAAATAGGAAGATTAGATTAGATTGAAGAGAGTAAAATGGAAGAGAATGGATTGAAGCTTACAGTAGAAGGCGATTTAGGAGTGCTAGTCAAGCACCGGCGCGCCGACTTCCGAGGCGGCGGAGTCGACGGCATCACGTCCTCCAACTTAGAGTTGGACCGTAATTGCCTCTTCCGAGGAGTCGACGATGTCATCGAGGAGACGGAATCGGAGGCAATTTCCGGCATTGTTATTGAAGAAGGTGATTAATTTTGATTATGGAGGAAATGTGAGTGAGAGTGTTTGTGTTTGTATAAGAAAGAAGGAAGGAAGCGAAAAAATTATAGAGAGCGGGAAAAAAATTGAAAATGGAGGGAGATTTTGGGGACAATGTTTTTGGCGCCAATGGGTATTTGTTGGCTCAACATTTATTTTCGCGGGATCTTTGTTTTTAAATTTCTGGATAGAGTAATTGTTTTTGTTTTTCTATATTCTCTCAACTGACGTAGTCAGAGACAATCTCTCAATAATTCATTGAAACAAATAATACTCGCTTAAAAACATGAGTAGTTAAGTATGTAGATAGTCATCAATTAAATAACATTATTAAGAAACTGTCTTTCTAAGATAACGGGAAGGGTAGATTGAATCTTAGACCTAAAATCAAGGCCCAAGGATACCTCCGTCCTAATTACGTAGTACGGAGTAAGACATCGACAATTCTAACTATTTACTCTCTAGTTTTTGTTCTCTACCCTTTTTTTATATACGACTCAGTTTGTTTGTTTTTTTTTTTTTTCCATTTTGGGTTATACACTTGTACCTATGATATGATCCATTTATTTTTCCCTTCAATTCCTTATTATTTCATTTACCCGCAAACACACCATCTTTCCACTACCAAACTTTTTTTCCCTTCGATCAATTTTTTTATTTGTGCCTAAAAGAATGGGAAAAAAAAGAGGAATGGGAAGGAGTATAAGACCATCCCCAAGCAAGGTGAATAGGGGAGGTCATGACCCCCAAAGTCATCTTAAACACTAATTAACTTAAGAAATTAGTACGACCCAAGTCATGACCCAAGTGAAAAAAGGTCATGGAATGACCCAAGGTCATGACTCTCTTCCATAACCTCATGTATTATTCTCATAGGTGGTCCACAAAAATAATTGCATAAAAGAGAATATGATTGAAATAAATAATATAGAATATGAATTAATTAATGAAAAAGAGGTAAATAATGAGGTTGATGACCTAAGGTCAAGACCTTCTGGATGGAAGGACGTAGAAGTGTCAAGGTAAACATGGTGGAATTAAGAGAAAAAATGGGTCACGAGTCACGATCAAATTAACTTGACTCTTGCTTGGGGATGGTCTAATTTAGTTGGGCTCCTTTTTTAGTTTTAACGGATATATATGTTAGAAAGTTATAACCGATCAAATTCATCCACATGGCTAAATTAGACAAAATCAGAATGCATCGGAAATAACAAATGTTTTATCTTTATCTATCCACGTGAATAATATTTAATTGTCACATGTTTGTGGTAGAAATGCTCATCACTAATTAGAATTTGTGTTTATGATTTGATGACGGGTATTATATCCGGTATTTACGCGGGTATTTACAATACTCCGTACGAGTTAGTTGGGTAATGAGGACATGAAAATTGGGCCAAAAGAATGAAGCCAAGGCACCAAGTCTCAAATACATGAGTCCATAAATGATCAGTAAGTACATAACCTCTCCGACCAAAGTTGGGCCTATACCTATTATCTAGGCTGTCTATCCAAACAACCATGAAAATGACTGTCTCCCTTTGTATTCGGCGAGTAATTAGTTGGCCTAAACAAACATCCTCGTCACACATGGAGATGTATCAGTCGCATACATAGGGCCATTTTCTCTATAACAAAATGTTCATGCGATGGTGCGTTCCTATATGATAAGACTACTCATGATAATCAAAGCACAACAGTTAAATTCATAATCTCCATGCTATGACTTATTCACTGACAAAGTAAAATTGAACCCAAAAAATTAAGAGAAAACAATTGAATGGATAACTGATAGAACACTCGATATGTCATATGATTAACTTGATATTGCATAATTATATTCGAATTCCGATTCAACACGAATCAAATCAAAATTGAACCGAACTCATATAAATAAATGACACTCGAACCTGGATAATAATCTGAACGAATCATAACCTAACTGACTCACCTGAGTCATAAATACTTAACTTAACCAACTAACACCAATATTATAACAATACAGTAGTATTTTCGCAAATGTCTTATTTTAGGTTGTTAATTCTACTAGCTCAATTTAACAAATTGAAACTACTTAACGACCATAATTATAATTATGAATTTAAAAATCCAAAACGTCCTATTAATTATTCTTGTAACATAGTGATATGATTCTACAAAGATGAAGAGCCATGCTCGCAACTTTTCATATCATAGACCAACAAACAAGTTGCAAATGAATCTAAGCTGTGGACAGAATGAAATAAATAATAATAATGGTGACCCCCCGCAAACATGGGAGTGATTGATGACGACCGATACCATCAAAAAAATCACACGGTCGTTGTCACCCTACGTCCACACCTTCACCTCACCACACCTCTTCTTCATTCCCATTTTATTTATTTATTTTTTCATGTTGTCTCAGTTCTCAACTTCGTATTTGTTAGTCCTTTAATCTTATTCAATTCAATGCGTAATAGTTACTTATTGAACAAAATAGTACTTCGTATTTAGGTTTATTAAAAGTGCGATTTTGATTTATATAACAGATGTTTCCATTCTTCTTCTAAACGGGATAAATAGTTGTTTTAGATGAAATATGAGGCTTAGAAACTACCCCTCACTCCCACCATTGGTTTACCTTTGGCTTTTAACATATAAAAATCAAGAGAGAAGAGGGGACCCGTTGCAGTTATTATTATTGGATGACAAGTGCACAATTGGTGACTTGCATGATCAAATTAGCAACAAAAATATTCTTGAACATAGAGATAAACAAATGACTCGGCTTGATGGAGTAGTAATAGTTAGAGGTAACCACAAGTCGGGATCCTTGTGAGTCAATATTGTGTCAAGTTTGTGGCACTATGCTCCTAAGGAAAGATCAGATTCGACACTACAAGAGTTAAAGTCATTGGCGACTGATCTTAGCTACTGACATCTGTCGCAAAAAACAGACGCGCGACCGTTAGCGGTCGCTAAGCGTCAGTGGCTACAGTTAGTCGCTTCTAGCGACTGATTTCAGTCGCTAAAAAAGCGCGCGACTGAAATCAGTCGCTAAATTTAGCGACTGAAATCGGTCGCTAGATGCTCATTTTAGCGACTGATTTCAGTCGCTAATGGGGCCATTAGCGACTGATTTAGCGACTGATATCAGTCGCTAAAATGAGCAACTAGCGACTGATTTCAGTCGCTAAATAGTGCGACGTGGCATTATTTAGCGTGCCAGAAATAGGCCGGTTCAATTTATTATTTTTCTAGCCAAAATCTGCACAATAAAACAAAGCAACAACTACAATACATCCCAAACATCATTCCAAACGTTATTCCAAACGTTATGCAAGCTTCATACTCCAAAATTGTCAACCAAGTACGCAAAAGTTGTGAATACATACACTACATTAAAAGTGTTGTTACAAACAGTTTTTTCAACAAGCATTTCTCACACTACAAATTGTTTTCAATAAATCAACTCAGCCAACAGGAAAACTGGCGGACGCACCACTATTACCGCCGAAGGGGTCTCTAGGATCCGGGAATCGGGGAGTGGGGCCGGAGTTGCAGTTATATTGCTGCGTGTTCCTAAGACGCCGTAGCTCTTCCAGAATTTGCAGGTTAATGGACTCCTGCGTCTTCAACCTCTCATTCTGCTCCTTCAGCTGCTCGGCCATAGCTGCCCGTTCCGTCTTCTCCTCTTGAATTTGAGACCTCATCTCAGCCATCTCGGATGGCACACACTCGGTCGTCGTAGAATGAGCCCCCCGAACATTGGGTGGTGTCCAGTACAGGGAATGAGCGTTCCCCGTACCGTACACCGCTCCCTTGCGGTATCCCTCGGCGACTCTAAACCAAATTGTGCTCGGGTCCACACCTTCATTTTCGGGCGCTCTAGTGGCCGCCAAATACGATCTCTGAAAGAAATAGAAGTCATGATTAGGTTGATTGTTTGAAGAAAAAAAGTAACAAAGTATTGTGTTTGAAACTTACCCAAGTCTCCAAATCCTTCTTCGTGGCGAATGATCGACCGGTCTCATCGTCCCCCTTACTCTTCGATTCGAGAAATAGCTGAACAGGAGGAGGGAATTCTCCGGTTTTCTTCTTCGCCTGTTGACAGTACATGTAGATTATTCATTTATTTTTATAATGAAAACATTAAATAAGAATCCAATATAATAATCAAAGGAGACGAAAATACTAACATTCATGGCCCGCTGGTGCATCGACTGCGACCCACCGTAGTGGGTGCGCTCCGCCTCTGCCTCGGGATCCCCTCCCCGCCTCTTGTTCTTCTTAGCCTGGACGGATCTCTTCAGGAACTTCGGGTCGGCTCGCGCTGTTTGGAACTGTTGGATCGCGTCACCTACAATTTATACACTTTGATATCAATAAATGTTTTGAATATATATACGACTTTCTGTTCAGGTACTAATACCAATTTAGTAATCGAACCTCTAAGTTTTTGCTGTAACTTTCCATCGCTTGCCAGCTTATACATCATGTCTTTGTATCTTACAGTTGCGACATCCATGTATCTGTCTCGAACAGCCACCTCGAGACCATCGTTGTAGAAGTGTTTTATCTGCAAGATAGTTTGTTGTCGTTGTATAAGTAATCTGTAAACAGTAACAGATAATTAATAAAAATTAGAAATTGGTGTACCTTGAAGTTGGCAAACCACTTCTCCCGTTGCCACAGAGGCAACTTAGTCCAGCTCGTGCAGTAGGTAGTCAAATCTTCCATGAAACTGTCCTTGACACCTGTCACCGTCGCACGAGTACGAAACCTACATGTAGGTATACACCAAAGAGTGAAATAAGATGATGTCTCACAAAAAAAAAAGAAATACAATGTCTCACCATGTGCCCTCGGGGCCAATGATTAGGCGCCCGTCGTGTGTGTATTGCAGCCCTTCATCCTGGTGTGGCTGCGGTTGTTCTTGTTCCTGATCATTGCCATGCACCTCCTCGTCCTCCACTTCCTCTTGCCTGTTTTCTTCTTCGCCTTGCTGCTGCACCCGATCCCCGCTCCTGCTGCTGCCGCTGCTCGAACTTCCAAACCGCAACCTGCTGGCCAACGTCATATCTGCAGACATGTAATAGTTGAAAGTTAGAAACTGACATCATAATATTGAAATACACTCGAAAAAAAATCAAGGTTTGCAGATTACTATGTACACATAATATAACTTACTGAAACTATACACTACTAAAAATCATCGTCACTACGCGTGTTCGGGATGAGTTTCAGCGAACTCAAGAAAGCGATTAACACCATCTAAAAATTCCTTTGTGGGACGTCGTTTCTTATCGAATCTTTCCCCATACATCCATTTTCGTTCCTGTCTCTTCAATTTTTTATCTAAAAAATTTAAGACAATAACCACATACAAATTATTTTCTCTAAAGTAATTTACTAATATATATACACTAGTCAAATATTATGTAAAATTCTCAATTCACCTAAACATAGTACTATTTCCACCCAATTCGTCCATAATTACATCACCAAATCGGCATAATTGTATTTTAATTCCAAATTCCTAACACATCAAAACAACCCAATTCAATCAACTACTTAACCGCAAACCCTAATTTTATACTAACAATCTACCTAATTCAAATTGGGGAACCTATTGGGCGATTAAAATTCTAACTACACTAAATATTCCAACAACTAAGAAACTATCCAACCCAATAACTAATTTATTTAAATCGATAAAAACAGAAATTAACAAATAATTGAAATTAAATAAAGATAGATAAACATACCTTAAGGAAAATGAGAGAATTGAATAAAGAATGAAGAGGAAAGGAGGAGGGACGACTTTAGAGAGAGGGGGGAGCGGAGTTTAGAGAGATAGAGTGAAATGAGGGAATGAATCGGGGGAGGGGGGGGGGTGTTCGTTAATTTAAAAAAAATTACGACCTTTAGCGACTGATTTCGGTCGCTAATTCAGTCGCGCGCTTTCTTTTTTAGCGACTGAAATCGGTCGCGAAATTCGTTTTTAGCGACCAATTTCAGTCGCTAAATCAGTCGCGCGCTTTCTTTTTTAGCGACTGAAATCGGTCGCGAAATTCGTTTTTAGCGACCGATTTCGGTCGCTAAAAAAAATTGATATTTTAATTTTTCGTCTCCTCGTCCAGCTACTAATGTCGGTCGCGCGTTGAACTTTCAGTCGCTAAATTAGCGACTGAATCTATCAGTCGCGCGTGATTAGTAGCTACATGCAGTATTTCTTGTAGTGCGACCAGACTAGATTACTTGTTCAACCCATAATGTGACCTAACTTGACTCAATTTGGGGCTATGGCTAGAGTAGGTCGGGCAAGGACACTTGGTCCACATTTTTTTGCGACATCTATCAAAAGACTTTTCGTAATATTATTGTATAGTAAATCAGGATAAAATAGATATATTTGTTGTAAGTAAGAAAAAGTGAATAACTACTACACATTTGATAGTAGTTTGTATAGTATGTCTAGATGTTTGGCTTCAGGTTTGTTCTATTCTCATGATGTGTTCATTCTTCACCGTCAATTCCTTACCAGCCAACAGTGAAGATATTTGATTAGATTTTTATATACTCCCTCCGTCCCAATGAATTGTTTGCCTATTCTATATTGGAATGTCTCAATGAATTGTTTGCTTTTTTATTTTAGAAATGTTTTTTTATATGTAATTTGATTATTCTCATGAGTTTTGCTCCACATGTCACTTTTTCATTGGATCCCTTACCCTTGGTGCCAAAATCAAAGGCAAACAATTCATTGGAACGGAGGGAGTATGTACTTATCTCTATGTCCTCGTTATTTTGTCCTAGCATCACAAAAATCTACTCTATATAATGAAAGGTTGTTTGATTCACAGGGAAAGTAAATTTATATAGAGCAAAAAGAATTCATATGTTCATATATAATAACTAAAATTGTTTGGTTCTCCCTTAAAGAATTAAGAATGTAGGAAGTTAGACTTATAAAAGGGACTTAGTAAGCAACATCCCGTATGATGTGGGAACTCAGAAGTGTTAGAGATCTTACAATAAATTTATCGTGAGATCGTCTTATATTTGTGTTCATGTATAACTCCTTGATAGTTGCTCGTTAATTCATAAGATTTTTCAATTCTCATTAATTATCAAGGCAACCAAACAACTCCTTCATATATAGTTGCAAGTTAATTGTTCGTTACAATTTGAATTAAACATTGAAAAAACAAATTCAAATCCAGATTATCAGCATCATCTCTCCCAATTTGACCGCTTAATTTGACTGACACACTAAAACTAATTGATAAATCAAATCAAATGAGTAATCAATGCCTAATAAAAAGCTAGATTTATTTAAGAAGAAATATCCGTCAAATACTAACATGATGCTAATAAACACAAAATATTTGACATTTCTCATGTAATACTCCATATTTAATCCGTCTTATAATTCATTTAAGAATTGAGCGATACTCAATTCATAAACAAGAATTTGGCATGCCCAAATTAAAGGAATTGAACACATGCATGTCTTTTCAAGTGGGGTATTGTAATAGTACTTGGTAGCTAAAAAAAGTGTGATTTTTATAGAATCAGATGCCAAATCATTATCTTGGTTTTAAGCCGTCTACTTTGAGATGAGATTTGCTATCTACCACTAATAATATACTTTTATGATTAGATTAGATTAGATTAGCCTGACAATACAAACACTAGCTACTCTCTAATTTGCTATCAAACCAACTCAATTTCAACCAATCAAAACTCTTTGATAATCTTACCAAATTAATGTGCACTGTGATATAATAAATACTCTCAATATGTTTTTACGCTGCATGAAAAGACGTTACACGTATACATTTTAAAAATAAAATGATTCAAATAATTTGTCATCGGTAGGTAGTGAGCCAGTGGCTTTTGTCTATCTAGGATATTCGACTACTTTTATGATTAAATTTGATACGAGTATATTTGTACTGGTTACGAGTATGACACAAGAAATAAAGATAGCAAATAAGAATGCAAAACAAAACAAAAATCCAAAGATTTACTTTGTTCGCCTCATTTTTGCCATTCATGGTGGCAATCAAACAATTTAAGTCATAACTCAATATATTTAAAAAAAAAAATTGTATTACTACATGCACATATAGACACATATAGATAAGATAACGCTTGATTTCTTCGTTGGATTAAATATTAAAATTGTTAATCACAACTCATTCGAGCTGATATACATGCCTTGCTGCTTTTAGTTAACTTTATTATCAGTATTGGTTAGGTTAAATTAATATTTCGTAATGAATTGAAGCCTACTGTATAGAGTTTTACACCGTATAAATTAAACTACAATTTTATACCAATACTTCTTCTGATTTTTTCTGGAATTGCTAGATTTGATCGAAATATTTCTTACAAATCTTAGGGCTCGTTTGGTTCACCGTGTGAATATGAAGTTACCGGGAACTTAAATTGACATACATTTGTATTTCATGAGAAATACAAAAATATTGTTTGGTTACCACGTGAGAAACGACTTCATGCGTGAAGTTGTATACACCGGGGGCGTTGGTGAGTAACTTCTTCCATTATGGAGGAATTGAAATTTTTGGAGGGAGTGACAACCAAACAATTCCTTGAAAATGCAATTTATGGGATCTTGCACTTCCCAAAAATTAGATGAGTAACCAAACGAGCCCTTACAAAGTGAAACAAAAATTCCAAATGAATCAAAAGTAAGTACAGTGGTCCAACTCTGTCTTTCTTTGGCGATAACATTGTATTGAACTTGAATTTTTCGCAAGTCATTCTTGACTTAATTAGCGACAATTGATTTAATATAAGGTAACCCTGTTTTTTTAATTTAGATATGTGAAGTTGAGAATTAGAACAAGCTATGAAAGAATACTTGCCAACCACACATTAGAAAACTAAAGTTATTTGAATCTTAAGGGAAAAACACAACCAATAATTTCTTAACGCTGGAATCACATTTGTAAACAAAGTAGAATCAGAATCCAACAATAAAATAGAATCAAACTAAAAGTATCACCTTTTATGCGGATTTTGCGATTAATCAAAGCATCAATTATTCACATTCTAATTCCTTTACGTAAATAACAAACATTTTCATGCAATAACAACCTTAATTAATTAGATAGGTAAACCTTGAATTTACACCAAAAAACTACTCGTATGTGCCAACACATAATAGAATATTATTCTACTTCATAATACGAGCAATTTTAATAAAGTTGATTAGTGACGGGATTATAACTCGAAATTGCATAGCAAAACATTTTGAGACAAGATAATATACTCCGTATAAATCATACTACTAGGAAATAAAATTAAAAATTATTCCTTCATATGTTTTAGTAAAGTAGAAAAAAAAATCGAAAACTTTTCATTAGTAGACGTAGACGACAAAAGTTTGTATTGCTTTTCCCTTTATTTATTTATTTTCCTTTTTTTTTTATCATGATTAATTGATTATAAATGTTAAAACAAAATGTAATAAGAATATGTATGAGTTGTCTAATTCTTAAGAATTTTATTGCCATGAAATTTCGGTTGATCTTTGAAGCACGTATATATAATACAACGTGCATCAGTGCATGATTTATAGAAGAGTTAATGTTAGTGTCGTGCGAAATGTATTAGACTTCTGTACGTGCGATATAGGAGTGCAAGCTAAGATGTGCAAAGATTATTACGAGTATTTGAATTAGTCTACGGGAAATCTTTTTCACCAAGTACGGAGTATAATTAAAGCCGATGGTTTGTTTATATCATTTCATGTAATCCGTATATATTACTCCATATATGAATATATTAGATAAAATGGCTATCTAGGTTCAAATTTGCCTAGAACTAACTAAAATATCGACATTTATTTAATTTTCTAATGATTAAAAAGGTATTGTGTATTTAATTTTTCCAAAATACTTGCTAGATATAGTATAATTATTTGGTCGGCGTGTACATAGCCCGAACACCTACACCCACTAGGCCAAGAGTCGTTTGGTTGCCCTCTTAAATCATGGAAAATAGAACTTCTCATGAATTGATAAATTGAGATGGTGTTTGGTGGCTCATTTCATGGAAATTGCAACTTCTCAGGAATTGAAAATGGAGGAAGTATAATTTCCCATATGACAACCAAACAACATTTTCGTAATTCATCAGAAATACAAATTCATTTGAATTTAAGTTCATGACAACTCCATCTTCCCATGGTAAATTAAACGGGCCCTAATTATTTCAGCAAGTCTTGCTTGTGACGAATATATCCGTCACAAGCCTGCGACAAGCAAATACTACCCATGTGGTAGATAAGACAAAGTATGGGTAGATATTTTGTTTTTGTCTTATCCACCCACATGGATAGTATTTGACCTGTCACACACTTGTGACGGCCAATATGGCCGTCACAGACTCACAGGTAAGAATAATTTGCGTAATTATAAAGAAATTCTTTCAATTTTATCTACGGCTAATGTATAAGATAAGACATACGGAGTGCTATATGCAAGGATTTTATGTGTAAATAAATACTCCGTATATCAATATTTGTGTACTTTTTTTTCTTAATAAATCAGAAACAATGTATGTATATACCATTTTTTCGGGTCTTCTTAGATTATTGTAGCTATTTCTGAAATACTTCATATACGAAGTATTATTCTTTATACGGAGTATATGGTTTTGGTGACAACAAAACTCAATATGAAGTACTCGTATTACTTAATAAGGGTGTAACTCATACCGAGTATACAATTTTTTTTAATTAATGTTTTGTATAGTTGTATACTCCGTACAATATTGTTAAAGAGCAAGTGCATGAGAATAAATACGTTTCAACAATAACAATCATTTTACTCATCTGTCTCGATCATTTTATATTATTTGTGAGGAAGATTTTAATCAACGGATAATAAATGATCAAGACAGAAAAAATAACTTACAAAAATATTTAAAATAGATCATTCATACTCCCTCCGATTTTATTGAAATAGTGCAATAAATAATAATCGGAGGGAGTAGTTAATACTCACTTCTCGACAAAGAATACGGATACGGGTTGACTTGGCATCACGTACGTACATTAGATTTCTTAATTGATTGTGTCACGTGTGTGATTTGTTAATTCTTCATATCATAATTGTTGCTTTACACTCTCATTTCTTGCTATATATACTCCGATACGCTCTTCACTCTCTCACTCTTCTACAAAGTTTCCTTTGTATTTTCTCCTGTGACTCTCATTTCCCGTTTATCCTTCAAATTTCCGATTATTACACACAAACCACCCTCTAAAAGCCTTGATTTTTAACCATTTTACCATATATTTTCTCAGCTGACTCTCATTTACACCTTCCTCCAAATTTTCGACTATTAAACAAATTTATTCAGACTATCACACAAATTATCAGGTAAAGTCGGCTTATATTTTCCTGCTATTGATACAAATATCTAACAATCTTACGATATTGTTTCTCATGTGAGTCTCATTTACCGTTTACTCCTCAAATTTGACTACTAAACAAATTAGCTCCAGCTATGGTACAAACTATCCGTAAAATTGTCTTAAATTTTAGTGCTGTGGATTTTTAACAGTCTTACGATATTTACAGCACGGGATTTGTTATTTCGATGCGTGTCGAATCTCTATGCATTTCAATCCCATTTTCACGCGATTGGTATATTATTTCCCGCTTATGATTACAGATTTACTGCTAAAAATTCTCAAAAGCAGCAATTGTTGACATTTTTGTGTTAATTTTTTTATTTTTTTTAATGTTAGATGTTGAGTTGATTTTGATTTAATTTTTTTGCAGAGAAAAAATTACTTAAATACTCGGTGGTACAAGGAACTAAATTCGGAAAAGTGTGAATAGTAAAAAAAATGGCGGTAAAAATGGTAACAACGCCGTGCTTACAGTTACCGCCAAAAAACACGGCACCGAACGACGTCGTTTCGTGGCTCGGGACAACGACCACCCCTACGAAGCTAATAAGTAGAACCCGTTCGCTCGAGCACTCCAGACCTAAACATCGAACGTCTCTCCACTCGATTCGAAGGGCTTCCAGCGCGAGTTTCGACGCCTATTTCTCCGGCGACGCAGAATTTTCCAGAAAAATCGAGGAATTAGCGCTGAGTTTCCGACTCGCCAACGAAAAGTTCACCGATTCCATGTCAACTCAGTCTGACTCGGCCAGAGTCGACTCGGATGATTGGAATCCGGCGAGCATCGAGATGAAGGCGAACCGAGTAGATATTCCGGTTTCGCTACGAATGATCAAAATGAAGAAAAATCAATGGCAGAAGAACATCGAAGAAGTCGGAGAGTCCGCGGTGAAGAAAGCTTTCTCATCAATGGTGTTCATTATCAAAGAATTACACAGCTACTCACTTCAATTACGCGAAACGTTGTTCTTCGAAGATTTACAAGGAATTATAGTTCGAGTTCACGAGGAAATCCATGCTTCTTTCGTTTGGCTTTTTCAGCAAGTGTTCTCTCATACTCCGACGTTAATGCTCTACATCATGATCTTGCTCGCGAATTTCACCGTCCATTCCATGTCCAACTCCGCCGCCTTCGCCACCACTTCTCCACCGTGTGTCGAAGACGTAACCACCACAACGACGATGTCGTTTAAAGTTACAACGACGTCGGTTGGAAGTGATACGACGTCGGTTGGTGGCGGTAGTGGCGGTGGACGGAATGTTAAGCCGGTGGCAAGTGGAATGGACGGTGACGATTGGATGAGGAAATCGTCGGTCGCGAATGCCAACCGTACAATTGATTCGGTTCGGGAAGAGTCGGTTTCGGGTCAGGGTCAGGGTCAGGATGATGACGTGGCAGTTTGGAATTCGATTCTGGAAGAGGCGTCGAGGATGCGAGGGGATGAAAAGTTGGAGCGTGGAAATTCGGGAAATTTTGTTTCACCGGTTACGGCGAAAATCGAGGCAGGTGATGATGAGTTACGGGATTATTTTCGGACGGAGTTGTTATATCAATCGGAGTTAGCTCAAGAGCCCAACAATGTTTTGTTATTGGCTAATTATGCCCAGTTTCTCTACCTTGTTGTTCATGATTATGACAGGTAATTACTTTTTTCATAAATACTCTAATCCTCAATTATAATTTGTTGGGGAGTAATTAAATTTTGAAATTTTTAGTTTGATATTTCGTTTGTTCATCTTAAATCACTAATATTTGATCAATTTTGAAAAAAAAATACTCCGTAAAATAGAGTGAAATGATATGATTTTTAAAGTCCGTTGACCTCAATCTCAATCAATAGACTATGTTATAAGGGGTATTGTTATTGAGAGTCCAAGATATTGAGTAAATATTTTTCAATTTGATTGTCACATTCTTTTTGGGTTTAGAAAGTGACACGAGTGTAATTATGATGTTGACAGAGTTTGAACCTTAGAACATGAGGATTACTCTTATTTACTTCGTAATTCTCATGACGTTATCAACTAAACTAGTTGACATCTAAGTTTGATTGTCTCATAGCAATACGAGATCTATTAAGAAAACCATAGTGAAATATCTTAAAATGATTGCTTGTAGATACATAGGTAGTTTCATTATGTTCTAGTCAATAATTTACGTTATTGTTCTAGATTGTCTTGTGATAATATGTTGTGCAATGCTATGGGTTTGCTGTGTGTTTATGTGGAAATCTATATTACTCTAACATTTCACTTGAGTGTCCAGTCCTTCATCGATTCAACGTTTTGATACTTTAATTTAGATTGAAATCAATTTTTTTTTGTCTAAAATAGTCGTATCCAACACTCTAACACTACGTCAAATATTATATCTCATAGAAGAATCTGAGTAAGATAGGTGTACAACATATCTATATAGGTGATGTAGCTATTTGTGGTGCATTTGTATAGCTATGATGATGATGATGACAGATTTGTGGATTGTGATTCATAAAATGAAATGGTATTTCTATTCTATTGGCCCTATTTCATTTCATTTCATTTTCCAAAAATTCGATGGAATCAAATTAAAAAGTTGTGTATTGCCATCTTTCCATGCTTGTCTCATATAATGAATTAATGACTCCTCAAAATATCTCAAAACCATGTGTTGTATATTGTGTATATGGATGACATTGCCCATTGGTATGTATGTGTCATATACTCATATTGCATATTGTTTGAGTAAATGCATGGTTCTCCTACGAAAGTAAGTATAAGGAATAATTCCTTGTCATTTGCTCCCTCCTAGTTGTTTATATCTTCCCTCCTTTTTTGATATAAATATTAAGAAGAAAATAAAAAATTGATTAAAGTAAGAAATTGTGGGATATAAAGTAGAAATATAGTGGGGTTTGTGAGTAAATGAAAGAATAAAGAATTGAAAGAAGAATAAAAAATGGAATTTTCTACACGGTACCCCTATATTTTTCGCTTTTCTACATGGTACCCCTACCTTTTCTATGTCTATACATGGTACCCTTGAGTTTTATTATTAATTTAACTAGCGCCCCGAAATTTTATTTCCATCAAGTTTTATCGTTAGATTATGTTTTTAGTTTAGGATTAAGACTTCAATATCATTTAACTTAGATAATTAACAAGTAATTGAGCTTAATTTAAGTGTTAATCATTTGATTTGACAATATAATGTCAAATATATAATCCATTTAGTTTCGGAGTATAACTTCAAACACGTACAAAATTGTTAGTTTAAGTTCAATTATCGGTTAATTAGGTATGTTAAATGACGTTAACTTTTAATCTTGAACATAAAGAGGTAATTTGTTGTCAAACCTTGACGGTAAAAAAGTTTAGGGGTACCAATAAGGATAATCATAAAGTTTAGGGGTATCAAAGAAACTTTTAGTAAAATACGAGGGTACCATGTATACATGTAAAAAGTGTAGGGGTACAAGGTAGAAAAGTAAAAAGTTCAGGGGTACCACGTAGAAAATCCCATAAAAAATTGATTAAAGTACGACCCAAAAATGGAAAGAGAGAAGATAATCGAACTAGTGCCAAAAAGGAAAGAGGGAAGATAAAAAAAAACTAGGAGGGAGTAGTACAATTGATTGAATAAGAACTCAACTTTATTATCTCATGACTCATGAGTAGGTCTTGTGAGAGATCGTCTCTCCACTAAATTAGTTAGAGTGATAGGTAAAATAATAATAAAATAATAAGACCCACCGTCATTTAAGAGATTTTTCACTAACGTTAATGAGATACCGTCTCTTCTAAAATTTTATGTAAATAATGCACTCCTATCTTTCAATATCCACTTTCATTTCAACCACACAATTACTCCTTAGGACACACCATTATATTTGATCATGATTGCTTGTATTTATACCTTTAAATGTACGGAGTAATATTTTTTCTTTGATTCAATTAATAACATATTTAGTCGCATTACGATACACGAGAACAAATTCAAACCTATGAATTTGTGAGCTATTGTTGGGTAGTTAGTGAGGATATTGAGGGGATAATTGTCACTGATTTTGGTATTTATTTGTGTGTGGCAGAGCTGAGGAATACTTTAAGAGGGCAACAAGGGTGGAGCCAAAAGATGCAGAAGCTCACAACAAATACGCAAATTTCTTGTGGCAAGTAAGAAATGACTTATGGGCAGCCGAAGAGACCTATTTAGAGGCCATCTCTGCTGACCCTACAAACTCCTACTATGCTGCCAATTACGCCCATTTCCTCTGGAACACCGGCGGCGACGACACATGTTTTCCTCTCGACACCCCGGATGACAACACCCTCCACTTGTAAAACATCAAAAAGAAGTACTTAGAGACCAAGTTATGCACAAACTCAACCAATCACATCCGAACAAAAGAAATATATATAGTGAAAATATAGTTAATGATTATAGCTTCATTCGAGAGTTGGACTGGACTGAAACGGAGTTGACCAGGTGGCTATATCCAATCTTTGGGTTTAGAATGGTCGAATAAGCTCCAACTAAAATTTAAATAAAATTAAAGGATTTAATTTGAACCAACCTAAATTTTTTGTGATTGTTCATAGACTATAAGTTTCATCTGATTATGAATAGGTAAACACCAATATAATGATATAGGGAGTAATAGTTAATGTTTTAACCAAGGTAAAATCTGAATCTAATTATGGCCTAGAAGTTTGGTTGAGATGTGACGCTTGTACAAGTGATAAGGTTATTATTAGTTAAAAAGTTGATGTTGGAAGAGGGGACATTGAGATGATAATGTGGGTTTGGTCATTGGTATGGAATGCATGTGGAGAAGATTAAAGCCATATCATTCAGATTTTCTTATCGGAAGAAGACAAGTACAAGTGCATCAAAGGCCAGAGTTTGGAGTTAGCAATTGCTTGGCCTTATTATGTGGACTAAATTTTTATTAAGCTTTATATCTAACCAATCTTTTCTTCTTTGCACATACAGTAATTTTTTTCCCTATACTTTAGTTTCTTTTTGTCTAAATATTTTTCCAAGATAAATTTGTAATTATAAGTTTCTTTATATCGTTATATGGAATGACAATGAGTACGTGATAAAAGTTGGGTAGAAAGAAGTAGTTTGTACGAAGTAAAATGTTGGCGTATAAGAGACTTTCATAAAAGAACATGCAGATACATGACTTTATAAGTTTATTATAAATCGTATATCCTACTAATCTACTACGTATATATCCTTAGTAAATATTCCGTAATAATTTAACAATGGTAAGAAATTTTAGATGTGTATTTTCTTGATAATAAGTCACCCATATCTTACATACTACTCCATGTGTTAATGAATTTCATGTTTGAGCATCATTCTTGAGGTATTATTGACAAAAGAGTAGAGATGCACAAATCACATTGAATTGTGTGAATAAAAGTAAACTTAACCTTCAAACCAACACTTAGTGAGACGGTCTCACAATAATAACATTGTCAGATCTTTCACATAAGATTTAAGTTCACCTTTTTTCACACTATCATTGTAAGCTTTTTACGAATATTTTTATACACCCTAAATTGTTACTCTATATTAGTCTATATCAATCAATCACAAAAAGTATCTTTGACCAAACAAAATTCATGAGTGAAATTTTATGTATTCCAAAAATGTCAATCCCCAAAAGTGGATTGGACTATTCAAGTAGTGCAAAATCCGTGCCTAGTCACGATATTTTAATTGATTTTTGTACACACAGTTTAGTAACTTTATGTTCTCCTAACTTACATTTTTTTTAGTGCTTCAATCAACCGTTCACGTTCATGTACGGTTTGAGTAAATTTCACTAGGGGTGAGCAAAAATATACGATAAGATTTTATTATACGTATACGATACGATATACGCTTTCAATTATACGAATTTCCGGATATCCGATACGAATAACCGGATATACGATACGGTTTTCCTTAAAACCGTAGCGGATACGTATCGGGGGAAATTGAAACCGGATATCCGGTTTCCGATCCGATTTTTTAAAAACAATAAAAAATATGAAAAATATAATCCTAATATGCATTATACAATAAAGAATTCAAAACTCACCAATTATTCTCAAAGGTAAAAAAACAAAACCATTAGTGAATTTATGATATTATGTAATGAAACGTAAGATTTTGTTAGAATAATGGTACCGTAAGACATATACCATTTTTTTTGAGGTTTTTTTAATGTATTTTTATTATATCAATTTATATAAATTGTAATGTTGCTTAAAAATCAATTAACTACTCTTAATGAAAAATGAAAAATTGTTTTAAAAAATAAGAAAAATAGAAGAAAAATATAAAACCGGATACTGGATATCCGAAAAAAACAGGATCAGATACGGATCGAATTTTTTTTGTTTTAAAACCGGATATCGGTACGGTTTACAAAACCGGATCGGATATCCGGTTTTGCTCACCCCTAAATTTTACGCTTTACTTTTTGTTTTGAGTAGAATATTTTTAGGAAAATAATTTGTTTCGAAATTTTAGCGATTATGATTAGAAGCCGATTTTGAAATTTGGATATAGACCTCTCAAATTTCGACTCGCCTCGTAAAACCAACCCCTTGGTTCAAGAGTAAATACCGTAATTTTGACCAGCGATCCGTTTGGCTCGAAGGTGAAATGATTCGTCAAAACCAACCCAAACGGGTCGACTCCTTGCATACTTAAATCGATGATGTGTCATTTAAATTATCATGATATTAGCATCTACTGAGTATATGAGTAACTTATACTGTATTTGAATTAACAATTAATAAATTATTAATTTTAATACTTCCTCTATTTTTTTTATATCTTCCCATTGTAATATAATACTACACTCATATATTAAATGCATGGGAAGATATAAAAAAATGGAGGAAGTATTATAAATTACAAAAATAATAGTTTTATATAAATTTTATAGAATTTAATATATATATATATATATATATATATATATATATATATATATATATAGAGTCCTTCTCTATATATGAGTCCATGAGTCCTCATCTCATCCATTGGATGAGATGAGGATGGATGGACAAGATTCGTTGCATTAAAAAAAAAAAGAGGAAGATTTACGTTCCTAAAATAACTCACAAGAATTTAGGAAACAATAACTTCCTATCATTCACGTTCATTATCACAATTTTCATTCCACGTTCATTCACACCTAAAAAAAAAAACTCTGATTCATTCACGCTCATTCATCGATTTTGAACTCGAAATTCTGCTACAATGGATTCAATGACCGCATCATCGTCTTCAACGGTTGATATGCAATTAATCGAGTATAACAATGGTGAGTTTCAGTATTTCATTCACGTTTTTATTCGTTTTTTCTTCATGGATTTCAATAGTCATATGGCTTTCAATTTGCGTTTTCATATCAATGTTTTATCGCGTCGAATTGCGTTTTTTTTACGTCGATCTTCATGTTTATAGTGCTTTCATTGTCATTCCGTATCACAGTTCGTATCAATTTGCGTTGTTTTGATGTCATTGCGTTTTGATATCACAGTTTCGTATCAATGGTATTTTGATATCTCGATCTCTATAGATTACAGGTCTTTATGCTTTTTATTAAGATTTTCCCTGATATCCATTGATTCTATTTTTTTGATTTCAGTTAACGCAGATCAGATTCGTCGTTGAAGTAACATGCCTTCTGAGTTAAAGTAACACTTCATTGCAATTACAGTAACACAAATGAACGTTCAGGAAAAGGGTTTTTTGATATGCTAGAGTAACGTATTGTACACGTTAGGGTAACACCACTTATGAATTACAGTAACACATTATTTGCATTGATGTAACGTTGTTTGATGATATGCAGAAACGTCATTAAAGTAACATACCTTCTGAGTTACAGTAACACTTAATTGCAATTACAGTAACACACTGAACGTTTAGAAAAAAGGGTTTGATGATGATGTTAAAGTAACATAGTGTAATAGTTAGAGTAACACAACTTATGAATTGATATAACCGTCAATTTTAATGTTGATATTGCTTTCATTGTTATTTCATCCATCATAGTTTCCTATCAATGGTTAGTTGCTCTATCGATCTTTATAGATTCCAGGGTTTTATGTTTCTTATTTAGGTTTTCCATAATATACACTGATACTATTGTTTTGTTTTATATTAACGCAGAAACGTCATTGAAGTAACATACCTCCTGAGTTACAGTAACGTAAGCTTCACTGATATTATTGTTTTGTTTTTTGTTGAAGCAGACACGGCACTAAAGCTTCATTGATACAGACTTCTAAGGGCAAAAGACAAGGCAAATGTGAAAAGCTTGTGCGGATTAATTTTCATGTTGAAAAGCTTGTGCAGATTAATTCGGGAGTTCAGGTTGCAGAGACAGTCCGTTTCTGGGGGGGGGGGGGGGTTTGGCAAAACACAGGAACTGGATTTTGTACACATTTTTTTACACATAGCGCTGTGCTACGTTGCAATTAACTATATATATTTATTTAATACATGTGTATTTGGTTAGAGTAACATCTCATGTCTATTGGAGTAACACCATTCGTTAGTTACAGTAACAGACATAATGCATGAAGGTAACTGAGGACAGCAACGTTGTTTAAACAATTCATTACCAAAGTAACTGAGGATAACTTGGATTAGAACCATTCATTACCAAAGTAACAACATTCACTTTTTAAAGAACAATATATAATGCGTCATTGATAATAACATTGTTTAACTATGAGACAAAAAATAACATCATTAATGACTTAGAGTAACATCATTTGTTCATTAAAGTAACAGTTATAATGCGTCAATGTAACACAATGATTATGAGACCACATTTGTATATTGGGTAAACTTCATTCATTCCCATAGTAACACCGGTCGTTAATTAGAGTGACAGGAACAATTAGTCAGGGTAACAGAGTTTAACAGCGTTGTTCCATTGGTGATAATCAAAATACTAATGTACATAACAAGTTTCGAAAACGATACAAAGCATTATTCGTAATTAGAAAAAGATGACATAATTCGTTAGACACGTTATTTTTTTCGACCCTTTGTTGGCTTGCTCTTGGGACCATCGATGATCTTTTGCCTAGTGTCCACATACTTATCTACATTATCCAACAACCGCGATCGCACCTTGATTTGTCTCCTCCTTTTGCCATCTGAAAAGTACAATAATTATGTACAACTATTGTTACAGTTTAATCTGGTATATAAAATTAAAGTACAACTGATACGAGTGAAAGAAATACCATATGTAAAGCTGATACGCGTTAAAGTAACACAAAGAAAGTGTTAGAGTAACATAGAGTGCAAATTAGAGTAACACGTCTACACAATTAAATGTACCAGATTACTAGCATTCAAAGTAACGCAGAGATGGGAGTAAAAGTAACATGTCTTGTACATTACAGTAACACATGGTCGTCTTTAAAATAACATCATACATGTGTAACACTAACTGAACAACCCCTTACAGTAACACCTCAAGTTTATTACAGTAACTCATAAGAGCATTAGAGTAACATTCAATATATGTTAGACTAAGTATGAAGAGTAGAAGCATAGTAGAAGCATAATATGAAGTAGGTGAATTCAATTAAACTCTACAGATTCATACCCAGATACCGCAACAATCTTTAGTGAAACCAATTAATTATAGGGCACAAACGCAGCAAAGTAAATCAATCAATAATTAGCGAGAAAATTAATGAAATCAGATACGAATATAAACTAAACCTAGTTCTTTAGTACAACAATCGAGTATTAATTAGCGAGTTACCTTGTATTATGCCGCCTGAAGATTATCTTTGCTGAAGTTAGAGAGTTGCTTCAATGTAGCCTTCTTTGAGTTGAAGACGGGAGGATGCGCGGGTGTGTTTTGAAAAGAAACAGAAGTCGAGCGATTGTGTTTGGGATGATGAAGGTGAAGGGTTTCAGTTAGGATGTGAATGAAAAAATTGAATGTGAGGAAAAAATTGAATGTGAGAAAGTAACGTGTATTGGTTGGAGATAATTAAGGGAGGAGAGAGGATTTGATTTTATTTTTACCAAAATATGTTATTTATTGCCTTAATTACTGGAATCAATCACCACCATCCATCCCACTCTAGATCAATGGTTGTAGATAGAACTCATGGACTCAAAAAAAATAAAAAAACTCACTTGATCTTTACTCTCTCTCTCTCTCTCTCTCTCTATATATATATATAGAGTGAGGATCCGGTGAGTCTCCCTCTTTAGATGAGTTCGTCCTTTCAATCTGGACCACACAATCAAACAAGATTAAATGGCTGAGATTGGATCACGTCATTAAGGAAGAGTAACAAGGTTGCCTTTGCATACACAAACATCATAACTCTTTAATTCCATATTACTGTGATATTATTACTGTGACATTATTACTGTAATTTCTTATTACTGTGACAGTGTCACAGTAAGATATTTGTGTTACTGCAATAGTGCTCTGTTACTGTAACAGTGCTACTGTTAATCTCATGTTGATGTTACTTTGTAGTGTCAATTGATAAATGAATTTGACATTATTACTGTGACATTATACTGTGATTCCTTATTACTGTGACAGTGTCACAGTAAGATATTTATAACTCTTTAATTTCATATTACTGTGACATTATTACTGTGACATTATTATTGTAATTTCTTATAACTGTGACACTGTCACAGTAAGATTTTTGTGTTACTGTAATAGTGTTCTGTTACTGTAACAGTATTACTCTGACATTATTACTGTAATTTCTTATTACTGTGACAGTGTCACAGTAAGATATTTGTGTTACTGTAATAGTGCTCTATTACTATAACAGTGCTACTGTTAATCTCATGTTGATGTTACTTTGTAGTGTCAATTGATAAATGAATTTGACATTATTACTGTGACATTATACTGTGATTCCTTATTACTGTGACAGTGTCACAGTAAGATATTTATAACTCTTTAATTTCATATTACTGTGACATTATTATTGTAATTCCTTATAACTGTAACACTGTCACAGTAAGTTTTTTGTGTTACTGTAATAGTGTTCTGTTACTGTAACAGTATTACTTTGACATTATTATTGTAATTCCTTATTACTGTGACAGTGTCACAGTAAGATATTTGTGTTACTGTAATATATTTTTTTTTTAATAATAAAAAAAAAGTGTTCTGTTACTGTAACAGTAGGATTATATAAGATGAAGATGACGCTGAGATTGAATCTCAGCCATTCATGTGATTTGATCATGTGGCTGTGATTTGCGGGACGGACTCATTTAAAGAAGACCAACTCACCGGATGCAATTTCTATATATATATATATATATTCTATAGAATAAGTATAGGTTTCTTTACAGCTTTCTACCATACAATAATTATTTAATTTAATACTAACATTATAAATATTAAATATGATTAATAGTTTAAAAAAAATGATAAAATGTTAGGCGTCGGAAATTATATATATGTCCAGTGTTTCGACCCTAATCCGACCCGTGACATTTATTTGACATGATCCCTGATTTACCCATCCCGTATAACCTACCCGCTCGACCAGTTTAACATGTTTATTAGAAAGTGCGGGAGAAATTTTTTTCTTCGATGTATATAATTGATCAAATTAATAGATACTCCGTAATAAAGATTTTTTGTTGTATGGATGAACATTGAAAATTGGGCTTGTAATGAATTTGGACAAAACTTTATTTTGTGAAGTCCAATTTGTGTAATGATAGGTAGAATTTTGGTGGGAAAGTGAAAATGACTCATTTACCCCTTGGTTTTTGTTTTATTGAATAGGGAATCAAATAAGGGCACAATAATGCAAACGTTATGGTAAAAAAAACAATTTTTTTTTTCGTATCGAATATTAGAATATATCACTCATAAATCTATGTCAGGTCAAATATTATTCATACTAGTTTAGGCCCGTGCAAATGCACGACTTATTATTAAGATAATGTATTAGTAATGACGATAAATTTAAAAATATGTTGTACTCCGTATATGTTAAAATGTAATTTTAGTTTATGTTGGGGTGATAATTGGGCTAATTCTTTATTTTATTTCATAAAATATACTCCATCTCGTTTTTATTTATTGCTAAATTTTAATAAAATATTCTTCACATGTATTCATGAAATCGGGCAATAAAAATCTGAAGGGAGTTTTATGTATATGTGGCATATTTATTGGACTAGTTCGTTCCATGATTTTCTTACGTTTTAAAATGATTTTGTTTATCAATAGTTATGGATTAATTTGATAAGTTTTTTAGTTATGGAAATCCTAATATGATTCGCCCATTAATATACCTCACTTTAGGCGGGAAAATTTTCTTTAAGAGCGCGACATATGTCAAATTCTTCTTTATTGGTTTCTCATTTAGTATATAAGAGATGAGAAGACATAGATAAATTAGAATGCCTAAGGAATAACAAATGATTTGTCTATATTCATTTGTAAGAATAGATATTTGACCCAATAAAAATTTATGACGGACATGCTTTTCAAGAACAAATTCACGGGATTATCCGCTTAAAAATCGCATGCCCTGGTTTTTGTAAATCATCCACCAAGTTGTTTCGTGAATGTATATACGTAGTTGTTGTCTCAAATTACACGTGGATCGATTTCTTATTTAACGGAATTGGAGATAGTTGAAATGTAGTTTCGATTGCAATAAGGTGGTTACAAGCAGAAGTTCAATCTAATTAAATAGTTCATTGGCAGTATTGAAATTAAGAATCAGTGTGGCGGTTTTCCCTTTTCTTTGCCGGTGTTTTGATAGGTGTCGGGCTTCTTGGACGCTTTCCTCCATTGCTTTTGCTCCTGTACTCAAATTTGTTAGTTGCGTTGCCTTTTTTTGGTGCTAAAAGAAACTTTATTTAATTATTCGTCTAATTTGATTGACCTGTCTTCATTGTGCGGTGGGTGTTCCATTTGGGCTTGTTCAATTTCTTTTGAGGTTGTTTCCTTTGGTCCACCTCCAGAAGCCTGATTCTAAATATGTTTTCAAAAGTGTTAAATGTTAAGTGTACGATGTTCACCTACCTTTATGTAGTTGGGCACCTTTTTCGTTTGTTGTTGAGACACACTTACTTCTTCTAATATATTGTTGGCGATGTAAGTCCTTAGAACCTTTAATTCTCTATCTTGGCCGTAGTTGTTTGTTCCTATCGCGACCTTAAATGTGAAAAACTTGCCAATACAACTCTGTAGTATGTTGTATACTCTTTGTTTTCCGTCGTCCTGTAATTTTTTAGAGTGGTTGAGTTGTCATAATGTGGTGAAAAATTAGTATCATTGGTATATAAGTTGACTGGGAGAAATGTTGAGCCAAGTGTACGTGTACCTTCTCGTAAATGTCCAATAGTTTGTCTATTGGTTGCCCAATTATTTTTTCCGCCTCTTTATCAAAAACGACGATACTTGCTTCACTGTCCCCGTCTGATAATGTCCCGATGATTCTGTACCTGTAATTTTTCATTTGGTAGTATATTTTTTTTAGAAATGTTGCATTTGTAGCATAAAGACACCATTTTAATCTTGCTTGAGTTTTATTTGGTACCTTTGAGTTGGGTATTGTATCTGCTGTCGACATTTGTGACAATAGTTGTCGGTTCCAAGTCCCTTCCTACACGTCGGACATGAGATGTATCTCCATTCAATGTCGGTCCTAATGTCAACTATTTGTCCGTGACACGTGTAGGTTGCTTTCTGTGCGTTGGATTGGGTCCGAACAAAAGTTTCGTAATATTTCATTTGAGTTTCTGTAAAATTTTATATAGTTATTGTAAATGTTATCTTACCATGTCCGTGATCTCCATCTCCTTGAGCTCCTTAACTGGTTTTCGATTGGCTGTCATTGTGTCCTCAATTTGTTGTTGTATGGTGTTTTGGAGGTGTTCAACTGATTTTGGAGATGTAACTCTGCATTTATTTTGAAAATAAATAGTTTTTTTATAGAGTAGTTAGTTTCTAGCAAATGCTTTGTGTGTGGAGTTACCTTTCCAATAACTCCCTTGTTTCAGGTATGTCCATGTCTATATACACTTTTGTTCCGTGAGTGCTCTGTAGTTGGTATTCATCTGGATTGAAAGTGAGCAGGTTTAGTAACATATAGAGAATAAATTTGTGGGAGCTACTTCTTACCGTTGTATAGGACAACTCTTGTTGAGGTAATGATAATTGTGTTAGGCTTGCCGGATTCTGTTGTGAAGATTCCGTCAACGTATTTGGTTGCCTTTCCCCATAATGTGACCCTAATCTTATTGTCCCTATACATTGAACATTGTAGGCTTAAATATCAATGCATAATCGAATAAAGTTTACGACAAATACCTTTAACATGAAATCTCACCTCTCATCTTCAATGAAGATGTGGCGTATTTCTGTAGGTCCGTTTGTTGTCATAACGTGAGCCTTGTCCTCTATTCCCGTCAGAAGTCCTACGACATCTGCATGCATCTTCAAGTTAGTGTGTGAATGTGAACACTCTAATTAGAAGTAAATTTATGTAATTTGGGTTAGGTACCTATCAAGTAGTCTGTTTCGTTGCTTCTTTCCTCAAGCAGATGCAGCGGATGAAATTCAAACTTATACATTGGAATATGTTTCTCGTTTTGTGGTGACTCGAGGACAGAAGTGAATGGGGTGAACTTAATAATGTTTTCATTTGTATTGACGGGACGATATCCTCTTTTATTTTTTTCGACATCAAAGTGCGTTAGCTTGTATACTTGACCTTCTTGAAGTAGTTCCTTGAAACTGTGCATCCATTTTCTATTGATAGTTGCTTGTATATGATCGCCCTGTTAATTGATGGTTCCCATAGACGTAAGTAAATATTTGGGTAAATTGTATTGTGGTTGGTAAGATAATATTTTATACCTGTGCATCTAGGAAAATCACATCTAGTGACACGGGAATGTCATTTGCCTTTGGTGTCACATTCCACATCCTAGTTGCTCGAGCGATTATTTGGTAGCGGGATTTGGATGGCACCATTGTTGCTATGTTCGTGGTAAGGGGAGCCATTTCCTTTTTTTTGTTATGTTCTTTTTGAATTGTGATTGTGTGATTGGTTTTGTGGTATTTATAGTCAGTTGTTGACTTGTGTGTTTTATTTTTGAGCACTCAAAGAGTCGCAATTTATTTCGATCTCTTTAGGTGGGTAATTAGTTTTTGTAAGATATGATTGTGTGATTGGTCTTGTGGTATTTATAGTCAGTTGTTGACTTGTGTGTTTTATTTGTGAGCACTCAAAGAGTCGCAATTCATTTCGATCTCTTTAGGTGGGTAATTAGTTTTCGTAAGATATGATATATATATATATATATATATATATATATATATATATATATATATATATATATATATATATATATATATGGGAGAAAAATTTAAGAAGATCGTAACCCCCGATTAATTTCATCATAATAAATTTCGGATATTATTATTATTATTATTATTATTATTATTATTATTATATCTTATGTAATAACATAGGCAAATGAAAAGTTTTTGATGAAATAATGAATCATTTAATTAATTATTTTTTGAATATATTTTTTAAAGTTTAAAACACTAAGTAAACTATAATTTTAATAAACAGTGCAACAAAAGTGTCGCGTCGCAAAGAATTTAGTATGGGGAGAGTCTTTTTTTAAAATTGATTCAGCATGGTAATTAAAGATTTTATTCAGAACAATGTAGATTAAACGAAGAGATCAATGAGTCGACAATTTTTAGTGAGATTCGTTAATATATGGTCGTAATATGTATAGATTTGAACTCTAATAAATAAGTAATGATATGATCGCCGTGAGTGCTCTGTACAGATAAATTTTCTATGTTTTGTTCGCCTAAATCAATCCTGAATTATAATTTATTCTCGATATTGTCATAGGTCCTATTTTTTAGGTTCTACCGTTTTCATGGATTTTATACTCTCTATGTTGTTTTTAATGTAAAAAATTAAAATGATGGGCTATTGTAATCATGAAGTCAATTCAATGTTGGATAATGAAGAAGATCATAACCGCCAATTAATTTAATTATCGTAATAAATTTCGGATATTATTGAAACAATTTTTGGAGATCATTCATTCTTAATTTTGTAAGAGTTTTGGATAGCTAATTGACGAAATGACGAATAGGTGGATCGTATTTTTTTTTCAGTGTTCGGTGTAAAGAATGAGATGGTGATTTTGTTTGAATTTTTTGTTTTCAAATGTTGTTTTGGTGTAAGTTGGTTAGTTAAAATATACTTCTTACATGAAACGAAAGATTGAGCCAAAATATATGGTTGATTATAGCATAAATGTTATTCAATGATGGACAAACGAATAGTTACAAACCGACGGAATTAATTTCATCAGCATAAATTATTCCCATTGGATTCCTAATTTTTATTCATGGGCTAGGAATACTTTGTCATCATCAACCGTTACGATACTATTGATAGGTTTAGTTTCGTAGCTGACACATGATTTTGCTTTAATCTATATTATACGATCTAGCTAACCACGAATCTATCCGTATTATTATTATTTTCTTATATGCAATGTACTGAGACATATTGATGTGCATGGGTACTATACTTTCGAATGACATGTTGCGTAAACATATTAAAATAAATTGCACGAAAAGAAATTGCACATCAATTGCTTTATTTGATGTTTTCATTTATATGCAATGAGTTTAATGTCTATTTAAATGTGTTTAATGTATATTGTATTTAATTTTGTGACATATTGTTGTAGTTGTATAGGCTAATCATATTCTTTGTAGTGTCTTCTATATGTGTGGTATTTATTTAATCCTCTATGCTATGATTGGTAAACCTTACACATACTATATATATACCTTCCCTTTGGTTGTCTTTGTACCTATATATCCCACTTAATTTTACTAAAATACTTGTGTTCATTTTTGCAGAACTTATCAACATTGTCACACCTATTTCCATAATGTCTAATTTCTATAACGTTGGTGACGTTGTTGAGGTGATGTTTTGCGAGGTTGGTTTTGTGGGGTCATTTTATCTCGCAACCATCATTAACGTCTTGGAAAATGGTTATCTTTATGTTGAGTTTCACCATTTGCTATTCGATTGTGAATATTTTTTTTTAAGGGATGTTTTTCCTGCAATTAATGTTCGGCCAATGCCTCCGTATATTGTAAAGACAAAGTATGAGATTGAAGATGTTGTCGAGGTCTTTGCCAATGACGGATGGTGGGTTGGCAAGGTTGTTAATGTATTTGAGTTTCATGGGTATTATGAGATCAAGTTCGAAATGTATGGCGAAGTTAGTTTGTATGAGTCGTTCGACATTCGTCCTCATCTTGTTTGGGAGCATGGCAAATGGATTGGTGTTTTGGAATGATTCTTGTGTCTATTGGTAGTTGACTAATGTGTTCCATTTATATATGTAATTGGTCTTTCGTAAAGTCTGTACTAATTCATCAATAAGCATTGGTCTCATATTTCTATTTTGCATGCTATTATTATGATAGCAAACTGTATTATGACAATGACATACTAAAACCGCTAAGCGTAAAAAATATGACATTTAAAAAATACTCCGCAGTTCACAGTCAGAAGATTTAGAATGTCTAGCATGTGTCATGTATTTGGAATCGAACGGTTAGGAATTATAACTCACTAAATATTTCGTTGCATACAACATTTTTAGTTTCATTTTTGTCGTCTAACTCATTCTTACTCGGGATTCATATAAAATATAAGGGCCTCAAAATTGAGACTCGAACTGGGCCTCCAAATGTATTAAGACATCCCTGAGACGTAATAAAATCTCGAACCTAGTGATTTCCAAGAATGAACTTTAGAATGTTACAATAAATAATAGAAAATATCGATTCCTTGCGCAGAAAAAAAACATTGGCCCCCAAACAAAAATGACATTTAAAAAGTGGAACGGGAAAAAAAATGGAGGGAGTAGAAAACTACACCGTACTTAACAGCTGAAAGAGTTGGAATGTGGCTAGTATGTTACATTTATTTGGAATCAAACATCTAGAAATTATAAGTCACTAAATATTTCTTTGTAAACCACATTTTTAGTTTCGTTTTTGTTGTCTAATTCATTCTTACTCGGGATGCATATCTTTAGCCCAGTGCGAGAGGTAACTCGAGAGACAGCGACATATAATTGGCCATGACTGAAAACCGGCTCAGGTAAATATACGCCAACGTTGTTCAACGTCTGACCTTGACTCTTGTTAATGGTCATTGCGAAACATACTTTGATTGGAAACTGCCTCCGTTTCATCGTGAAAGGCCAACTTGAGTCGGTAGGGGTCATCTCTATTCTCGGAATAGCAACCACTTGTCCTATGTTTGCTCCCGTGATGACTTTTGCTTCAATAATACGCGTTCGTATTCGTAACACGGTTAGCCTCGTTCCATTGCATAATCCTGATGCTTGATTTATGTTCCTCAACAAAATTATTGGACAACCGACCTTGAGGCGTATTTCATGATTTGGCATACCCTGGAAGTGGAGGGAATTTAGGAATTCCGTTGGGTATAAGTTCTCCATATCCCCCGCATTTCTCGTCAAAGGGCAGATTCTGTCCGCACTTTTTGAAATTTCTTTAACCCCTGGCAACAATCGTAGAATGTAATTGTTAATCTCGTCGACAATTTCATTTTTGGGGGCGAGAATTGCTCTTCCCTGTAAGTACTCTGCATTTTTGTAATTGCCAAGAAGATTTGGGTAAACTTCATTAACAATTGTACCAATGGGATCATGTTCTGCTTCAATCAGTATATCTCTTGGAATTCCAATCCATGCCTGGTCATCATCTCCTTTCTTCTTCGTTGCTGCTATCTTCCCATCCCCAATAGCAAGGACCCATTCTGCGAACTTTTGTAGCTCATCCACCTCACTGTCATCTACCCCACGTAAATAACCTCATATTTTTTTGAAGCCGAAGAACCTGACAGTGCGGCCAAATTTGACTTGACTTACTGATTGATGCATTAACTATGTCCGCCCTTCCACCTTTAGGAACTACTGGTAATATTTGCCTAAAATCACCTCCAAGAACGACTGTCTTACCACCAAATATTTTAGACTTGGCTGCTGGGTCGGCAAGTTGCATTATATCTCGGAAAGCCCTATCAACAGCTTCGAAGGCATGACGGTGGACCATTGGTGCTTCATCCCATATAATTAATGTGGCTTCTCTAATCAAATGAGCGAGATCCGAACCTTGTTCAATTCTACAACTTGTACTTTCATCCAAGACTATTGGTATTGAAAATCGTGAGTGGGCTGTGCGGCCAGATATTAACAGTAGAGCGGCAATCCCCGAAGACGCAACGGCTAGAACAATCTGTCCTTCCGATCGCAGGCGTGAAATCATTGCCCCCCAAAGATATGTCTTCCCAGTGCCTCCACTTCCGTAAACAAAGAACAGGCCACCGATTTTTTTATAAATTGCGTTCAGGACACTGTCATAAACTCTCCGTTGGTCTTCATTTAACCCGATTTCAAGATGAACACACTCCGATGCTAAATTTTCCAAGTCATAGTTTTGCTCCTCCAATAGTAATCTATTGCCAGAGTTTTTCAACAATGTCTTGTTTGGAGTTGGGAAATCTGCAAAATTTTGCAGGCTTCGGCCAGCTCGATTCAGAAGCAATTCAAGTTCATACAATGCGTAGTTTTGGATCTGGGCATCCGTCAACTTAAGGCTTCTGTGGCCTACACGTCGCTGCTGGCGAGGTAATATGTCATCCGACAAATTCTTCCAGTGAGTGAGCCACAGTTGCTTGGGATCTGACACTTCACAGAATAATAAAAGTGTTACAAACAGTTGTCTTAGTTGGTGTCCTGTTGACCATGTAGCAGCTTCATTCAACGCTGTATTCCACTCTTCATCTCCGTCTAGAAGGCCTAAAGCATTACACGCAGACTTATATGTAGGGTGAACAACCCCATTAACAGTTCGAATGTCCGCAAAGCATTTCGCTCCTTTCACAGTGTTTAAGAGAAGACGCAAGTAGTAAGCTTCCCCAGAATTGGGATTACCAAAATAAATTCGGCCTATTTTAAAGCCTTTCTTCCTTCTCGTCCATCTTTTGCTTTGTTCATTCCAGACCCATTTGGTTGGAAAATCAGCATATGTTAAAAGGCAAGCATCTTGGTGTTCCTTATTTGTCACAAACCATTCAGTTAGAGTAGTTTTGGCCTCACCCACTCTATCTAGGACTGTGTTTGGAGCCTCCGAGTCCTCAAAAATAATAGGTTGTTCGTCTTCCAGGTGATAGCATAGGCGTTGCACAGGTGGGTTTTTATATTGTATCTCAAATGCAAACATTCGCCAACAGGCTTCTGACGCGGAGACGTACCTACATTTGAGAAATGCGTCAATCTCATCTACTGGTTTTTCAGGCTGATGACTATCAGTCTTGTCTCCTTGTACCTCTTCAACTCTTGCTAGTGCCATGTCGGGTCCCTTCGACATATATTTAAATAGGTATTTGATGGATCTATGTTTGTTGCACCATTCAACATTTAAGTGTGCCTGGTACTTCACTAATAGATCAATATTGTAGGGCACAATAAACCTATTATCAATAATATGACCATTTTTTTCTCCTGTTCTTCCATCTTCCCGCCGACGATATTCTGGGTATCCATCATCACTGACCGAAGTATGACTCGTGAACTGTCTAGGGTAATACTTTGAGCATTTTCCATCAACCATGCAAGGGGATTTGAAGTTCATTTCTCCACATGGTCCATGCACCATGTATTGCATAACAGAATCATATCCAATGGGGTCTTCATCTTTGTCCGGTATCTCCGCACTTATTATGTTGTCAATGTCGGTTGCTTCTGGGAGCTTGTTCTCCGGGTGCAGAAATAAGCAAATGTGGGCATGCGGCAGTCCTCTCTTTTGGAATTCGACCGTGTAAATAACTGTTATGAAGTGATATAGTTTAATTAGAGGAGCGGTTTCAGCTGGGTAATAATGAAGGTACGAATCGAAGATAAGATAATACCTGCTTGTATTTTGCCAAAAAAATCCCCTTTCGTAAGATCCTTCATCAACTCCTGTAATTTTATCTTAAAAACACGTGCAAGAATGTCTGGTCGGTCTTCAGGCTGCTGGCCGGGAATAGCGGCCAAAAATTCAGTGATCTCAGGCCATTTTGGGTTGCAGGTGAATGTGATAAACAAATCAGGTGGACCTGCCCATCGACAAATTGCCAAACCATCTTGGTAATGTTGAAACAAATTCCGATAGCAATTTGGAAAAGAAGGAGGAAGTATTATGCGCTGGCCTAAGGAAGCGGGGGTGTCTTCTCCAGCGATAACGGCATCGACCAAACCACGAAGTGAGTATTTCCTTATTGATTTTTGGTTGAAACGAATGTAGTCCAGCCTTGTTTCTTCAACACAAGTGAACGCATCCACCATGAATTGTTGCGTTAATCTTCCACATAAAGCACAAATACCGTCAATAAGCTCGCCATGCATTCTGCGCTCTTGGAACCTGTATGCATAATATTCCCTCATCGTAACAGTTGTCCTCTTCTTTCTGGTCGTAGTTTCAGCGTCCGCATGCATAATGTCTAACATATATCCGTCCTCTCCATAAGGGAACATTAGCGGGTATTGCATTGCCATAAAGGAAGGGTGCAACTCAGAAATTCTCTGCAAACCTCCATGTCGGGCGTCGATAATAATATCTCTAGCACCCTTCTCAGTTTCTCCGTCCCCAATAATAAGCCCGGCGATCTCATTTGTTGTCGGCAAATTATATTGGCGAGCATCTCTATTTCGGCTGGCAACTAACCGCAGCTGGACAGGTTGTAGGGTGTAGGTTTCAAGTCGTTCTTTTGCCATCTTGCAAGCTTTCGCCAATGGGTTATGTTCATAAACCATCTTCGAGAGGCCCTCTACAATATCAACGTCAAGAGCTGTTCTCCCTTCACCATTTAATGATTTTAACCTGTTGGGGGTCTCGTCCTCTGTTTCCGTAAAATACAGTTGCATGAAGCGGGGTTGTTTTCCCTCGGGCGGAAGAAATGACCCAATTTTGTGGTAATTCTGTCCTCCGAGTCGGTAACAATATGGGCCCGAACCGTTGTTGATGGCCTTGTCGACCTGACCAGTCATGGAGGTGAAAGCGAAAGATAGGTTGTAAGACCTAATCAGGGTGCGGAAATTAGTTGACCGCGACCCACCCATAGGATTCAACAACTTCTTTAAGAAGTCGGGCGGGTCTTTTAATAAAGGGAGCCTCACTTTCCCTTTTTGGCAACATATATTGAACTTGGGTCGGCCTTTGGTTGAAGCGTCGCGGACCGATTCTTCTTTCCAGACGACAGCGCGGCAAAATTCACATTGCTCAGTTGGTCCTCCAAAACTCCAAGACAGCACAAATTTTCCTAATAAAGGACACATGTTCACGCACGATATCGGTTAATAAGGGAACAAATTTTGTAAAAGAATTAGTCGACTGTGGGCGCAGATACAAGGGGAGAAGATATGTGTGCCAAGGTGAATAAAGCGTACTTGCTAGGAGGTTGGTATGTCCCGAAGTATTAAGCACGGGAGTATCCGTGTGGATGGTGCGCGGCCCTGCTATTCAAGGAGTTCTGTTATTGCACATGCAGGAACACAATTTTGTGCGTACGATAGTGGAAGATAGGAATGAAATTATACCTGTACTGTTGGGGCTTGTTCTTTGTTCGGTTGGGTGGGGGCGATGGCCGACGGTGTTAAGTAGCGTCGGGCTGAACAGCATGCATTTGCGCCCTCTTTTTCGGTAACTGCACTCCCCCTCGTCGGGCCTCGCATGCCTCTTTTGGTGGGTCATTTCTATGTCGGGAGCAGTTGTTCTATTTGTGTGGCCTAGATGTGTGGAGTGAGCAGGGGAGGCCGGAAGCTGCATTGGAGAGTCGGTGTACTGGTGTCTATTCAACCGTATTATCTGAGCAAGTATATTCGAGTCTGGAACCTCTATCCCCTTTGATAATGGAGTGTGGGCCATGCTTCTTAGTAGTCACCAAAAAAAATTAAGCGACAATAAATGCGAACTCAGATAACAAAATTAAGAAATGGCAATACATTAATACAACATACTAATAGTATAACAAATTAGAGTAAATTTAAAACACAATAAGAAATGGCAATAAGAGTTTTCAGTCGTGAATATAAAAATCAAAGCGAATTGTTTTCAGTAATAAATTTACCAAAACTTTAATTTGACACGAAAGTGTTTCTATTAAATGTATTAAATTACATTAGTAATTGATTTTTTTTTTTTGAGTAATACTCTTGTGTAACTAATATGTGTCATAATTAATTGATTATTTATATAAAGCATATTTCAAGCTAACTTTAAATAGCATGGGTCTTGCTTTCGTAAGAGTGCACCTTTTTTTAAGCGAAAATAGTAAATTGTGTAATACAACATTTCATAGCAATAAAAACATTTGTGAATGTAAAAGTCAATGCTGATTGTTTGCCTTAATAAATTTATTTGTTATCATTAAGAAAAGTATTATGACCTACATTATGAGGAATCCAAAAAAAATTAATATCAATTACTAATGTAATTAATTGCATTAGTAATTGAACAAAGCCTTTTCACTTACCCTTATGTAATTAATATTTGTCATAATTCATTGAGTATTTATATATAGATTTATTGTTTTCATTAACAAATTTACAAAAACTTTAATTTGGCACTAATTGTTTTTATTAAATGTAATTAATTACATTAGTAATTGGTTTTTTTTTTTGACTAAATGTAAATAATTACATTAGTAATTGACCAAAACCTTTTCACTTACCCTTATGTAATTTATATGTGTCATAAGTCATTTATTATTTATATAAAGTTAATTGTTGTCATGAAGGAAATTATTGCGACGTACATTTTCAGGAGTAACGATCCTATCCAGAACTTTTATTTAATAATTTGTTGTATTATTATATGTGATATTTGATAATAAGATTTACTGATAATGAATGAAAATTTCATTTGACTTACAATATTTTAATCACAATGTAATACATATCACAAACCTTTCGTTTACCCATAAGTAATTAATTGCATTAGTAATTGAACAAAGCCTTTTCACTTACCCTTATGTAATTAATATTTGTCATAATTCATTGAGTATTTATATATAGTTTTATTGTTTTCATTAACAAATTTACAAAAACTTTAATTTGGCACTAATTGTTTTTATTAAATGTAATTAATTACATTAGTAATTGTTTGTTTTTTTTGACTAAATGTAAATAATTACATTAGTAATTGACCAAAACCTTTTCACTTACCCTTATGTAATTTATATGTGTCATAATTCATTTATTATTTATATAAAGTTACTGTATGAAATTATGAAAAAAACAGTACATATATGTAAGCAACAAACAAAATGCAATAAGAGTAAATCAGAGCCGAATGGAAAAATTGTAAAAGCACAAACAGTTGCAACATCCTCGTAATCATATTTTGTAGCGAAGCTTCAATATAAATAAAAGCACACTCTTATGCACCCAACATCCGTGATATTTAAAGTTAACTTGGAATATATTTATATAAATAATCAACTTAATTATATTCTGAATATATATGCAAGAAATTGAAAAACAAAAACAGCTGTAACCTCTCCGTAATTATATTTTGTAAATTTCTTCAAGTTTGAATATATATAAAATCACGCGCTCATGAACACCAAATCCATTATATTTAAAGTTAACCTGAAATGTATATATAATTGGGGAGAATATTTTTAAAATAGAACGGGGAATTTTTGAATAAGACAAATTTATATAAAAAATTAACTGAAACAAAACTGTTATACCTGAAAGCGAGGGATTCGAGACGTTATCAGTGGTTTCACGTAAGGTCACCAAACAACAACAAAGGCACCTAAAAAAATTAGCACTAAAAAATTAGAACGCACAAAGAGCAAGTATACAATTGGGGAGAACATTTTTAAAATAGATGGGGAAATGTTTTAATAAGACAAAATATTTATATAAATAATCAACCAGAACAAAATTATTATACCTGAGAAATGAAAAATTGCAGAGTTGATTATTGGCCTCGCATGAATTTACTAAACCAAAACAAATGCGAAAAGATGAAATCAGCACTAAAATTAGAATCAAGGAACAACAATTGTACAACTGAAGAGAATATTTTAAAAATAGAACGAGAACTTATCTATTTAGAATCATGAAAAAACAACACATATATAAGCAACCGAACAAAATGCAATAAGAATGAATCAGAGCCGAACGCAAGAAATTGAAAAACCAAAACAGCTGTAACCTCTTCTTAATTATATTCTGCAAATTTCTTCAAGTCTGAATATATATAAAACCACACGCCCATGAACAACAAATCCATTATATTTAAAGTTAACGTGAAATGTATTTATAATTGGGGAGAATATTTTGAAAATAGAACGGGAAATTATTGAATAAGACAAATCTATATAAAAAATGAACTGAAACAAAACTGCTATACCTGAAAAGCGAGGGATTCAAAACGTGATGGGGAAATGTTTTAAAATAGAGTTTTAAAATAGATGGGGAAATGTTTTAAATGTTTTAAAATTTGAACTAAATTCACAAAATGAAGGAATTTATAGATGATGATGATGATAATAATAATAATAATAATAATAATAATAATAATAATTAAAAAAAAAAAAAGTTGCTTAAGCATTTAATGCCCGCCACGTGGCAAAAAATTAAATGCCTCAAGAAACCTTTTAACTTTATTTATAGATTACGGAGTATTTACGAAAGAAAAGCAAACATATGGGAGGTGCAGTTAAGGTGAAGATATGGGGGGTGATGGGGGTCCTTAACATATACACATACATGAGAACATACCCTTCATCCTCAAGGATGCAAAACTTCACAAGTTAGCCTCCAAGAAGAAAACGATGGTCTCATCACGTGAAAGTTGTTGACCTTGTTTAATTTAAGTAAATCCAATTGCTACTAAGTTTATGTGCATGTGTATCATCATTCATCAACGTCTACATTCATCTTCTCGTCACTTTTCCCCCGTCCTACATGCTAATTTGCTACCTCTCTTTTAACTTCACCTCTTTTTAATCCACTAGTCCGTCAAACTCTTAAATTAATGCAACACGGGAACATGCATGTTTTTTTTTTTTTTGAGTAATTAGTCATGGAAGCTCTTTAGCTAATTCTAGATTTCGTAAACATGACTTAGAATCTTGTCAAATCCTACCTAAATACTAAGGAGTACTTGGTACCGGTGTTAATGTAACCAAAGCTCTATTTTGATTGATGAGTCCTACAACTTAAGTATTTCACTAAGTAAAAGACGGTCTCTCACTAATTCATACATACTGTTAAACTAGTTGACACCTAAAAAGAACGATAGAACCATAAAAAGGTATAAAATGAAAAAACAACACATCAAATGACGCTATCTCAATTCTATTTTTTTAAATTTTTCGAGTTTTATTTAGGGGTTGACATTGGATCTTTGTTATAGTGAGGTTTACTGGCAAATGAAATTAAAAGGGTAGGGAAGCTACTCTGGCCCAATGAACTGGGCCAAATAACTGAAAGAATTGAGCCGAGTAATTCTTGACTAGATTATCAGCTTGTTGGTTGTCCTAAGGAATTGGGCCAAGTAACCCATTTACTAAATAATCTGTGAATTGCTTCTACGGGAATTTTTTTGATAATATGAAGTTCATAACAATACTCCATACTTTCTTTGTCTCGATAAAAGATTCTCATATATTTTATACACAAAGATCAAGACAATTAGAGGAGAATTGTATTTAATTTATTAAAAAGAAAAATAAGTTGAGAGTAAAATTTATTAATGGACACATTTCTAAAAAAAAATGTAAATTATTGACTAAAGACAGGGTAGTATCAAGAAAGACCACCTTTCTTACTGCATTAGTCAGTAAGAAAGGTGAGATAACATGATTATCAATTGTAAGACAAACCATGAGCGGATGAGGTGATCGACTAGTCATACGAGATTTACAGTTGTTCCTCATAAAACAATGAGTCATAGATACCGTGTTTGAAGTGTCTCACTCTCGTATTTATATGAGATGATTATATAGTAAATTTATTGTGAGATCTTTCACATCTGATATAAATATTTTTATAATTTTTTATTTTCTATTAATGTGTCTCAGTATAAGGTACCGTGAAACAATATCACACAAGAATTGCTCGGAAACACAAAATAAGTGTATCAGATTTAGAAGTGTCACAACTCATACGTAACCTTGTCTACTAATGAAAACGATGGTGTTCAACATAGTGCACTACCTACTACTACACCTGTTAATACTTCCTCCGTTCCATTTCATTGTTTGCATATATTTTTTGGACACTATTCATAGGTGAGTGAAATAGTCAATGTTACTTGTAATATATAAGATAAAATATAGTCACGTACTCACGTGTAATCTTGTTTAAATTGCCTAATCGAGTACGTTATAAAAGATATAGAAAAAAGAAAACGTGTATTGACAAGTGTGAAAAAGTAATGCAAACAATCAAATGAAACGGAGGGAATATAAGACTCTTCACGACATCCAAAAACATCACTTCGTATGAGCACATTCATCTCAAACTTACCGTAGGTGAAACAATAACCCCTTCCGCGCTTCATTTTGATAGCCTAGATGATTTTTTATTCTCTAAACTCTCTCTATTCGTATCACTTTAGATTTAAAACAGATTTACAACTTCAAACAAGAATTTGTGAATAAAAACCATCCAAAATACCGCTTATGACCCTAATAAGTCTTGTTTGTGACGATTACAACACATAATTCACAAGCTTGTGACCCCTCACAACCTCTTTCCTTCAACATTACGGAGCATTTAAATCTGTTAAGACTCGTCACAAATTTGTAAAGATCACAAATGAGAACTTGGCTTTTGGTAGTGGATTTCCAGCTACAAAAAAATTAAGAAAAGACGGTCACCATTAACGCTAATGAAAGAACCTTCACATAATGGCGTGGATCCTAATAATTTTTCTTTTTCACTAATTTAATAAAAGACGATTTCTAAAGACCTAGTCAGCTTGCCAAAGTCTTAGTTATCTCTTATGTTCAAACTCAACCATAAATGAGCAAAAGGTTAGAATTTTAAGATTGTAAACAACACAATCGTATTTCCCGCGTATATGCATGTGCTTTACCCCACATATCTTCTGGCAAATTGGAAACTAAACTCATAATTGCAAGATTAAAAAACTGATTATCAACCCATTAACATCCAATTATCCAATAATAGACCGTTTACTGTGGAATATTCTCCAAGTCAGGAGGCATGTCTTAGCTTTAAAAATTAACCGTCAAATTATAAGAAAATATGTGGACAAGACTTTTGTGGTAGGAGTAGAAGATAATATGCAAACCTTCAATCAGTTGTTAATCATACATGTTAATTAATATACTCCATGTCTTAATGTAAAACTACTTGCAAATTTGTCAAATGTATCAATTGATTGAAATCGAGTATCACCCATTGTAGTGCAACACGATTTCATGCGTGAAACGCTACACTGTTGGAACTAATTCATAGTCATCCTAGTGTTTAGGAACTTGTGGTAATTTGTCAGTTATGGTCTTAGTTATTGGAGTCAAATTAGGAACTAGTAGGGGTTTAGTGGAATTAGTGGCCTAATGTTATGGGTAGTTTCCTTATTTGTAGGACAAGTAAATCAAGAGTCATTAGTATAAGTAGCAGTCATTTGTACTTGAATTAATTATCTTAATATCAAACATTCTCGTTTTACTTCTATATACACTTTTGTGAAAACACAAAAACGGTAATTTTTTGTCGAATGATCTCACGTGTGAAACGGTAAATTTTTGTGAATAGAAATCGTTATACGTTGTGCGACGTTTTACACAATAATTACCGTCTTAAATAAGAATTGGTGTAATTCAATTCGTCTTACTCGTGACATATATATCCCCATCTTAAGAGTAAAATGGATTAGATATGTCATAGCTATATAGATAAGACGAATATTTTGCTACAACCTAGACACAGACACATGAAGCTTGTCTTATCCTAACTAATTGACTCATTATTTATTTCAGACAGAAATACCTGTCTTAAACAAGATTTTTTTGTAATCAAACTAACGTGATTTTAGTGTTTTTTCAAAGAGTAATCGGGTGATTATCTTAAGAATACACAAAACTCTTATCATAAATTTATAATGTGTACCTCTTGTACTCTTAATGTATCTCTATCAAGCTAAGAAAAGGTCATATCCAGCTGCTACATGATTGATGTTATGTTACAATATTTAGCATTCTATCAACACACTATAAATCACAGGAAAATTCCTCACTAATTTTCATAAGCTCAATCAAATCAACCCCATAGACACATACACATACACATTTTCTCTTAAGCCTATAACAACAAAGACAAGATGAAGTTTAGTTCATCTTCGTCGGCCTTTGCCTTTGCCTTAGCGATCATCCTAACGACACTCGTTACTCAAAGTTATGGAAATTTGAAGGTTGGGTACTATAGAGGAAAATGTGGCAAGCACAATGTTGAGGAGATAGTTTTCGATGTAGTTAAGGCATACGCGTCAAAAGATCCTAACACTGTTGGCCATTTGATTCGACTACAGTTCCATGATTGCATTGTTAGGGTAAGTTTATTCGATTTTTTTAATGTTTTGAGATTAAAACCGTTTATTTTTGTTTGTTAGATGAACCATTTCAGCCAAACCTTAAGGTGACGGTTGAGGATTCGAGCACACGACCTTTGGTCACGTTGACTCTGATACCATAATGATTGAGGGTCAACTAATATATTTATATCCTATTATTGTCGACTTTTAAGTTATCGTGTTGTACGACATGGTTTTGGTTTGCAGGGATGTGATGCATCAGTCTTAGTTGACGGCTCCAAAACAGAGAAAACAGCTAAACCAAATCTAAGCCTGGGTGGGTTTGAAGTTATAGATACTGCAAAAGATGTCCTCGAAAGTGTTTGTCCAGGACTTGTATCATGTTCTGATATCCTTATTCTTGCAGCTAGATCTGCAGTGGCTTTGGTAAGCACTATTCTACTACCTAAAATGTGACCAGTATCACCTATTTCGGTCAAAATAGTCGAAAAAAATAATCCAATTTTCAATACTCGTCACAAATTAGACATAACGTTTTCGATAGAATAATATCATTAATTAACCAAATGCCTCAAGGATTTCCGCAAACTGCGAGGTAAGGGGGGAGTTTCAGAATGATATAGGATGAAAATTTGACGGTTTATCTAATTGTTCCAATTTTTTTTAATGGAAACAGTATGGAGGGAAATGGTACAATGCAGAGACTGGAAGAAGAGATGGGTGGGTTTCGAGCCAGAGTGAAGCGCTTAATAACCTTCCTTCAGTAGACATGCCAGTGCAAAAGGCTGTCCATCTCTTTAACTCAAGAGGATTGACTAAAGAGGACTTTGTTGTTCTTCTAGGTATGCTCTTTTTCAAAAGTGTCTGACACGGCTCATTTTATAAAAATTTGGCATATTTTGTCTTCAAATAATGAATCCAAGTTCCATACACATGTCTGAGTGTCAAGTGTCAGACATGGGTACACGAGGTAATTAGAAGAGTCGGAGAAACATAGCTCCGGACTTGGGTATGAAACTCAACTACGTCAAAGTTGCTCTTGTAAATTCCTTTACACCAAGAGATGAGCTAAACCTAACCATCATCAATAACTCAAATTTTATATATATCGCAGGAGGACATACTGTCGGAAATGTACACTGTGACAAGTTCCAGGATCGTCTATACAACTTCTACAACTCCGGTAAGCCTGACCCTAGGATGAACCCGGCCTTACTAAAATCCCTAAAGAACACATGCCCAAGAAAGGGTAAGATTAACAGAACGACGTTCTTGGATCAAACACCAAAGAGCTACTATAGGATGGACAATGGTTACTACAAGCAGCTAGTGGCAAACAGAGGAGTACTTGAGATTGATGTCAATATAGCAAATTCGCCTCTAACTAACAGCATCGTTAAGAAGCTTGCTTACAGTAATGATGGCTTCTTCCTCGATAAATTTGGTGAAGCTATGATTAAGATGGGAAGAATTGGTGTTCTTACTGGAAAGCAAGGACAGATTAGAAGATCATGTGGCGTTATCAACCGTCATTGATCAGTAATTCCTACACCTCTAATTTGGGAGGAAAATCATTGAATGTATAATAGGATTTAATTTCTTTGTTATGCTATTTGTAACATATGATTATTCTTTTTTCCCGTGAACTGTCTTAGATTTACATTGGTGGTTTTGACAAAATGATTGTCTTAGATTTTACATTCTTATTGATAACAGCATGCCTGTCATGTGTCAAGAACAAGAACAATGTTATAACTTTATATTATTATTGATGAATAATTTTGCCTTAAGTTTAAAATCGTATTGAAAAGGTTCGCTGATTTAAGATATGTCGCTTCAATGGATAATCTCACTCTAGTGAAGCTAATCAGTCTATCCTGACAGTACATGTTTCTGATTCATAACCAATTGAACTAATTATACCATTGAAAAGCAGTGGTTCAAGGGGGCATTATAGGTCCATTAATTCAGTCAAAAACAAAAATATATGCAAAGAAAGAAACAGACATAGTATGTTACCTGAAAGAAGTCCGATTTCTTTGGCGTAAAAACCACATTGAGATAAAGCCGATTGCTGTAGAAACCAGAGCACTACTCTGTGGATATATAAACAGTGTCATGAATCGTTCCGTCCTAATATATTCAGCAAAGAAATGACTTGAATATGGAGATAGAATTGCAATGCTTACGCGTTCTTAACATAGCTTTACTCGTCAAAGATGAGAACCAAGAACAGTGAAGACGGTAATGGCAGTGAACTGTTCAGTGATAGCATCGAATGCTTGCCATCATCAACCTCAATGTAAGCTCGAGAATGATACAAATAATCTGTAAAGATTAATAAGACGGGGGAAAAAAATATGTGAGCATCAGATTTGATTACTGGCTGGTTTATGCAGGAAACTCGGATACACAGCCAGGGTGGACCGAATGCTTGCCATCGTCCATTAAAGGAATGTCAAGACTACAAGCGTAAGATACAAGTCACAACCACGAGCAATTAAGCAATGGAACTTCCAGGCCTCGGTATGATCCCAAGTGGTCTTGTAGGTACCGGGAATCCCAGCTCAAAATGTAGCTGTCATTTAGGATGATGCAAGAGGATGAAATTTTAGAATTGTTCTGTGCATCACACATCTTCTAAGGGTACTGGTTTGGGAGTCACTCCTAACTTTACGAGTAACTACCTCCGATCAAGTGTACACAAAACATGTATTTTATCCAACATAACTCTCGAGAATTATTGGTAATAAGAGTATGGTTTCTTGAGATTGTAAAGAGATCGACGAAATTTGAAGGTTTATAATACACAGTCCAGTAAACCTATTAGAGCAAAGTATACGAACGGTATGAAAAATGTTGGTAGGCATTCTTACATAACGCTATATGAAACACTAGAGTAGTGTATAACAACATCTTAGCCATCCACCAAGATAGAGGATTGGTCGGTCCAAATACCGCAAGGCGATTAAACAGGAGAAAGATGAATCATTGAAAACTATTGCCCGATCTCTGTCCAAGATACCAGTTTTAATGGCCCGAAAGATGTTAAGGAAGAGGGAAAACTATGACGAGAATAATCTCCTTGCTGCAAATTAGGAGGCCGAGGATTTATCCAAACTCAACCCAATGATCACCCATTACAGAGGCCGAGGATTTGTCCAAACTCGAACCGATGATCAACCAAACTTAAACTAACAAGACAAAGTTTGTGACGGGTAAAAAGCATAATGCCTAGGGAATAGGAATCCAAGTGGGTATTACTTAAAACGTCGTAAGCTTGTGACAGACATACCGATCACAAGGATACTTATTGATTAAACTAAACTAGGACAAGTGGGGTCAAGTCTACTGCATGATACATCCAATTATCCAATAATGATTTACTGGGAATATTCTCCAAGTCAGGAGCATGTCTTAACTTTAGAAATGAGCCATCAAATTATGAAAATATAGAAGATTATATGCTAACCACCAATTAGTTTTTAATCATTTGACATGACTATGTCTTAATGTAACACAAATTATTCATTGTCAAATGTATAAACACTAGAATATGCGTACCCCCCCTGTGTGTATTCTAGAATGCAAAATATGTGATTTATTGATCTAAAATTCAAACTTTTAGTAAATTTATAAAGGTAATTCCACATTACATAATAGAATATAAACGGACCTCAACCAAAACCTTAAGGCGATGGTTGAGGTCCCTTTATTCTATCGCCCCCTCACTCGAATGCCCTTTGGGCTTGAATGAAGAGTGGTTAATCCACTTGAGAGTTCGAGATATTGGGGGCTGTCAGGGTCCGAACTCGTGACCTGTCAGGGTTCGAACTCGTGACCTCTGACTTTGATACCATGTTACGAACCATCTCAACCAAAACCTTAAGGTGATGGTTGAGGTCCGTTTATATTCTATTATTACAGACAAGTTGATAACAAAAAAATTATAATTGTAAGTGTTTTACTAAATTTTATTCAAACAAACAATTCTTATATATCAGATACTCTTTTCGTTTAACCATTTGTTTACTTTTATATTACTTGTGAAGAGTATTTTAATCAAAGATAAATAAATGACTAAGACGGAGAGAGTATAATACGGAGTAATAAGAATATGTAATTTACATTATTTACTTCAACCATTAGAATAATATGATTTTAATGTTTTGTCAGAGATGAATCAATGCAACATGGTTATAGACAAACCCTATTATATGTCCCTCTTGTGTAGTTTTAACAAACTAAGAAAGTCATATCCAGCAGCTACATGATTGATACTGCAAGCCTGCAATACCTAGCATTCCAGCAACACTATAAATAACAAGAGAAGTTCACACCAATTTCATAAGTTCATAATAAACAGTAACCATATACAATTACGTCTACACATTTATCTCAAAAGTCTTAAATACAAAGAAAAGATGAAGTCTAGTTCATCTTCATCGGCCTTTGCCATAGGGATCATCCTAATGACCCTTGTTAGCCAATGTTATGGTAATCTGAAGGTTGGGTACTATAGGGGAAAATGTGGCAGGCACAATGTTGAGGAGATAGTTTTTAACGTAGTTAAGGTGTATGCGTCAAAAGATCCTAACACGGTTGGTCATTTGATTCGGCTACAGTTCCATGATTGCATTGTCAGGGTAAGTTAATTCGATATTTTTAAGTTTCGGGTTTAAAACCGTTTATTTTTGTCGACTTTAAGTTATCGTGTTGTATGACATGGTTTTGGTTTGCAGGGATGTGATGCATCAGTCTTAGTTGACGGCCCCAAAACAGAGAAAACAGCTAAACCAAATCTAAGCCTCGGTGGGTTTGAAGTTATAGATACTGCAAAAGATGTCCTCGAAAGTGTTTGTCCAGGACTTGTATCATGTTCTGATATCCTTATTCTTGCTGCTAGATCTGCTGTGGCTTTGGTAAGCAATAAGGCTATACTCTTCTACCTAAAATATGATCTATGAAAATATTTCAGTCAGAATAGTTTTTTTTTAAAAACTCCAATTTTCAATACTTGTCGCAAATGGTACAGTGGAGCTTAAAATTTGCATTATGTTTCTCTAAAAGATTGTTTTATGGAAACAGTATGGAGGAAAATGGTACAACGCAGAGACAGGAAGAAGAGACGGGTGGGTTTCGAGCCAGAGTGAAGCCCTTAGAAACCTTCCTTCAGTAGACATGCCAGTGCAAAAGGCTGTCTATCTCTTTAACTCAAGAGGACTAACGAAAGAGGACTTTGTTGTTCTTCTAGGTATGCCAAATAATATCAACATAAGCCGAGCGCACATTTCTGCTCATTTCAGCTAGCTTAACCTTTAAAGTCACTAAGGAGTAGTAGTGTGGTATTCATGACTTGCGTATAAAATCCGACCTACATAAAAAATGCTCTTGTAAATTCCCTTACACCTGCTGACCTGAATCTGAGCTCGAACTCAAACCCACATCACATGCAGTTATACTTGACAGTCTTCTAAAACCTTTTTGATCATTCCTATACTATGACAGGAGGACATACTGTCGGAAATGTACACTGTCACAAGTTCCAGGATCGCCTATACAACTTCTACAACTCCGGTAAGCCCGACCCCAGGATGAACCCCGCCCTACTAAAATCCCTAAAGAACACATGCCCACGAAAGGGTAAGATTAACAGAACAACATTCTTGGATCAAACACCAAAGAGCTACTATAGGATGGACAATGGTTACTACAAGCAACTAGTGGCAAACAGAGGAGTACTTGAGATTGATGTCAATATAGCAAATTCACCTCTAACTAACAGCATTGTCAAGAAACTAGCTTACAGTAATGATGGCTTCTTCCTTGATAAATTTGGTAAAGCTATGATTAAGATGGGAAGAATTGGTGTTCTTACTGGAAAGCAAGGACAGATTAGAAGATCATGTGGCGTTATTAACCGACATTGATCAGTAGTCCCTTAACCTCTAATCAGGAAGATAAATCATGAAATGATATTATAGGTTTTAATTTCTTGTTTCTTTTGTTTGTAACATCTAATCATTCTTTTTCCTACAACTATTGTTTTGATTACTTTGATAATATGCACTGAGCTTTGGTGGTTTTGACAAAACTATTTGTCTTAGATTTACATTCTTATTGATAACAGTTGCAAATGATGTATCAAGAACTATGTTAAAAGCTTTACATTTCTTATTTATGAAATAATGTACGTCTTATTTTCCTTTCCTATCGCTTACCTTAAACAATTTAACATCAGTTATACTTAGCGGAAAAGGGATTACTAATAACTAAGAAAGCTACCTTAAGTTCTCAAAACAACATGATCACCGTCCCCGGTAGATCAAACTATCGCTTACATTAAACAATTTAACATCAATTATACTTGGCGGAAAAGGGATTACTAATAACTAAGAGAGCTCATTTAAGTTCTCGAAACAACATGATCACCTGTAGATCCGATTAGGCATGCAGGCTAGTAATTGAAGTGTGATTGATTCAAAGAAAGCCTCGCAGTCAAGCACTCAAGCATATAATGTTGACACTAATTAACAAAAATCATTCTAATTAGTACTTCTATGCTTGAAGAGTAAGCAACAGAAGAATTACTTGAAATTTGTCGAAACTGTTTGGCCTGAAAACCGTGTTGGCAAAAAGCGTTTTGCTGCAGGACCCAAATACATTGGTGGTCTACTTACATCCCTGAGAATGCATAAACATAATTTCATAAATCAAGGGTTCCTTTTAATGTGTTCATCAATACACTGACTGAAGAGTGGAGATTCCTTACTTATTCTTAAAATACCGTCATTTAACCAAGGTGATGATCAAGAACAACGAACACAGCAATGGCAATGAATTGTTAAGCTAGACCATTGGAACTTCATTTAGAGATTCCGACTTTGTCGCTTATTTGGTGTTGTCCATGGTCATCTCAAAGTAATCTGCAGAATTATACAAATAATCGGGGTGAGGAAATACGCAGAAATCAAACTTTAGAAATTGCTCCATTAGAACCCACAATAAAGATCTGTTGTGGCCACAGACCGAAACGGCAGAAAGGCTACACCAAACAGGAAAGAAAAGGAGTAGCATCAGACTGATAGCTGGCTAGTTTATGCAGGAAACTGAACTAGCTAGCCAGAGTTCACAATGGTTGTGCACCAAATACCCGTCATCATGCATTAAAGGCGTGCCAAGGCCTAGGGAGTAAGGGGCTAAGAGCACAGTCACGAATATGGAAGAGGACTGGTGAGATGTTAGAATTGATAGAAAATTGTCGGTAATCATCCAAGTTGGACATATTCATGTCATCGTGTGTGTCTGTAAGACCCGTTTATGCCATCAACTAGAGTAGACGACTGGCTAGTAGAGACACTGCTAGGTCGTGAAACCGTACACACATGCAGCTTGAGTTAGCCTAAAAGACGAGTTAGTGATAGTCTAAAAGACGAGTTTGAGGGCTATATGCCATGACCTAGACAGCTTGCAGGGTCACCTGTGGCTCGCTTTAGAGTTGGCTAAAAGCTAATCACTCACCCCATTACTCCAAAAATAAACATCAGAACAAATTCTCACGTGAGACCGTCACACAAACAACAAAAAAAACTTGTAAAAGTGCATATAACTTGAATCTCGTAACTCAAGCTCACAAGTCAGAATGCACAACAGAACACACTACTTATCTTCCTGAAATTCAACTAACCACTTTCAATAACTTATCTACAGGCCATCAGTTGGATCTGAAAACGGTAAGAGTAATACTCCGTAGCAATTACTCGGAAGAGCCACGACTTCAGGATTACATAAGAGATTCAACATAGAGTGTACTTCACAGCTCTCGTGAGGCATGAGTCATGACTTTAAAGTGAACATTCAACAACCTCGGATTAACTACCCTCGTCACCCTTACTACAGTTCGACCAATGTCAGATAATGCTCGCCGCACACATTGAAAAAACCATCTCTACAATTTCCTCATTTCACATGTTTGTGACTACAACTGCAACTGCTGCTACTCAACGACCACATCAAGATCCAAGAGACGGAGGTGAATTAAACGAAACATACTAGCACGAGTTTCATTCTAAGATTGTTTGGTGACAGATTTACAGGAGTAGCTAAAACGACTACAAGCTAGGTGATATTCCGTACACAACAATTTGTTTCTCAGTTTCGCGACATAATAAGCTCATCATTGAAGAAACTGGCGAGATTCCGATTCAGTCATTTTAATTGTTTTGAATGATCAAAGGATGCAAAAAAAAACCTAATTAACAATCCTAATTGTATGATCAGTATATTATCCCCAAATTTCTAGCAGGAAATTTGTCGAACACTTAAGATTCAGCTGAAATCAAACAATTTGATTCTAAGAACTAAGCGCACGGAAATATTTCGGTAAATTTAACGAAAACTGTTAACAATTCGCAGATCAAACTTCACAATTCCATACGGAAATGAGAAAATAAATCGCGAAATATCAACGAATTAAACAGCTACATTCTACGAAAACGAACAGTAATTCACGGATTAAACTTCACAGTTCAACGCGCAAGTGAGAAAAAAATCGCAAAGCATCAACAATTCAAACTTCTGAAATGAAATCGCAAAAAAATCAAATCAAATAATTTCAGATATGATTAACAAGAATTATTTAGAGAGTAATTTAAGTGTCGAGAGACGAACCGCGTCACCGTCAGATGAGTTTCGATTCGCGAGACTACGACGAATTCCGGCAATTCGCTGAAATTCGTTTGGCTCCGCTCCTAAGCCCTAACTCTTTAGTCTTGACATATTTGCTTTTGATTTCAGTGAGGTTATGGCCTGGGTTTCAATTTTGAAAAGAGTAGTACAGTATATATATATAGAGAGGATGTGAAATCACTATTTTGGCGGGAACACACTTCCTTTTTTTGTTTAAGGAAAAGAGAGTTTTATATTAAATCGATTTCCGCTAAAGCGGGAATCGTATCCGCAAAGTTAGAAATATACAAAGATTCATCCCTACTTCTCGGGCATAATCGAGCAACTAACATGATGGGTTACCGTATTGCCATCCCGTTTCACAGGTAGTGACCAACAACATTTATTAGTTATTCACTTAATTACTCCCTCTATCCCAAATTTTCGTTCCCCCGATTTACTCCACTAACCAAAATAATAATGATAGTGTATAACCGTTTTTAGCGTGCGGCAGAGTTACAAATTAATCATAGCGATTTATGGTAAAAAGTAATCAATCAATTTAGGTCAGCTAATGATCACATCTAGATAAATATTTACCGTTTCTTAGTAATATAAAGTGGTCATTATTTAACATAAACTGATCAATAATTGATTAGATTGACTGATTGACACCGTGTATTTTTTACCATAAATTGTTACTATAATTCTCAGTTCTGTCGCACAATACAACGATTATACGGTATAATTTTTTATCGTTACAAGGTAATTATATCTTGAAATTAAAAAAGTACTTCATATTCATTTTACTCGAAAAAACTCTGAAAAAAAAGTTACTGAGTTGGACATGGAATCTCCACGTCTCAACTTGGACTCAAACGTGAATGGTCCATGTCTGAACTAAGTTGTAAGACGTCGAGTACTTGCATGTGGCCAAGCGCAGGCTCGGGCATGGATCTCTCCCTCTCACATGTTGATATTTTATCATACAGTATGAATCACGGAGTACTCGTTTACTCGGTATGTGGTACTCCTTATATGTTTGTGATATCACGAATCTCGACATACATCAAAATTCTTAAATGAAAACGATAATATTAGTGTGAGAACTTTCGTATTAACTAAACTAGTTTCTCATTCCAAATTTGGTAGTTAAAGTAGCGAAGAAGGCTGAAATGATGTGAGCCATGGGCCTCTTGGAGTGCTGGTAATTAGCGCTGATTTTGGGCGTGCTTTTCTCCTTTGTTGGGCGACTTGGCTCACTTTGGTGGTTGCCTGGTTGGACCCTCCACTTCTATATGGATCATTTTATTTTATTTTATTTATTTTCACAATGAACCCTGCATACGAATAGTGGAAAGGGGATCGAATATGAGACCTATCGTACTCCCTTTAATTTCATACATTCAATTTTTTGCGTGGGGTTCGTTTTTGTGAGGAGAAATAGTGAACATACATAAAGAATTGAATGAATGAGAGAGAGTATTATTTAGGTTATGTTGTTTTAATCATTAGACTAAGACATTTACGATAGAGATCACTTATTCACTTGAACATGATTATTTATTTACTCTCATGGAATGTCTTGGAATAATATACTCCGTAGTTTTTTTGTTCAAAGAGTGCACCTAGTCACATTACAATATAGGGCAAAAAAGTATTCAAACCTGAAATCTATGGTTCATTCGACGTAATTTTAATCATTAGACTGAAACATTTCGGTTCTTAAAATAATATTCCTATTATGAGACTGGACCAATTTCCTTCATTTGTTGAATTGGCCCGACTCTTAATACTTCTCTCGACGATAGTACAAAGAACGTGAGTGACTCAGACTTGTACAACTACTACTGGAGTACTGTATTAGTTAATCTTTGACTAGTTCTTTAATTTACTACAGCATCAAAGTGAAGCTCTTTATTCCCAATTGCGTTGGACACAAGGGACATTTCGTGATTTCAATCAACTTTTATGTCATTAAAGTGTTTGGACGGTTGGAGTGTGAGTTGGGCCAGTTCATCACTATGTCAACTCTTCTATGTTGCTCCTTTTTCTTTACAATAGTATCACATTTTGTACGTAATATATGGATTGGGGATAAAGGCGACTGTTTAATCGTCGTCATTGTGATCATACCTAACTTAAACTCAAAATTTCAAATCAGATTTCGTTGATTTGTGCAATAACACGGTTTCAGCACGATTCTTGGTGTATCTGTCATTACTTTCGATAACAATTTGTAGAGTTGTATAGCAAACAAACTCGAAATTAAAACAAAAATAATGTTACTCAAGTACTGTCGAAAAGATTCTCACAACTCACAAGTGGTAGAATTTGGAAAAGTTGACGTAACCCGGTTCAGAACGGTGGAGGTACCTCCGATCCATATCGACATCCACGGTTCTGAACCTTCACTTCTCACCTTATATATTTTTATATATGATCAAAACCAAATATTTACAAGTTGTTCACCAAGTTTCAACTAGAAAAAAACAGACATTTATCACCATTTGCCAATACCATAGAAATCACATGTCCTCCACGTGATCTCACTAACTCAACTCTCAAGTCTCAAGTCTCAACTCACTACTCAACTAGACCCGACCCGTTTAAACTACACACTAACCCAACTCGACCAGTTAAATTGATCTGACTTGTCACGACTCTAAACCAACCTGACTTGACGACGATTTTTAAACCGTATACACAATCACAAAACAAGGCAAAACCGCCCTCGGATTAAACACAATCAACTCATCATCATCCAACTTACTACCTTGACCCGTCACGGTCCGACCCAACAACGAATCATAACCCTGATCCGCCTTATCCACCTCGGTCATCATTGGGTCACACCCAACCCGACCCGCAATGACCCGACACACTAGCATGGCTCGCTTCACGTTCATGAACGCAAAATCCGCTTCCACGTCACCGGGGACCGACACGTGGGCTCGCCAGCTGGACGACAGTGTGGATATCCCGTCCAACTTGGGCGAAAACCCGGCCCGAATAACCCCGCACGTGCTACAATAGTGGTGCCCACACAAAGCGGAATTACCATTTTGCCCCAAATTACAAACAAACGTCGTACAATGAAACCGTAACAATTCGTTACCGTCCGCAATGCACCTCTCTATGTCGTTCCGCCTCAAAACGATGTCGTTTTGACGTGCGGCCTTGACTTTGACCGTCTCACGATATTCCTCGAACCTTGATAGAATCTTCTGACTATTGTGAATCTTCAGTATTCTCTGAATATTCGGAATCTCATGACAACGTCCGATCTCCCAACCCGTTTTGAAAATTATATAGACGATATTTTTACCCGAATCACCCTCTCGGAGCTCCGAAACAGCGTGTTTCGACCCGATGTGGTTTTCCAAAACCGAGGGTTTTTGGAATATTTCGCCGCAGGTAGGGCACGGGTAAATGTCGTTTCGTAAGGGCAAAAGCGGGTTTTCGTATAAGGAAGACTCAAACTCGGACCTGGACCCGGCTCGTTTTTTTCTCGGGTGGAGATCCGAGTCGTGGGAGGATACCCTAGGGGAGCAAAACGACATCGTTGTAGCTGTAACAGACCCACCAGTAGTACTGCTAGGAGTCAAAGGCCCTGTTTGATAAACGACAGACGTGTTTTTTGGACCGAAAACCTTTTTAATGAATGACCATGAAGAGGAAATGAGTTTTTTAGGGGATGATTTTCTCTTTTTATTTCTTGTTAGAAGATAATTGTTGTTGTTGTTGTTGTTTTTTGAAGAAGAAGAAGAAGAAGAGCAAGAAAAGAAGCAACCAAGGTGGAGGAAAATGAGGAGAATGGAGAGAAAGAGGTTGTTGATATGAGATACTATGTTTTTCTTCATCACCATTGTTGTTGTTTGTTGTTGTTGTTGTTGGTTGTTTGTGGTTTATGGTTAAACCTCTTAGCTTGATGCTTTGCTTTTAGGTTGTTGATGTGGAGAAGAAAGGGGTAGGGTGGTGAGGGATGAGAATGTAGGTGAAGAATGATCAATAGAGTAGTGAGATAGGCAAAGATAGGTTGGTGGATGGCTAGTTGTATAGGAAAAGGTTATAGGATTCCACGCAAATGTTGATTCTTCTTTCCAAATTTACGACGGATTAAATATCTATTTTCAAAAAAAAAAAAAAAAAAAAGCAGTAGTACTAAGTGGATCTCTTAAGATAATGCCTTTTTTTACTCATTAATTCTTTATAACGGCTGCATTTGATTAAAATATTTCTCATAAATTTTAGAGTTAATCACTAATTACCCCCTTACAAGTTACCCATTTTTCAAATTACCCCCAAAAAATGTTTCCGTTAAAATTACCCCCGTGAAGTTGTAAAAAAATTAGAGTTTACCCCCAGGCGTCCTTTTTTCCTCTTTCCGGTGAATTTGGTCCGTTTTCTTCCCGTTTTGCCCCTCCCCTCATTAACACTCTCTCTCCTCTCATTATTCCCCTCTAACTCACTCTAACTCACTGTAACTCAACCTAAACCCCCAAAACCCCCAATTTCCCCCAATTTCCCCCAAATTGAAAGAACCCTAACCCTAATTCTGAAATCGACCCAAAATCGAGCGCCAATCTCGACCCAGAATCGACCGCCGGACAATCGATCATCTACTACCAAAGGTAATTTCTCTTCCCTCTTCCCATTTTCGCCTCTCCTATTTTCCCGATTAGGGTTTTCCTGATTAGGGTTTGGTTTTCGAAATCGACTTCAGTGTGTGATCAACGCATTTTATATCGTATTTTATTGTCCCCCGACAACCGTTTTTGAGCTTTTCTTCTTCCATATTTATTTGATTAATGTCGATTTCTATTAGAAAGTCGATACTGTCGGTCCTCGTGCTATTTTGTAGGTTAAGTGCAATTTTGAGCATATTTTGGAGTAATAACCCGGATAGCCGAGACGAGGACGGAAGACAAGGAAGAAAACGAAAAGCCGAGAAGTAAAGGAATAACTCGATCAAGAGCTCAGCAGCATCCACTCGATCGAGTGGCGTAGAGTACTCGATCGAGTGCCATTCATCCAGACTTAATGTGAAGCTTTCACGCATCCACTCGATCGAGTGCACGCATGTACTCGATCGAGTGCCTTGCATTCAGGCCGCGGATTGGATTTCTCTTTTAATTAGAATTGGGCCTGTTTGTAAGTCCAACTGATTTCTTTGAAATCAGTTGGAAGAAGATTGTCAGACTACTTTTTTTCATTTGATCTTTTGGGAGACTTTACGTTACATTAGTTAGCATAGAAGCCACGTTCATTCCGTCCTTCTTAGCGAGATTCATCATACTCCGTTCTTCCTTTTTTTTTCAGATCTGAATTTGTTCGGTATCGCCACTTTAATTTTAATTTTAATTTCAATTTCAATTCCCTAGTTTTATAATTCTTGTCTTAATCTCTAGTTTAATTTCTGTCTGAATTCGTTCTTAATTTTCATAGTTATCTGATTTCAGTCTCGTAGTTTAATTCAATTCACATTCATCATGTTTAATTGCAATTCATGTTTTGTTAGTTTATTTACGATCGTCATGAGTAGCTAATTTTTATCTAGGGTTTAAGGGGATCGATGGGTGTTAATTGGGTTATAGAAAATTGACCTGTCTCTGATCATATGAACTGTCCCCTGAATGTTGTTTTTAATTCTGATTGATTAATTACTGGCCAGGATTAATTAATTAGTATCACAATTAGGACTTTCCGCCGACCGGGTTAAGGACTAATTAGGTCACGGCATTTTGGGTAGACTAGCTTAATTCTAGCGACCGCAGGTTAAGTTTAGTTCTATAGTCTGTAGTAGTACCGACCGGACCTACACCTTAGACAGTTCGATTAGTGACTTGTTAGTTGACTCCCTGACCCAATCGACATTCATTGTGAACCTGAGACCCTAGACCCTTTTTATTATTGATTTACCTTATAGCAATTAGTTATTAGTCCACTCAAACAAACCGGAAAATAGTGACCCGCAATCTTTAGTCTAGACCTTAGAGCAAGTAATTGAATCCCGTCTCCTTGTGGTTCGACCCCTACTTCACTATCTGCATTAGTTAGTGGACCTTAGGGTATTTTTGATTAGGGATACGACTGCCCCTGTCAGTGTGACCAATTCCAGATCAGTTGTTTAATTGACTGAGATGAAAAGAGTAATTAGTAATTCAGTTTATGTTTAAACCAGCCACTAATCTGGAATTCAGTTTATGTTGTGGTTTAATTGAAAATGTTAATATTCTGATTCGGATGGAGGCTAGGAAATGTTAATTGAAGTAATTTTGTTCATATTCTGATTAGGATGGAGTTCCATGTGGAGTTCAATCTGCGAACATTTTTTGGTGGTGAGTTTGCTCTACGTAATGGTAGAAGTGAATATGTTGGGGGTGGTATGCATCTAGAATGTGGGTTAAATACTCGAAATCTGAGTGTCCAATACCTTAGAAATCTAGGAGAGCGTTTGATGGGAAGAAGAGACTTCGAAATTTACTATACTAGAGCCGATCCTAGACTTGCTCAAATCAGGGGGAAGGCAATGGTTACATGTCCACATGATGTGGATTGTTTGTTGAGGACAATGACAAAAGAGAGGTCAGTTACGGTGTTCATGGCGATTAGGAAAAGGTTGAATGACGTGCCCCTTCCAAGGACCAAACGTCCAAGTGAGGACCAAGTGGAAAAAAATCAGCAGAACATGCCAAGGGACCACTTCCCCATAAGGGAATCTTCCACATCAACAAACCCACCCACTCACAATAAACAACTCTCTTCACCTTCACAGTTGAGAAGAAGCCCTAGGATAAGTAAGGCTGCCTCTTCCACCTCTGCTCACCCCTCCATTCCAACTACAGAGCAACCACTTTGCTCACCTGAAGCAGCCAAAAAATATAGCCATTTAATTGGCGTCAATAAGCCGTTGGAGCATTTACTTGGGATTAATGAAGGCAAAAGAGGGCAGAAATTACCATTCAAGAGGAAGTTAGTTTTTCGAGAGGCCAGTGAATCTGAGGCCGTGGCCTTAGATAAGGCCGATGAAGGCACAGATCTAGGTGGTGGACAGTGTTTGAAAGAACAACAACACAGGGGAAATGTTGGTGACGATGATGAAGATATTTTGTTGAGTTCCTTAAAGAAAAGAGTTAAAAGGAAAAGTACGAAGGCCGTGGCTGAGGACAAAGTTGACAAAATCATTGCAGACACTTTGAGAAGCTTGAGAGGTGGTGGTCAGAGGAAGGGGAAGGAGGTTGTGGCTGAGACAGAGTCCAGTGGTGACGACGAAGTAAGTGATGAAGACTTTGTTCCAACTGAAGACGGCTTACGTAGAGTACATGTTAGTGAGGATGAGGTCGATGGTACTGTACCTGTGAGGGGTACGAGAAAGAAGAGTAACACAGGTAAGGGTAGTGTAGGTAAGGCGAGTAAAAATAGGGGGAGTAAAAGTAAGGGGAGTAGAAGTAAGGGGAAGAAAAGGAAGGGGAAACAAGTCGATGAGGATGAAGATGAGTTCAGTGATTCTGAAATCAGCAGTGGTGATGAATCAAATCACTGTTTGAATGAATTTGATTTGGGTGTGAACCTTGATGAACAGTTTTTAGGAGCAAGCCCAGAACTTGAAGCCAGAAACTCAGAGGAGGAGGCAGTTGGTGGAACCTCCAATCAGAACAAGGATAGAGAGATATTTGGTCTCGACAACTTGACGGTATTTGCTGGTGAGGACACAGTGGTTGACGATGATGAGGTACGCAGTTTGGCTGACAGTGATGTTGATGAGGGATGCATTTATCCTACATTCAACCCCAAAAAAGATTTCGATAAACCGATTCAGTTAAAGGTTGGTTTGCAATTCTGTAGTGTTGACATTTTTAGGAAAGCATTAAGAGAGCATAGTGTTTCCAATTCGTATGATTTTTACTACACTCACAACGAAAGGGAGAGGGTCACTGCTAAGTGTAAGAACAGGTGCAATTGCGAGTGGAACAAGAAGAAGTCTAAGCTCGGTAAGTGTTCCTGTGGTGTAAAGAACCCTTGTCTTTTTCATGTTCATGCTAGAAAAGTACTCGACTCTAGCACATTCCAAATTAAATCCATACAATTGAAACACAACTGTGTCATGAGTAGCTATAATAGGAAAGTGTCTGCAGAGTACTTAGCCGAGAAATATATTGAGTTTTGGAAAGAAAACATTGATTGGAAGTTGAGATCTTTTCAGAGGCATGTGAGTAAGGATTTGGGTGTTTTCGTAAGCTACAGCAAGTGTTGGTACGCAAGGTGTAGAGCAAAATTGATTATATATGGGAATGCCGATGAACAGTATGCTAGGGTTTGGGACTATGCAGCAGCAATTAGGAAGTACAACCAAGGATCATCATCCTTTGTCGTTTGTGATGGTATTGACAGACCCCCACCACTATTCAAGAGGCTTTATATTTGTCTCCAAGCCTGCAAAGAGGGTTACAATAAAGGTTGTAGGCCTATCTTGGGTGTTGATGGCTGCCATTTGAGAGGTGCGTACCCCGGAATGATCCTCACTGCAGTTGGGATTGATGGTAACAACAACATCTACCCAATTGCTTGGGCAGTGGTAGAGGTTGAGAACAAGGAATCTTGGACATGGTTTCTAGAGTTACTCATTTCTGACTTGGAGAAGCCTGACGGTGAAGGGCTAACCATAATGTCAGATAGGCAGAAGGGCTTGGTTGATGCTCTTTCTGATGTGGTCCCAAAGAGCAACGTCAGGTACTGTGTGAAACATATTTGGGAAAACTTCAAAGTAAGGTGGGGTGGTCCGTTGTACGAGGCTGCCTTCTGGAATGCTGCAAGGGCCTTAACTAAGGTGACATCACATTAAATTCACATTTACTCTTACTGTATCACTATAAATGCTAACGTATCGGATTGTTTGCAGGGAGAATTCAACAAAGAACTGTTGGGGCTGAAGTTGTTTGATGAAGAAGCGTGGTCTTACTTGGAAAAAATTCCTGCGAGAAACTGGTCGAGACATGCATTCGACACCCAATGTAAGTCTGATATACTATTGAACAACATATGTGAGGTTTTCAATAGTGTTCTCAAGGAGTGCAGGGACAAACCAATTATTACACAAATGGAGTGGATGAGGAAATATGTGATGAACAGATTCTGTCAGAGGAGGGAAATGGGGGAGAGGTATGAGGGAAGGATGATGCCATATGTCACGAAGTACCTTGAGTTTACTAAGAATGAGGCTAGGTTCTGCACTGTCGTTCAGTCTTGTGTTGGTCAGTTTGAAGTCGACTACAAGAACGACACTGCAGCAGTGAGCTTGAATGCTAGAACATGTTCCTGCAACCATTGGAATCTGACTGGACTGCCTTGTGTTCATGCCTTGAGCTGCATGCTAGTGAAGAGGATGGACCCATACGACTACGTCGATGACGTTTACTCAATAGGGAGGTACACTTCGGCTTACTCAACCCCTGTCTCACCTATGCCCGGTGTCAAACATTGGGAGGACACTGGTATGCCCGAGCCACTCCCACCACCACACAGAAGGTTACCTGGAAGGCCTAAGTCCAAGAAAAGAAGAAGAGGAGCTGGGGAAGTCGAAGAGCGACGGATTACAAGGGAGAGAAAGGTGAACAAATGCAGCAACTGCGGCGGCCGTGGACACACTAAAAGAACATGCAAGAACCCAACTGCACCCTCAACGTCAGGTACAGCAGAGAGGGCTCCTGGAGGTAGGCCGTTGGGAGGTAGTGAGTGGGTAGTAGAGACAAGGAGAAAGAGGCAGGCAAGGAATGTCCAGAGAGCACGTTTGGCTTTAGAGAATCAAGCTCAATCTACTCAAGCTCAACCTGCAGCGACTGCAGAAGCTTCAACCTCGAGCATCAACCCTTCAACATCATATCAACTACCCAGTGGACAAGCTCAAACACCAACAAGCTTTGTCGAACTTCTTAGTCAAGCTTCAACTTTAACTGGAAATATGATTTAGAACTCTTGGATGTATGACTTTGGTTATATTTTCTTATGGTTGTATGACTTTGGATCTATTTGGACTTCTTAGGCAAGCTTATGAATCCTAATAAGCTTTTGATTTACAACTCTACTTTGCTGGTGGTTGTATGGCTTGTGGATCTGTTTTATTTGTAGTGTTGACATTTTGTTATCAGGTGACCAATTCCAGATCAGTTATTGGAAATTTGTTCCTTGTCTTTGTATAAAAATTGGTGACAATTTCTCTGTATAATGGGGGTAAAATGAAATATTTTTACACCACTCTGGGGGTTAATTTTGTGTATACGTAGTCTTTGGGGGTTAATTTTATGAATACGTAGGCTTTTGGGGACAATTTCATGGATACATAGTTTTTGGGGGTAATTTTAAAGAACAAAGAAATCTAAGGGGGAAAACAGGGAAGCTGAAACATCGGCAAATGTTACTCCTCCATCAGTACACTACCATCATTCCACATTAATTAGTTAGGGATTCATGAAGTCATTTAATTTGCTGCCTAACAACCACACAGTCAACCTTGTTACTTACCAATTGAAGTTGTAGATTAGATTGACCAATGAAAGAGGTGGTTGGTAAGGGCAATTAATCCTTCCCTACCTAAACCCTAAACCTATGAAACCCTATAAATAGACCCTCAATTGCATCCTCAACAACCACAACTCCACATATTGAAAACCCTAAACCCTAACCTAAATATGGCAACCTATGAAGTGTACTACACCGGTCCTTGTACGGTTGTGCTTGCAGGGATGCCATCTAATGTGAGGAATCGCCAACTTGTGAGTAGAACATTCAGTAGGGTCAAGGCCTATCTCCAAGGCAGGGGGTTCGAAGTGAAGAAGATTAAAGCCCTCTGGAATCAGGCTGAGTTTCGTGGGATTGTGTTGCTCACTTTTGGGAGGTCTAGAGATGACTGCGTGTCGGCATTCAAGATGGCGACAATGTTTAAGCAGAAGTCAAGGGGTAAGGAGGAATGGAACAACGGGGTGGGTGAGCACGGACCGTATGCATGGGTGGCTACACATGCCGACAATGCCATGTTTGATAGGTATGCTACTTACGGACCCGTACCATACATGTACCAACGTCTAGGGGAGTTGGAAGCTGCAAACGAATCAGTCGATGTATGCGGCGCAATAGACAGTATAGTAAGGCCATTGTACACCTAGACGGGACGACTTTGCAAATGTTCGTTTGAATGTAAGGACTAACGTAATGGCGACGGCTAAAATTTCTAATAAAATCATCATTTCATTATCTTGCAAAATGGCTCTATTATATAGAGCTTACATACAATCCACAATTTCAGTGCATTAGTAGAACGTACATTACAATAAATTACGCTACAATACTACACATTACGCTACATTACGACACATAACTGAATAGTCAATTCACTAAGCAAAAGCGATACCGAGTACAAGCGCCAAACAAACCACCGACAACATAATGACAACCTTCTTCAAAAGAGCATCCCTCTTAGCTGCTGACCTCAACATTGCCTTGAGGTCATCATTCCTCATATCAGTTAACCGAGTAGCGTTCGAGAAAGTGTCCTTCGTGACTTCCAGAAGGGACTTCTGCAATTCCAACAAGTCCTTATCCATCTTCAATTGGTTAATTACATCTCTTTGCCATTCAGTCGGACCATTGTCGACCCATTTGAAGTACGTACAGCCACGAGTATCAAGTATCCTGTTATACTCTTTGCAACACTTGAAGCGTCGACCAGGATTCCTATGTGTCCAAGAAGTAAGCACCGCAATTTCATTGCCGCAGTGACATGTTTCGCGCCCAGCTGATGACTGCACCCCGCTATGGACGGACATGGCTGCTATATCGAAGAACCGCAATTTACAGAAGTGAGCACCGCAATTTACAGAAGGCACTATATCGAAGAACCCAGAAACAATGACATTAACACAAAACCCAGAAACAACGCTGACATTAACACAACCCAGAAGCAACCATGATTAACACAACCCAGAAACAACAACATTTACATAGATTGAAGTTCAAATCACTACCATTGAAAACAATAACCCTAAACCCTAAATATAAACCCAGAAATTGGAAATGATTTCGATTTCGAAAACCCTAACCGCGAAATTGAAGTTTGAGACCAATTTTCGATTTCAAAAACCCTAATCGGGAAAATAGGAGAGGCGAAAATGGGAAGAGGGAAGAGAAATTACCTTTGGTAGTAGATGATCGATTGTCCGGCGGTCGATTCTGGGTCGAGATTGGCGCTCGATTTTGGGTCGATTTCAGAATTAGGGTTAGGGTTCTTTCAATTTGGGGGAAATTGAGGGAAATTGGGGGTTTTGGGGGTTTAGAGTGAGTTAGAGTGAGTTAAAGGGGAATAATGAGAGGAGAGAGTGTGTTAATGAGGGGAGGGGCAAAACGGGAAGAAAACGGACCGAATTCACCGGAAAGAGGAAAAAAGGACGCCTGGGGGTAAACTCTAATTTTTTTACAACTTCACGGGGGTAATTTTAACGGAAACATTTTTTGGGGGTAATTTGAAAAATGGGTAACTTATAAGGGGGTAATTAGTGATTAACTCTAAATTTTAAAAAAAATGTAGCAGTTCTAAAGAATTGGATGCAGTGATATGTCAGTGGGAGACATATGTAATCAGATTTAAAAAATAGTAGGACTCATCATTATATGAGAGTTCTCTCATTAACGTGCATGTCTAGGACATTCTGAGTCATCTTTATTTATCGTTCATGCTCATGATATTTAAATAACAAATATACTCTGTTACAAGAAAGATAAAATATTGGAATGACATCTTTATAAATATTTTTAAGGAAAGACGATGTGTAGATCAAAAATTTGGTATGGGTTGTTTTTAGAAGAAAATAATTTAGAAAATCAACAAATAATATAAAATCAATAAAATTTAGTAGGAGTAATAACGGAGTAATATGGTTGCATTGTTTACATTATTAAGGACTAAGGAGTACCTTTGCCTGCTAATAAATCTCTTATTATGAGATTTTTTTCACCTTCATATGTTAGATAATCAAGTTGAGCTAACTAATGTTTTCACTTTTCATAGAAATAAAATAACAAAAATGTTGATAAATGAATAAGGTGGAGCTAGCTACTAAACAAATTTAATTATACTCACATTTTACCAATAGGTTTTCGTCCAATAATTAAAATATCTCAGATAATAAATAAGTCGATGATTATTGTGCAAACATTTTCATATCATGAGATAACTCATTTATATAAAAATATCAATTATTTATTAATAATAAATTAAAACACATTTTATAAAAATGGACCGTCTCGCTAATATCATGAGACACTATCTTATTTCCCCTTATATTGAAAAGTCTATAGCAAAAAGTAGATAATGAAATCTCAAAATAATACTCCGTACTATGGATTATCACATATCCTTTCAGTTTCGGTCATTTATTATCTTTTATACTCCATTATTTATAATTTTTTTATTAAAGGCAAATAAATAGTTGAGAATGACGAAACATTTAATTAAAAAAATTTAGGTGGATTTTTTATCATAAGATAATCTATAAAACCCATTTTTAGACAAGTATTACCATCCTTGATAATAATGCAATAGTATACTTTTTCTTTGGTAGGGATAAAGTGATAATCGATGGGATATTTGGGTGGTTTAGTCTTGGAGGTGTTAAAAGCACTTTTGAAAGACTTACTTACGATAATTAATTGTCTACATCATTTAAGCTGTTATGAGAAGTGTTACTCATTACATGAGATCCAAAGTTTCGAACTGCAACAACGTCAAAATATCCTTAAAAGTGTTATCCAATATTCACAAGGGATATCTCACAATATCTTATTGCAAAAATGTCTCACTTGAAAATTTATGCTAAAAAGTACTAATATTACTTCTTACGTCTCGATCATTTGTTTATCTTTAATTAAAATGATTCTTAAAAATAATATAAAAGTAAATAATTTAACGGTTTTGTTAAATACAACCCTTAGGGTTGTGTTTAAACAATTAAAACTTTCCCAAATTGGTATGAACCTAGAAATTGAAAACCAAATTACACAAACATTGATGTAATTAATGCATATATCAAACTTTTTTTCCTCTCTTGGTATCTTACATACAGTAGTATTTATTAATTTCCATAAACTATTTTAAAAAATGAGGACAATGATAATTAATTGTGTAATTTGTACTAATGGTGGTGATTGATCGAATCTAATCCTTTTAGGTTTAGTGTGATGATTAGAGGAGTAGGGGGAATAATGTGGGACGTGAGAAGAACGGTGGGATCACCAAATGATGTACTCGTACTGTGTGAAATTAAATAGCTTAGGGTGAAAAAACGTCTAATACAATTCTCCCACCCATGGTAAAAACTTGTTGTCATTTCAATAGTGTAAGGGTATCCACAATTCCATATTGGTAAGCCTCATGTGAGTCATGAGAGAATCTTGTTTTAAGATTTATGTGAGTCTTACCAATAATGTTGCAAAATCTTGAGAAAAATCTTAAGATTATTGGTAGTTTTGAGAAAGTTTAAGATTATTAGTAGTCTTGAGAAGATTATTGGTAGTCTTGAGGTGAGTCTTGTCTCAAGACTCATGTGAGGTCTACCAATATTGTACCAAAGTCTTTAAGTTGAGTCTTGAATTTTAAAGACTCAACTTAAGATTTTTGTGGGGTCATGACTTGTGACAAACATTTCTCGACATACGACACAATAAATTACTCTCATTTATACAATTTTTTATTTTCAACAATATCCAATTTGACGGAAGTGATAATTCACGATCAATACTTGAATTTCAAACTGGTATACTTCTAAATTACTATGCTAATCAGGATAGTTTCTTCGAGAATCATACACGATTTCGCAACCGATCAAGACATCATCAACTCCAACACGACTTGGTGGAACATATTTGGACTTGTTTCGGAAGAGGCGCTAGTTAGATGATATTTTCATTTTTAAATTAGTAATCTAATACGTAGTATTTTAAATTTTAATGATAGACTACTAATTAATTTGTCAGGTATGTTAGTATTTTATATCATATGTCAACCTAAATCAATATAGTTAAGACCATGTACGAAAAAATAATTATTAAAATATCGTAAATTAATATAAGTAAAGCATAATTAAAATATCATAAATTACCCGGATCAATAATATGAGGGAAATCAAAAGATCGTCTACCCGTCTTTTTGTATATCACACAAAATCAACAAAAATAAAATAAAACAAGTTAATTTGTTTTTAATAAAACTAAATAGTAAAGTAATAATAATTTGTACCAAACAAGTAAATTGTAGTATTGTTTAATCACAAATTAAACCAAATTAATTAATTTTTTAACCAAAAAGGGTAAGGTGAGTCTGAGCGACTGATAATGTGTAAAATCTGAGGTGAGTCTGAGGAATAAATAAATATTAAGGGAGTGAAAAGCTGAGGTGACAGAGTCTTTTAAGACTGAGGTGACAGAGTCTTTTAAGACTTTGGTAAGTCTTACCATTGGAGACACCCTAAGGATCAAATTCTAGTATACTACATCTCTCACCAGTTAATTAAGTAAAAGATGGTATCTCACTAGATCTAATCGATTCATTCATGGTTTATCACTATCAAAGTTGTGATTTATTTTTCGATAAAAGATAAGTTCAGGCTATATTTCTGATCACGTATTAAATAAAAGACGGTATCTCACTAGATCTAATCGATTCATCATGGTTTAACTATCACTATCAAATGATTTATTTATTTTGATAAAAGAAAAGTTGGGACTAATTTTATTACTTCTTACTATGTTGTGTAAATGCATAAATTATGTAATGAAATGTTAATTTGAAAAGTGAGTGTAAATTAGGGAGAAGTTTTTGTTATTTTTACTCATTTCATTTATAAATGAGTGGTTATATTATATGAATATCTCTCACTACTATGAACATGATTATATTAATTTATAAACTTTTGTTGTTTCCATACATGATTTTTTACAAAATATGTTAATATGTTAATATTTATTTACAAATAAACCAAAATATGTTCGTAGCTAGTCCACTATTTTACTCTAGTAATTAGTTTCATATTTTAATTTTTATCACATTTACGACAAAAAATAATAAAAATTTAATTTCAAAAATTAAATACGAGTACTCCATATTAGAAAGAGTATCTCTTCGCCCACAAAAACATGAAAAAAAAGAAAGAAAAATCGAAGGTTTTGGTTTGCATGGGAAGGAAACAAGATGCATGGTGTCACACGTGCATTGTCTTCCTACTAATCGACACCGCCACTGCTACAAGTTTTCTGGAATTATTCACCACCTACAAATATTAAATCTAAATTAAATACTCCGTATAATTCAAAAAAGACAAATTATAATCTGTCACGATTGTATGGTGCCATAATTAAAATTACTGTTGCCAAATTACTATTTAAATATAAAATTATGTCATGTATAGTGAGTATTAAATGATCATTTTATGTGCAAAATTAAAGTGACTACTCGTACGTATAGCACTCCATAGTACGTATTGAAAATGGTTAATCATATTATACTCGTACTATTTAGAGATGAAAGTGGATATGTTGATTGACGGATTGTGGTCATTGACACGATTCAGCACGACATGACACGCCGCCTTGGGCCGTGGACCGTGGACCGTACTTGATCAAGGGCTTGAGAAAGATGATTATTGTGCCTCTGCATGACGCGACACGACCTTTTTGATTGGACATGACACACTTTTGCACCACAAATTCTTGTTTGTGACGAAGATATCCGTCACAAATGTATGACGTCAAATAGATACCAAATAAGTGGGATAAGACAAAAGTGAGGTTGGTGGGACCTCGATAAATAATTGTCTTTTTTCTCCTCAAGTGGTACCTATTTGACCCGTCTTAAGTTTGCGACGGATATATCTGTCGCAAGAGAGACTAACTGATTTTGCACACCCAAAATGTAACGAACCAAACATTAATTTGAGGAATTGCATTGGTTTGGTGAATCAAAGCACGGATGTACGACACAACATGATATGATGATAGAATGATGTCTACTTTCCCGTCATGCCATGCTTAAATCTATATTTTTTCTAGTTCAGTATTCTTAACGTCTCGTTATTTATTTAACTTTTATATTATTTTTAAATATATATTTTAATTAAAGACAAAGTAACGACATAAATAAATATTAATGGCATTAAAAGTTTAAATCTCTACACTTATGCTGTTATGCAACACACTCACATGAATACAAAACTTCGATAAAAGAGTTGGACGATTTACAAAACAATATTCAAAAAAGTGACAATTTGCACTCAATTAAATGTACTCCTGTTAGCTCGCTTATGTGTTACTCAAACGAAAGAATGTATGTAATCTGAGTACGAAATATGCCTAATTTATAACTCTGCTTCGTATGCGAATCCAATGTTTATATAGTACGTCAATTTTAATTAATTATTAATTAATTGATTTTTCTAAGGTATATTTTCTGAACACACGTTAACATATTAATTATGAAAAAATTTACGTAGATATTGTCGAAGAATTAATTTCTCATGATAATATCAATATATTATCGTTAATTGTTTATATAATTATCCAATTAACATGTATTTAATGGACATAATAAGTTAAATAAACCGTACTTTAAGTAATTTATTAATTTATATACGTAAACAATGTCTTAAACCGGATCGGTAACATGAACCTATGCATTTTGGGATTCTCTCTCTTTTTTTGTTCCATCATTTTCTTGCATGTGTATTTCACGTAGTCTAAGGAGGTCCAATGATGGAAGAAATGTTCATAACTCATAAGTAGAGGTAATTTAATTCATTTGAATATTGCTAATTTTTAATCAAAATGTACGTAAGGAATAATAAATTGTACAATTAAAATAACTGTAATTCAATCAATATAAAACTTAACAAAAGACGATCTATCATTGGCGTTAATGATCGAGAAACTTCTCACTTAATAATGGTGTGTCCTACTAATTTTGTATTTCATTTTTTATTCTTCTTCATATACTTTGATCCGTAACTTTTACTAGCTAACTTAATGAAAGACGTTATGTCACTAGACCTATTCTTCACGATCAATCAAAGGGAATATACTCTGTATTCCCAAAAAATTGGAGTAAATCTCATGTGAGATCGTCTTATGTAAACGGATAATTCCAAATTTAAAACTATAAGATGTTATCACAAATATATATTTCTCCGGTTTTAAATGATTGTCCGTTTGAATATAATTCCCCTCACATATATTATACAAACGGGGGAATCATTTCAAACCGAACTGAGTAATTATTACTATTGTCCTGTTGTGGTGGAGGAATTAGTGCTCTCTGAAAACTACTAAATGTTCACTATTTATTCTTTACTAATTGGAAGAGAATAGTTTTTACATTTAAGTCTATTAATCTTTGATTAATTAATCTTATTGCTGCCATATTTTTATTTTCATTACTTGTTATATAACACAAAAATGGAGTAGTATGTACTCCGTATCATTAACAAATTTTTGTTTGTGACAACTCTATCTATCGTGAGTCATAAGACGGATCAAATACATACTAAATCACATGACCCGTTTTATCTTTATTAGCACTAGGTCCGGGTCGGTCCGGTTTGGCAGCCCGGGTCACTTTTTGAACACCCCTACTAGGTTCTAAGTATTTAACCCGGTTTAAGCTTTACAATCGATACTTCCTTTGTACGTATTAAGCAAGACTGCAAGAGTAGCTAAATATTGGAGGTTTTTTAATTTTATTTGATAAACATGTTAATTTAAGTTGAAATCTTGTATGGAGTTTAATTAAACGGGATAGGTCATCATAAAACGCTTTTTTTTCATCATAAAATACTTATATTATTATGTTACGGAGTATAATATAATAAAGTATCAGGAATCATTTACTTCGTATATAATACGTATTAGGATATCAACTTTTTATGCCTGATTTATCATAAGACGATCTTACTAGTGATTGACCGAATAATTTGAAAGTCGAGATTTAGCATGGAGGGTAAGTGGGCCATACGATGTCCAGTTTTAGGTTGATAGCGTTTTCCTTGTTATGTAAATGGGCCAACCCTTCAATTTTCTTCATGTAATTGATATTTCATGTGACCCATTTAGGCCATCTGCCTATGGGTCTATTTTGTCCTTTAAACTGCTCAAAATTCCAAAAAATTCAGATTTTGTGAAAGACATTGTTTGTTTGCAACAATTTGTGTCAAATATATTACGAGTACGATCGGTCCTTAGTCTTTAATTTCTCATTCATTCAATTCTTTATACGAGAATTATTTTTTTGAGGAGAAATGATGAACTTATATAAAGAATTGAATGTAAGTGTTTCACACCATGTTTGGTACTCCCTCCTCTCCAGTATCATTTTCACATTTCTCTTTTAGGAAACTTCAATGTGATGTTTCATTCTCATTTTTAGTACTCTCTCCGAGTTCCTATGATTGATCCGAAGAGAGGGACTTCCTATGATTGACCCGAAGAGAGTGAAATTGATGGGTAAATGTGCACCATATTTATGGCCTAAAATGAGAAGTGGGTAAAAGATCAAACTCAGTCAAAAAATGAATACGTGTCAATGAGAAAAAATCGGAGGGAGTCCATATTTTGGCGTATTATTTATTTGTGACCCACTTTTTTTTCTTCTTCACCTTTATTTTCGTCCACATATTCTATCCTTTTTAATTTCTTTTCCAAAAATCAATGTGAATATTATGATCAATTAATGTATGAGAAAATCTTATTTGTAATGGATATATCGTCACAAATCGATCATAGATAAAATAATACTCCGTAGCATATGGTTGGATAAAACAAAGCACACAATAGTAAAATATTTATCTTTATTTATCCACATAAATACGTACTCCATATTATTTAAGTCATCGTAAATTTGTCACAAACGAGAATTTGCGATAATGTATAGGCAGAATTAAATTGAGGTGAGAGATGATTGTCTAATCCCTAATAATAGTGTTGTAGGCCCTTTTGGGTTCTATATTGACATGATTCAACGTAACAGGGGCACAGTGCTATTATGAGGCATTGAGGCTTCAACTTCATGAATCATGCATCTTCCTCATTCCTCAACTTGGTGCATGTAAAAACGTCGTCGGTGCATCCACCAAAAATTAAAACTATTCTCCCATACGGTTTTACGATAATTTTACTTTGAGATTTTTTTACCTAAGAGATTGATAGATAATATCGTATTATGGTATCATTACCGTATATGGTAAAATGATTGTGTATTATTACGGTCATGATACCGTAATAATAAGATACGAAGTACGTAGTACGGATCGGAGTATCTTCTATCAAAGGTTCATAGGAGATTAGGAGGTGATTGTTATGCAGTACGGAGTAGTAAATTAATAACCACATCGTTCTATCAATGAAATTACCGTGAAGTATATCATTGGAGTTTTTGTGTAAAAACATAAGTTAACTCGATCGTGTGAACATGGTTGTAGTGAACTCGGAATCACTGATTTAGTGGTAGTGTCGGATTCATAAAAACTTCTTTCTGACGTCATGTTGCAGACAATATATATTAAAGCGATGTTTGCATGAAATTTACCGATTTTGAGCCTAGAAGTTGGATACAATACATAGATAAAAAAAAATTGTCGATATCCCGTGACACTCGATTCTTAGATAATATAACAACTCAATGGTTACATATTGTTTTTTTTGTGAGAGAGAATTTCAAACATAGATAATAATTATTGAACAAGATTAGGCCACATACATATGATCAAAGAGTAACAAATTTAAATTTTTGTCACGATCAATATTTCGAGGTGTAAACGATGAAAGTCGATTTATGGAATCTTGGAAATCAGTTTTGGGTCAAAGCTCGACATCAAGTTTAATTCAGGTACAAATTGAATTGTATGAGAAGCGGGCTTTGAGACACCGGATTTCATTCAGGTACAAATTGAAGTTTTGACATGGGCTGTATTAAAACTATATAAGCCCACTTCATTCTTTGGAGTACTTTTTTGGGTCAAAATATAAAATAAAATTGTTTGAATTGTTTTGTATTTTCAAAAATACTTAGAGTAAGTTTAACCACAGACTCATCTTTTTCTCTCGGACTCTGCCACCTCAGCTTTCCACTCATCTTTTATTCTTCAGACTCAGACTCAGACTCATTACAAAATCACACTTTATCCACAGACTCATCTCAGACTCTCTCATCTCACATATATTATTTTATATTATTACTTTTATTTATCTCACCTCAACCTTTTACCTACCTTATTTTATTTTATTATTTTTTTATTTACCTCATCTCACCTCTACTTTTTACCTACCTTATTTTAATTTTTTATTTATCTCATCTCATTTCAACTTTTTACCTACCTTTTTTATTTACCTCAATATCTACGTTTATTTTATAATTCGAATAATTACAATTAATTAATTAATTGTTAAATATATCTTGTGACATAAAAAAAATTTTTATTTCCAAGTGGTTATTATTAAAGGTGTCAATCGGACGGGTGGGTCGAGTTCGGGTTGGATTGTCGGTAGACCTGACAAAAAAGTCAATCGGGTCAGGTGAGTTTCGCGTTAACTTTGGACCAGACCAAATCATTTTGGGTTTTGGGTTTATTATTTTCATCTTTTTTAATTAGAGATATCGACTCGTATTTTATAATAATAGTCGGGTCAATTTCGGATTAACTCGAGTCAATTCAGGTTACGGGTTAAGCTCGGATCTTTAGTTTGAGTATCAAATCAAGTTCGGGTTGACTTATTTGGGTCGGGTCATTCAGGTTACGTACAATATTATTTATCATTTATCATACAAATTTGGTTTTTTCATCTATATACAACTATATCACTTAATACAAATTATTTTGACCATGTGCTTTAGGAGAGAAGTAAATTGAGCTAAAATGGAATGAGTTGAATTAAACTGAACTGAACTGAGTGGAACTGAAATAAATTAGCATGAAATAATAATAATAATAATAATAATAATAACAAATTATATTAATAAAAATAAAAATAAATAATAATGTTAATTATTATATCAAAAATATTAATTATTATTATTATATTAATTATAATTATAATAATAATAACAATAACAATAACAATAACAATAACAATAACAATAGTAGTAATAATAATTAATAATAATAAGTTTAATTATTAATAATATTATAATATTAATATTAATAATCCACATTAATATATATTTAATAGTAATAATATTAATAAAAATAATAATAAGAATAATATTAATTTTTATTATTATATTAATATTAATTATTATAAAAATGTTAATAATAATAATAATAATAATAATACAGTAATAATAATAATTAATATTATTAATAATAATAATTAGTAATAATAATAATAATTTATTTGAATTGAACTGAACTAAAATGAACGGAACTAAACTGAACTGAATGAACGAGTCTGAGGATGAGTCTTTGAAATCCAAGACTCAACTTCAGACTTATCTAAGTCTCAGACCGTCTCAACCACTTTAACAGGTATGAGTCTCAGACTCAAAGAATCTGAGCCTCAGACTTTTATTCAGACTCAACTTCAGACTCCCTTTAAACTTAAATCCGTCTGAGACTCAGACTCGTACCAACCACATTATCCAGGTATGACTCTCAGACTCAATAAATCTGAATCTCAGACTCATACTCAGACTCATCCTCAGACCCCCAATAAACATAGCCTTATAGTACTCCGTATAAGGATACATATGGAGTACAATACAAAAATGGGAAAGATGAAAAGAGAAGTATTATTAACTTAAATATTTTGAGTTTTTATAATATAAGATTGTCTTGTATAAAAAATTGTTGTTTTTATTTGTACAGAAAAATATTTTTGAACTACGCTGAATATGCAACAATAGATGTATTTTCTTTGTATTATTCATTTGTTTAATTATGAAAATATCCTAATCCAAGTACAAGTAAATAAGTAATTAAATAAACACGGTGTATAGTAGAGTATTACGAATTGAAGTAGAGTATGGAGTAATATATTATACACATGCGACAGCGACATGCTCTAGGAGTAATTAGTCAATGATGCATACGGTACGAATTTAACGTAGAATTATTGCTTCTTTGTCAAGCTTCTAGGTTGTTGTAAAGTTTACCCTCGTGTACAAATTTTCCTATCAAATTGTTTCAGGTATGACATTTTTTGAATAAAAAGTGGTTAATTAGTGGATTTCATTACATGTTTTGAGATTTTTTTCTGTAACGGTCTTATGATTACGAACTTACACTCTTATAAAAGACTAACCTAAATGTTGCAAAAACACATACTCCCTCCGAGTTTCTATTATTGTCCCATTTGCTTTTGGGATGAAAATTAAGGAAGGAAAAATTAGTGACTCAAAAAAGAAGTAGGAAGAGAGAAATGGAGAGTAAATGTGAATCACACATTGATGACCTAATAAGAAAAGTGGGACAAATATCAAACTCAGCTCAAAATGGAAAGTGAGACGAAAATAGGAACTCGAAGGGAGTACTATATAACAAATCACCCTGTGCATGCAAATTGATTGAATTATAACGAAGTACTAATACAGTAATACAGTAATACTTCACTCTTTCGCTCTTAATCATTTACGGAGTATTTATTTCTATATCATTTGTAAATAACATTTTAATAAAAAATAAACACATCATGAGAAAAAGATAATGTGACTTTGTTTGCTAAACAACATATTAAGGAAAAATTAGCGGATTCCGGCCTATATAGCAGATTAACCGTCAATCTATTAATTTCTTGTGGTTGGTAAACGACATATTGTGATAGAATATTAGTCGGAATCTACTGTTTGGTAAATATAATGTTAATAAGAGCATATTGAAACATTATATTCAATTATTCATGAAAACAACTCGATTCCGCTATGTAATCTGTTAATTACCAAACACTTTTTATTAATTCTGATAATTTAATTTGATAATCAAACATGTTACTTATTCGTAATACAATCGGCTAACTTTATTCTGCTATTGTTATCCGTTATTACATACGAATCTGCTATTGTATTTGCCAACCTACATACATATATATACATACATATATATATATATATATATATATATATATATATATATATTTGTGGACATGACGTAGGTGCACCCCGACGCGGCCACGCGCGGGTTTGGGTAGGCGAATGAATCTCGTGGTAAGATTGATCTCGGGTCGAAATTTAAATCAAAGTTGGAGTCGCCACCGAATTTTATGGGAATTCGGACCCGTTTGAACTCACTCTACACTTAGGCGTTTCATGTACAAAACACGACCCGCTTTTAGTGGTAGAGCTTATGAGTTTGTCCCTTTGCATTACGATACCGACGCCGAGTTATCGGATATAGTGCATCGAATGACTCTCGTATGCCAACGGTTTCGGACATCCGGAAACCATGGTTCTGAGTAAGGGGTGAGGGTACGTGCGTGTTGGGAAGCCCACGAAGGACACCCAACCCCGCCCGCTCTTTAGCGGCCTCTACTAAGATACTGTTCGTGTTCGTGTACGCGCGTTAGTGAAATGACTAAATGTTATGCAACCAATATTTTAGCTAAGCATATGAATTACGTGTGAACTACGTCATTTTAATGCATCTAAATTATTGTCGAAGTTGTTTAACATCTGATGTTCATTTAAGGCAATAAATGGCAAACATCGAAAATAGAAAACTCGTAAATAAATTACAAATTACACGGGCGGAATACAACCCGGAGTTCACAATACAACTAGCGATAAAATAGAATAATCGAATTAGAAAACGGTAAACACTAACTATAAACGGACCCGTAAATAGAAAATGTAAGCTAAACTGTAATTAGAATAAATGGACGAACTTCGATTAAATACACATTATATTGTGCATCAATCGAAGGACGGAGACTTTTAATACGTGCTCACGTATGGGACCGAAGCGTGGTGCTAACTTGATCCCGGGTCTCGATGCCTTGTCCCGACTTATCATATTGAAAGATTGATGTCTAGACTAGTCATGTGTCGGATATGACTAAGGAGTCGTCGACACAAAATTAGTCGTGTAAGGCATTAGTCAAAGTCGTAAAGGTGACTAGAATATAATGTGATGCATGGTTTTTGAAAATATAGGCACGTGATTGACTTTACACGTGTCGACCGAAGTCGTAAAAAAATGACGAGGCTCGGATGATGAGATAAGCGCTCGTTTTGCTTGGACAAAGAAGTTCACTCGACCGAGTCATGGCAAGGACTCGATCGAGTGGGCATCTGTCAAACCTTCTGCCCAGTTTTTTGGGAGCTACTCGATCGAGTAGCCTATGGCACTCGATCGAGTGCCCCCAGTACGAGCTACTGCTCATTTCGAAAAGATGACAGTTTCGTTTTGTTTATTCAAAAATCGATGATCGGCCGAGTTACGTAAAAATATTACGTGATTTAAACTCAACTCGATTTTCGGTGCTATAATCGTGTGCTATACGATTATAAGACCGTCATCTGGATTTTATAGAAAATGTTGTTATTGGATCGAAAATTTTGATTAGTGACGAAATTGTCTCCCTCCGCGTCACGACATCGATACTAATCCTTACGGATTATGTGATGTCGATTTTCACGTCAATGGGTTCCGTACTAATATCGGAAATGGAATCGGACGCGTTCAACTACGTACGACCACGATCACGTTACGCCCTTGAGTGCTTGGGGCGGCGCTCCTCGAAAGGGTGCCACCTCCATCGCGGCTCGTAAAGGGATTAAACGGACTTGTAGCGGTCATCGTAGTCAAACGTGTTCAAATCCGAAAGTGATATTATTATATATATATATATATATATATATATATATATATATATATATATATATATATATATATATATATATATATATATATATATATATATATATATATATATATATACACGGTACATAAATATGAGTGACGAAAATTGAAATGCAATAATATAAATGTTATTGTTAGCGTACATAAATAAAATGTTAGATTGCGATAAATAAAATGTTAGTGTTAGTATATTAATAATAATAATAGTACATATATATATATAATCGAAAAGAAAAGAGAAAAGAGAAAGAGATGTCGGGATTTGAATTACACCCTCAACCTACATGCTTAATCTCGGAAACGAACTCGTAACGTAGCGGCGTGTGCGCGGGAGTGTCGAGAATGTAGGAGGAGTTATGGTGTGATTGGTTTGGGAGAGGTTGCTCTCGAGTCTTTGACGAGTTTTGATCTCGGGATTTTGAATGTATTTGTGTGTGTAGATGATGGATGATTGAAAAAGTTGTAAGGTTGTAGTGTAAGGTGATTAAGGTTGTGAAACGTGGGATGATTAGGGTTGTGTAAGTGTTGTGTATGTTGTGAATGTGAGGGGGTATTTATAGACACTCTCACGGTTTAGGGTCACTCGATCGAGTGGCCCTAGATGCACTCAATCGAGTGAGCCACAAAAGGGCGCCAGTTCATTTTTTGAAAATCCACTCGATCGAGTGGGCTCATGTCACTCGATCGAGTGGTTAGGCGGGTGAGCCTATTTAGGAAAGGTTTGACTTCTTTGAATTTTGAATTTGTGGCTTGGCGCTTGTTCTAGAAGCTTTGTATTTGGCTGGTTTATGTTACGGATTCGTTCTTGACCGGGTTTTGACCCGGTTGCTAAAAGACGGTTTTATTTCCGGTGTTGGTGTTGGCCCAAATTAGTCTCATTTTATTGGAAACGATCCACTGAGCCTGGATTTGAGGTCGGTTTTGAGAGATTTGCACTCTGCTAAATGCCCGCGTCGGATACTATTGATTCCGAGTTCGTATTCGAGTGTATTAAGTCACGTTCACGTCCGATCATCATCGAGTGTTTTGTCGAGAACTGCTAGACACTAGCAGGCAAAATGCGGGTGTCTACAATATTAATATTAATAATTTGGTTATGACCATGGTCGATTATTAGTCTACCCGACCACAACTAACTAACTTGCTTTAACTTGATCATCTACCGAGGAAAACGGCCTGGAGTGTCTCACTCTCACTGAGGCACTTTAGCTTAATTATTTAGCTACTTATTCTTTGCACATTGACTGAAAAGGTAGGGACTAAGGGATTACATTACTGTAATGTTGTACTGGTAATTGGTAGAGTCAAAGCAAAAATATACGATAGGTTTTACGAGTATTATACGTAGACAAATTCTTGTTTGTAACGGAATTATCCGTCATAAACGTGTAATGGATCAGATAATACCTATTCGGGTGAATAAGACAAATCCATGTGCCACCCACGCACTAACATTGTCTTTTCTAATCCAATGATATTATTTGACCCGTCACAAGGGAGACTTACTCTTATATGTACGGAGTATATGATTTCATTTATACAAAATGTACGGACGACGGAGTATATTATAATGTACGGAGTAATTGTTTGGGTTGAGCAAAAATACACGACGGAGTATAAATTTTGAAATATACGATACAAATATCATTATATCATACGATACAGATATGTAATACTCCGTATCTTACGAAGAGTTCACGACATGTTTACGTCGGAAACATGCCACTAAAGTGTACATATCGTTATATCGATATGTATCATGTATGATCGATCGGTACATGCATGATTGTGGACATGACATAGGTCCACCCCGACGCGGCCACGCGCGGGTTTGGGGAGGCGAATGAATCTCATGTGAGATGGATCTCGAATTGAAATTTAAATCGAAGTTGGAGTCGCCACCGAACTTTGTGAGAGTTCGGGTCTAATCGAACCCACTCTATGTCGTAGTGGGCCGTACACAAAGTACGGCCCATTCCGATTTCAGAGTTTATTGGGTTCGTCCCTTTGCATTGCGATACCGATACCGACATTATCGGTAATCGGGTATTGAATGACTCTCGTATGCCAATGGTTTCGGACATCCGGAAACCACGGTTCTGAGTAAGGGGTGAGGGTACGTGTTGGGAAGTTCACAAAGAACACCCAACCCCGCCCGCACTTAGCGGCCTCTACTAAGATATCGTTCATTTTTGGTGTACGCGTGTTAGTTTGACGGTTAAATGATATGCAAACAAGGCTTTTTAGACTAAACATGTCAATTATGTTTGTTCTACGTCGTTTAATGCATATTGAACTAAGTCGAAGTTGTTTTTGCATGTGAGATTCGTTTTAGTACAATAAAACAAAAGAATGCCAAAATAGAAACAAACGGGTTAGTAATGGTATAACGGTTTGGAAAAAGATTAGAATGACATAAATAATATGATGCAAGGTTTTGAAAAGATTAAGACACGTGATAGACTTGACGCGTGTTGACCGAAGTCGTTAAAAGGTTTTATCGAAGCTCGAAATATGTTGAAGGCTCACGGATTTGTCGTGACAAAGGCCACTCGATCGAGTCATGGTTGGACTCGACCGAGTGGACTTCGGGAAAAGCCTTCTGTTCGGATTTTTAGATGCCACTCGATCGAGTCATAAAGGGACTCGATCGAGTGGTCCTCAAAAAAAGCTTTCTGGTTCTGTTTTGGGGTGTCACTCGACCGAGTGGCTATAGCACTCGATCGAGTGCCCCCCTGTTATTCGCAATTCTCGAAATTGCTTTTAATTTTTGAAAACCGATAATTTCGTTAAGTTGTGTAAACATATGGCATAATTTGTACCCGACTTGAAATTTTCAAAACTCGTAAATATTTGATATTCAACTATGAAATCGGTATCCAATACTTAGAGTGATTGCTAGAAAAAGAGACGTTTTTAGAAATTGCTTTGAATTGAAACAGACTCTCCGCGTTGCAATGTCGTATTAGTCTTTTTAGGACTGTGTGACAATTACTTTTGCATCAATGAGAAAACGGTTTTGTTTGATTGATTCCTTTAGATCCGATATTCAACTATAGAGTTGATATCGAATCCTTAGGGACGACTCGTTATTGCTAATTACGATAGTAATAATAATATTAGAAACGAAACAAAACGACGACGACAAATGATGACAGACGACGGACGAAAGAGAAAGAGACGTGAGGAAGGAGAAGAAAAAGAGAGAAATTGGGATTTGTAACACCCTCAACCTACATGCTAATTTCGACCTCGATCACGGACTCGTAGTAACGACGTTTGCGTAGGAGTAACGAGCATATAGGAAGAGTTAAGGTGTTGTATTTTTTTGGTATAGTTTGCCTAAGATTTCTAGGGAGAATCGGGACGGTATTTCGGTATGATTTTGAAGGGTTACAACCCTTAAACCTAAGGACCTGTTACGAGTATTAACCGAAAAGACAAAAGTAGAGGGATAACAATTATATCTTATTTGCAGCGGAACAACGTATTAATAAGAAGTATAATAAACCCAAAATATATATAATCTCCACGGATAGAATAAATAATCTTCACGGACAAGGATAAATAATCTCCACGGACAAGAATAAATAATCTCCATGGACAGAATAAAGCACCCCAAACGTGATGCCTTCTTTGGTATCCACACGGGTACGGAACTGCGACGTATATGTTAGTAGAAGGGTTTTGTGAGACGGTCTCACAAAATTCTCTCTCTAATAATATATGAATCAATACTCACAATGGTATCATTTGGTTCATCATATGAACCTCCTTATATAGGAGAGATAGATTACCTACTTAACCTAGAAGTTATTCCATAACTCCAATCTTAGTAAAATTCTTTTCGGCGGGTCTGTCTAATGCATATTCTTAACATACACCCGTGTGCTTGGTTTAGTATCTCAATACCTATGACTCAAGGAACTTAGTCATCAACCAACTCACACACCAGTCATTTAAGGGTATTCAAATGTCCCAACACAATACCCTGACTAGAGACAAAATAATTACATCATCCAAATAGAGTTCCACGACTAAGTCACGTACTTAGTGATCTATTTCATTAATGTAAATTATTTAGGGACAAAACTCGGTTACATTAACCAAATGACAATATGTCATAAATATATCAATTATCGAAATAACTCCCACTAAACCAAACACCTCTAAAAGTACTAAGACCACTCGCCCATGTGTCTTATACCGATCATAACCAATATGATCTTTATGTAGAGAAGGTTTCGGGACATACAACATTTGTATCGGTTATTTACAAGTATATGATCAATCTACCTTATCTCAATTAAGGCAAACTGTTAGTTTCATAAGCAACAATTGCTTCATAAACTTTAAAGTAGTTGGGTGTGTGCTTAATTCGTAATCATACGTCTATTTGCTTCAAAAGCAATAGAACACTAACTTTAGTTATAATATCAGTCATAAAGTTATCCTTTGGAACCGTTCCAACACACAACTTCTTATCCAAAACAAAATTGACTGAGATTACAATCTCACGTCATCTTTGTCTATTTGGAAATATGAATCGTTGTAACTTGTTTACAATAATTCGCTTATCACATCATGCGCATCTCTTAAATAATTCTTCTTTTGCTTCTTAAGCGCAAAGGAACAATTCTTAGATAGCAATTTAGTGACACTCACTAGATTAGTATCTACTCGTCATGCGAGCACACAATAAACACATTTCTTGCAAAGTCTCATAGACGAAAGCAATCAAATGTCGTTTAGTTAGAGAAGTATGTCACTCACATACCAAATCATAACGATAAATGCACTCCCACTAGCCTCTTGTACACATTGTCTTTCTTCGTCTCAAAGGAAAACAAACATCTTTGAATTACCACATTAAGAACAAAGATACTACTCCATAATACTTGCTCCAATCAAATTGGATCATTCACATTTGTCTAACAATTTTAATAATATGAAATTCATACGAAGTGTCGCACACATCATATTGCATCCCTATCAATAAATGTATTTCACATATATATGTCCAAAACTCATCATAATGAGTGATGACATTCAAAATGCTAAAACAATCTTAATAGACTTAAGCATAATGTTGTAAAAAGGGTTTTTCATAGTCATTACTATGAGATCAATCCTTAACTACCAACTATATGCTTCATAGATACTCTTATATCAATCTACATCGTCTTTATATTGAAGACTATTCTTCACTATAAGACCCATTTAACCAAAGTCTATACCTGGTAGTTATGGTATATAGATTCTATTAGATTTTATGTGACTTTTGGAGTCTTTGCCCATTATTGTTTCATCATAGGTCAAACCTATGTAGGGTAATATTTTACAGCTAAGATGATCATGACTTTTCATGGATGCATCAATATTCTTTACAACTGTTGAAGAGAAATACTGTTAATCTTGAACAATTTCAAGGTCGATTCTACTCCCACTGTTTCTATTAGAAATCACATATTTTTAAAAGAAACATACCACTCCATGAAACAAAACAGTTTTGCTCTTTGGATGGTTTGTAGAATTAATATAATACCCCTAATAAAACACATGCCATAATTGAGTCTAAGTTCTAGAAAACAATTTTCTTTAAACTTGACTTGATAATTAAGAAAAGACTTTTAAGAACATTTTCAATTCATATCTCATATGGTATCTATTCTCCGACTTATTACATGGATAATCTCATCAACATTTGTACAAAGACTTTTATAGTGCATAAGCTTCTAAAGCGTCAATAAAATCTGCATAACTCATCATAGACCAAATCATATCAAATATGGTTCGATGTAGTTTGAAACACTTTTAACTACTTCTAAGATGATCACAATCTTTTAGTTCAATTCCTCCCTGTTTCAATCATATCGAACAACTCGTACCAACTTATCAAGTTGATCTTGTACTTTGAACAATTCAAAGCATTCAGTTTCAAATTTCATCAAATGAAAAAAACCATATGCGTTACCCATTTTTTGCAACATCACTAGTTAAACTCACACGTATCTGTATATGTGTGATCCAACAAGTTTAAGTACCCTCCCTCTACAAATAATAGGAGACACTTCTAATGTCATTTATCCATCTAAACAAGATCCATTTACCTCATTTGATCCTTATCAATAAAGTTTATAATTTCATCATTATGAAACTTATTCTTATGTTTCCTGTTTCATGGATTAAGGACAATGTCATAATAGGTAAAACTTGAGTCAAGGGACTTGAACCTTTTGGTTGTTATGTTACAAATAAAAGCATTCACTACTAGGAATGTAGAACTCAACAATCATGTTAGCCTTATTGTACCTCATACTCTTGCAAAATAAAGAGCAACAATTGTTCTACTTTTATTAAAACTTTTCATGCCCATACATGAAAAAGAATCAATATTCTTGCTTATGACTAGTACAAGAATAACAATTATTCATTTCCAGTATTCAGCTTTATGGTAAATTAAGTGATTTTCCTTTTATATATGAAACAACAACGTTTGTCAATTTCATCATAAAATACTTCACTTATATACCATTATTCCACCCTCTTTGAGCCATCACATCCACAATGTAATAGTTGCATTTAGTATCTTATACCAAAACAATGGAATGAAAGTAACAATTACTCTAGTAACATACACACCAGAAGTCATACTTTAATAATTGATTTGCAGATTTTCTAGACATTTCTAGAAACTATCTACCAATGTCATATATTTGTCATTACATTAATGACTAAAATAAAATTGTACCTAATCTAAATTTGGCAACAAGTTTGGGTATGCTAACAATTATCCTTCCCTTACTTTAACCAACATCTTAGATTCATTAATCATTATCTCAAGCAATTTTCTTAATGAACTCCTAGAACATTAGTATTATTTACCTTCTTGATACAATGTTCAATCGTCTTTTAACATCTCATGCTAGAAGGTGGGAAACCTTATTAAGTCACATGTTTATTCATAATAAAGTAACCTAAATTTAGGACTAATTGAAACTCTTTCAATTCCTAATTCTAGAAAAAAGCATCCAAAATTTCCTGATTATCAATATAATCACGTCATCGTATGACATGGATTAATTAGTCATCTTTAACATTTTCCCACTTAATGGGAACGATTCTCTTTATTGAAACAATTGATTTTAGTACTTATAGTAGGCATCTCCATGACTCTAATTATACAGTCCATACTGTACATTGACACTGGTTATAATTTGTCGAAATTATCCTTCCCAAGGACAAAATCCAAATCTCTAATTTTGAAAACAATTCTCAAGATACCAATCGACAAGGTTGAACAATTCAAAGTCATCTTTAATAAATGTGATAAAGGTGACTAACTTACAACTACAACTATATGCAAAGCAAAACGATAATTAATATTAACAATCTTAAACAATTTTAAGACAAAATCATGAAAACTACCCTCAAGTTCGCATAATATTCCAAGATCCTAAACCTTTTGTTGCTCAAGTGAACTTGGGCTCACTACTCAAGCTCCAAAAGTAAAGGTAGACAACAAACTTGTGTGGACATGACATAGGTCCACCCCGACGCGGCCACGTGCGGGTTTGTGGAGGCGAAAGAATCTCCATATGAGAATGGATCGAATTGAAATTTAAATCGAAGTTGGATTCACCACCGAATTTTGTGGGAGTTCGGGCCCGTTCGAACCCACTCTATATCGTAGTGGACCGTGTACAAAATACGGCCCATTTCCGATGTCAGAGTTTACCGGGTTCGTCCCTTTGCATTTGATACCGATACCGACTTGATCGGATACCATGTATTGAATGACTCTCGTTGCCAATGGTTTCGGACATCCGAAAACCATGGTTCTGAGTAAGGGGTGAGGGTACGTGTTGGGAAGCCCACGAAGGACACCCAACCCCGCCCGCACATTAGCGGCCTCTACTAGGATATCGTTTGATGTTTTAATACGCGTGTTAGTTGAACGATGAAATGATATGCAAACATTATTTTCCCTAAACATGCGAGAAATTGAACGGGTTGCTAAGTCGATTTAATGCAACTAAAATTTAACGTCAAAGTTGTATTTTAGCATGTGAGGTTCGTTTCAGTATAATAAAACAAACGAAAAGAAGAAGTTGCTAAAAAGATGAACAAACGTGTTAGTAACGATTGAATAAATTGAATGAAAATATGAATGCGATGAATAATGTAAAAATATATCGAGATCTGAAATATCGCTAAAAAGACGCTGTTTTGTCCAAAAAACGATGTTCGAAAAATAACAAAACGAAGAACGGGTCGCGTTCCAGCCTGCTGGGTGACTCGCCCGAGTCAGGCGCGACTCGCGTCTCGTCCTGTTTTCGATTTTTTTTTTGAAAAAGCGATGATTTTATTAAATCGCGTACAAATATTGCACAATTCGTACTCGATTCAATATTTTCGATATTCGTTATATTCGATTATGAAATCGATATCAAATATTCGGAATAATTTTGGAAAAGATAAAAAGGTTTGCGAAATCGTTTTGTAGAAAAAACGATGCTTAAGGAAAATTGAGAAAAAGCGAAGAAAAAGAGCCGCGGGTTTCAGGCTTCCGCGCGAGTCGCCTGGGAGGGGCGCGACTCGCGTGGAGGTCTGTCCCGGTTCGGGTTTTTCGAGAAATCGTTAATTTCGCTAGATCGCGTATAAATATGAATTAATTTATACTCGATTTATGCTTTCGATATTCGTCGTATTCGATATTCGATTATGAAATCGATATCGAATATTCGGAATGACTTTTAGAAAAAGTTTTATAAGATTGTTTTGAAAAGAATTTGAACGAAACACAAAAGAATGTTGGTTCTCTCCGCGTTAAAATCGTCATATTTTGTAAAAAGTAACGATTTTTAGCATCAACGAGATTAATGTAATTCTTTTAATACGATACTTGATTAGAGAATCGGTATCATATTTTTAAGAATATTCGTTATATGAAAATAGTTTTTTGTAGTATCGATATTAGATGAAAAAAAAACGATAACGACCCTTAAAAAAATGGACGACCGATGACGACAAAAACGAAGAAGGAAACGAGAGAAGGGAGGGAAGAAAAGAGAGAAATCGGGTTTGATTACACCCTCAACCTACAGGCTCTTGTTGACTCAGATCAGGGCTCGTCGGACTGTGGCTAAGGCACGGGAGCGTCGAGTTAACCTCGGTGAGTTTGTGGTGGTTTTGGTCGGACGTGAAGGGTGACGGGTCTAAGGCCGGTTTTTGTAGTCTCGGGTTACACTATCGGTTTCTCGATGCAAAGTGTAAGAGTCTCGAGGTGTATGAATATGGTTCGATGTAATTGATGTGAGGAATTGTCGGTGTATTCAATTGTTGTGTTAATGTGCATGCAGAGGGTCCTATTTATAGGAAAAGAAAGTTGAGAGAGGTATCTTACTTGGACAACAAGAAATACCGGTTTGGATAGGAAACATAAGAGTTTGAAAGGAACGAGAATTCCGTTACTTGGTGAAGAAGAAAGGGAATCCCGGTTTGGGAAGGGGAGCTCGGCTGAAACAGGCTACTCGGCCGAGTGTTTGATTTAATGTTCGGATGAATTCCTACTTGAGATCGAATTCTACCTTAAACGGAATTGTTTAATACTTGTGCAGCTGATTTTTTGTAGTATTCGAGCTCGAGTCGGTCACGTGAGGTGACACGGCTGACCCACAAGTCTCGAGAAAATATCTTTGACCGGGTTTGACTCGGTCGCTAAAAGACGGTTTTGCCCCTGGTGTCGGATTCGACCCAAATTAGTCTTATTTGACTCGAAATGACCCGCTGGGCCTGGTTTAGAGGTTGGTTTTGTGAAATTTGTACTCCGTAAAAATCCCAAGCTAAATATCCATGATTTCGAGCCCATTTCCGAGTATGTTAAAGCATGTTTGCGTCCGATCATCATCGGGTGTTTGTCGTAAGCTGCTATAGACACCTGACAGTAAAATGTGGGTGTCTACAGAGCCCCCACTCTGACTGAGGCTTGGACAGGGCGAAAGTCAGAGTAGCTACCAGGTCAAATGAAGACCTAGCAGACTTCCGATCGGGTCGTTTAAAGTCCATTAGACTCTGCGTGAAGGGCCCGCCGGCCACAGACTAGAAATGTACCTGAGCCGATGATAATAACTCCGTGGGTAATTGGACTTATAAGTCTTGGGTGTGCCTATATATGGGCCCATCCCGTCAAATGCCGCTGGGGAGTTATGTGAATTGCACGGTCCTGCTTGAGTCGTCCTGTACATGATTTATGCAAAGTTGCAAAGTTTTGCATTTAACATTTGTAGGAAAATGACTCGCGCGGGAAATAAAAAACTTTTAAGAAAGGTTTTGAATTTTTGGATTTGAAAATTAGAGAAATTTTGAAAACTAGAGTATTATATGACTCTGAAAGGGAATAGGAATGCTCGGGATGACTTAGCTAGATCCTAGGATAAGGTCTGTATGCTAAATCCTTTGGGATTAGGAATCCTCAGGTGAGGAGGAGAATCCGGTTTCATGCTATAAATACCCTCTCCTGCTACACAATTTTTCATAATTCCCACAATTCCTTCTTTCACTTAAAGAAAAACAAACCCTGAGAAATTTATTCTTCTTTTTTAGAAATCCAATTATGGGAATCGATCGATTAATTGGAATGCTGCAAGAATGGTCTCAATTTTTCAGAGACGCAGATAAAGTCATTCTGAATCAGAATGGTGTTACCCAATTATTTACGATTCGCCAGATGCAAGTAGACCGTCACTTTTTGGATGCTTGCTTGTCCTACTGGGACGATACTTATCATGTTTTTGGTTTTTCTCGAGGCGAAATCTGTCCTATCCCTGAGGAAATTGCTGCTGTAGGAGGGTGGAACCCCATACTTCGCCCTGCTATCCCGTTTTCGGTTCATGACCCGAGGAGAAAGTTACGGGAATTTTTAGGACTTTCTCATATGGAGGTATCCCGTATGCTGGAAGAAGATACCGTTTCCTTAATTGATTTGGCTGAAAAATTTATAAACCCAGATGACGTCCGGGTCAGGCCGGTCCATAGTCGTAGGGCCTTTACTTTTTGTATGCTCCATGTTTACGCTTTTGAAGGCCACATGGATTTATTATCTTGCATGGGTCATGTCCGACTCTTCACTGTGGCCGATTTGATGGAAACGGAGCATAGCCCGGCTTGGCTGATTACGGGAGAGATTATCCAGGGTTTGGATAATCGTAAAAGGGATCCGTCAACCCGGTTGACTGGGAGTACCCGTCTTTTACAGGTATGCCGATTTTTTGATTTTTTTGCGATTTTCCGGCTTTTCTCGGTTTTCGCGATTTTTTTTGACGCGGTTTTTGACGACTTTTCGCGATTTTGATTTTTCGCGGGTTTTTTCAGCTGTGGCTGTTCGAGAGGTTATCGATCTTGGACCCTCCCCTAGATGTGAGCCGATATCAATCTAAACAAGTGATGACGAGGAGACGGACCGTTGCCTTTTCTCGCCTCAACACCCAAAAATACTGGGATGAAGTGCTGTCCTTCCATGAAGGCCCATTGATCCGTTGGACCGTCCCATGATGGCCCATTTATGTCCGGACCGGCTTAGAGTCTCGAGATAGGGCTCGATATCAGGTAATCCTATCTTTTAGACAAACAATTCACCTCTTTCCCGATCGCATACTTAGGCAATATGGTCGGGCCCAAAAAATCCCGGAAATCGAGGCAATCGTGAGTGAATCTACTCAGTTGACGGACGTAATGTGTGACACCTGGATGCAAAGGTGGTATACACGAGCTACTTGGTCCGTTCCTAAGAATCCTCATTTGATCTGGGTATCCAATTCTTATGTGAGATGGACAAAGGCAGACTCTGCTAAAGCCAAGCTGCTTTGAAGACTGACGAGGCTTTCGACCTGTTGCGTCGGGAACATGCTAAAGATAATAGAAGCTTCTTTGACAAAGATGCTACTCCGGCAAGTCAGAAAGGGAAATCTAGGACTCAGACTGAAGGGTCCAGTACTAAGGGTGCACGGGGGAAAGTGAGCCCCCAGACGGATTTAGAAAGGAGACTTGGCCCAAGACTGGCGATCAAGGATCGACTTGGTCCTCGAGACAGACTTTCCGAGCCCGTACGAGCTCGGCTTGGACTGGTGCAAGTGACAGAAGACCCAAAATCGAAGAAGCGGGTTCGAGCAAAAGAAATTCCCCTTGTGATTAGGGAACGCTCGCCCCCGCCCCGTCGGCCTCGGGCTCCGCGTGACCCGAAAGATAAGGGGAAAGGAAAAATGTACGAGTAGTCTCCTAAATTTATTATTTAAGTATTACTACTATTTTTGTGGTGTGATTTTTTTTTGTGATGTATTTTTGAAATTTCCAAGTTTATCGGTTTTTTTCATATAATAAAAGACATATTAGTGAATACCGTTCCCATCTTTTCGTCATTGCAGTGGTTGTACCCTTTTGAGGAGTTGCCTACGTATCCATAATTAATGGAATCAAACCTTCCGTAGTTCAGAATTTTTTTGCAATTTTCGAAATACATCAAGATTATTAATTCGAGATGCGTGACAGTAGGATAAGTAATCCCAACTTCTCGACTTGCTTAAAATTTTGAAAACTTATAAAAAGACAAATTTTTATAAATTTTTGCAAATGACATTGAGGTAGGGTTTAAGGGTAGTAACGCTTCAACTGGTTCAAGTTGGTTGGGTTGACGAACTCGTTCCCGTCCAAGTCTGTCAGCATTACTGCTCCTCCCGAAAGGATTTTCTTCACTAGATATGGCCCAGCCCAATTGGGTTTGAATTTTCTCCTTGGGTCAACTGGTAGCAAAGCTCGCACAGATTTTAGGACTAGATCGCCCTCTTTGATATTCCTGGGCCTAACTCTTTTATTAAAGGCCCGTTGAATTCTTTTCTGGTATATCTGAATATTATTCAGGGCTCGAGATCGCCGTTCGTCCAAGAGAACTAGCGAGTCGTATCGGGCTTGGACCCAATCTGCTTCAGGTACCTGACTTTCGAGTAAAATTCTGAGGGATGGTACTTCTAGCTCGACTGGCTGGACCGCCTCCATTCCATATGTCAGATAGTATGGAGTTGCTTCGGTTGCAGTTCGAATTGATGTTCGATATCCCCATAAAGCAAAAGGTATCTTGTTGGGCCAGTCCCGATAATTCTCAGCCATCTTTTTAAGTATGGTGACAATTGTTTTATTAGCTGCCTCTACCGCTCCATTCGTTTGGGGACGGTAAGGTGATGATGTATGCCTTTGAATCTTGTATTTTTCCAACAAGGTGGCAGTTTCAGCTTGAAAGTGGGTCCCGTGGTCACTGATGAACTCGTGCGGAATCCCGTATCGACATATGATTTTGTTTTGAATGAACTTAGCCACATGTTTGGCATTCAAGATTCGGTACGATTCGACTTCGACCCATTTAGTGAAATAGTCGATAGCCACTAAAATGAAACAGTGACCCCTGTCTCGGAAGGGTTTACTTTCCCGATTATATCAATTCCCCATGTCGAGAATGGCCATGGTGATGTCATAGTATATAATAGGGACGAAGGCATATGCTGTACATTGACGAAAATCTGACAGTTATGGCAGTGTTTGACATACAACTGACAGTCAGTTTTCATGCTATTCCAATAATAGCCGAGTCTCGTGATTTTCTGGGCTAGCTGATAACACGCAAATTTAGACCGTTTTACCCCCTATTTTCACTCGTATTTGACTCGATTTTGTGTGCTTTAACGTCAATATAACTCATTTTTGACTATATTTCGTATTTTCTATTTTGAATTTGGTTTTTTCGTATTTGTCGTCTTTTTCGTAGAATTTCGTACTGCTTTTGCGTGTTTTTGTCTTTTAGGTACGTGTTCGTGAATAAAGAGGCGAATTGAAGCTAGAGGAGCAAGTCAAGAGATCGATTCAAACCCCAAGTCCAAACCCAAGGGGTGAAACCTTGAGCGAAAAGGAAAAACAATAGTCCGTTGGGCATCTTCACCGGAGAGGTCGAACTTCAAATGAATATATCTAGAGTTCTAGACCTCGGATCGAAGCGATTGTAGTTGGAGGTGAAAGCTCATCTTCTTAGCTTTCCAACGACATATCACACGCCCCAATCGGAGTTCAAACGAGAGAGTTATAGCCCTTTGAAGTCACAGGGCGAAATTTCACCCGATGAGATTTGACCGGGCGAAATTTCGCCCGACGGTGTTCCTCCCAGAATGACATTTCGGACAAAAAAAGTTCATAGGATGAAATTTCACCCTATGAGTTGACCGGGCGAAACGATCGGGCGAAATTTCGCCCGCCGGGTGAAATTTCGCCCACCGGGTGAAATTTTGCCCGATGGAAAAATGTGTCAAAAACCGCAAAATGAGAAGAAAATTTCAACGGGTGAAATTTCACCCGGTGGGATTAATTCGTCAATCCGCAGGGCAAAATTTCACCGGATGGGAATGATAGGGTGAAGTTTAGTTGATGGGAATTGAAGTATTGGGCTTCCACTTTTGGGCTTAAAGAATTAGGGTTTTGTGACCCCTCTTTTCTCTCCTCTATATATATGTAACTCCTCATCATTTGAGGAGGAGACACCATTCCATAACTCCACCACAACACTACCTAAGCCATTAGTAGATTAGTAGTAGATTATATTAGTAGATTATTATTAGCTTATTAGTAGATTAATTAGTAGGGAGATTTTTGGAGGGTGACAATCCAAAAATCTCCACTTATTATTAGATCTAATTAATTAGTGTGAAGACTCCGTCTTTAGTGTAATCAAGTTTTTATTGAAGTTATTTTGGAGATTTTCGAAGGGTTAGTGACAAATCCATTGCTATCTTCATCAAGTTTCTCCTTATTTTTATTATTATCGTTTTCCTCCATAGTCGGTATATTTCTCTTCCTCTCCCTAATCTCTAGTTAGATTTAATTTCATTCTAGATTTAATCTCTTGTCTAGATCTAATTTAGTTGTTGTTTTCCGTAGATTTAATTGTTATACTTGTTTTAATTGATTTCTCCTTAGTTATTGTTTTAGTAGTTTCCATTATGAATAGTGAGTAGATTTCTTGTTAGGGGGTTAAGGGAGGAAGATTTTGGGTAATTTGAATTGAGGGATGTTGGTGGGTTGTTTGCTTGTTGATTTATCAAGTTTAAGTTTTTTTGTGTCTTTGTTGACCTAGACTGCAGCTAGATTGACCTTGACTCATTTCTATCAATATGGGTAAACTCGGGGTAGAAGTTACCTTAACTTGAGACTTACCCTTTCGCCACGAAAGCGGGTATAGGTGGGTTGGATGAATAAACCGAACGGTGGCATTCTTCCTTATCGACGTTGTGACTAAAACCCGATTCTGAGATTCGTAGACCCCAATTTCTGATTCCCGACTCCCCCTAACACCTTCTCCTTATTAGACTAGCTTCTCGTAGTTATAGCTTTTTAGTATAGACTAGTGTAGAATTAACCCGAAAACCCCAAAAATAGACCCCCAAACGTGCTTAGAATTTGACTCGACCGACTTCCCATAGACCGTCCCTGAGGATCGATCCCTGACTTACCGCTACTACGTAGTAGTTAGTTGGAGTTTATAAATATTGTTTGATCGTGTTAGATAGGCGACAATCTGACGCGCATCACTAGCATATGGGCATTCATATGCGGGCCATTTTCACCATCATGTACCTCAGCCATGACTCTTTCGGCTTGCGTTTTGTCAATGCATTGGAGTAAAGCCCCCTGTGCTGTCTTCTTATATAATTGTCCATCGTCTGTGCGGATGAACTGGGCGGCTCACCTTCGCAGGGCTTTCTTGGCCCGGTTCTCAGCTCCCGGAGGATATTCTCCCGACGTTAAGTAGGTCAGAATAGCCTGATACCAATGTTCTGGATCAGTTATTTCAATGTCTTGGATAGCGTGAATATATGCTGGCTCAGATCGTCTTTCAACGCAAATGGGCATGCTGGTCAGATGCGCTGGGATATTCAGTAAAGATGCTAATTTTGAAAGAGCATCTGCAAACTGGTTTTCTTCTCGAGGTAGATAGATGTACTCCACCTTTTGGAACTGTTTTTCGAGAACCCTTACTCGCGCTTGGTAAGCCACGAGATTTGCGTTTCGAGTCTTCCATTTTTTTAGGGCTTGATTTATGACTAAAGACGAGTCACCGTGGACCCGGAGATTTGTTACTCCTAAATCAGCGGCGGCTTGCAGTCCGTGAATGCACGCTTCATACTCGGCTGCGTTGTTAGTCACGTCAAAATCTAGCTTGATGGATAACAGGGTGTGTTCCCCTTGTGGCGAGATCAATAAAATCCCGACACCAAACCCTCGAAAGTTGGACGCCCCATCAAAATATAAATCCCATGTTTCGGTGTCAGTATGGAATATATCCTCATCTGGGAAGGCCCAGGTATCGCTGTGTCCCTCATCGGATATCGGGCTATCAGCGAGGAACTCGGCTACTACCCGGCCTTTGATGGCTTTCAATGGTACGAACTTGAGGTCGAACTCAGCTAGCATTAAAGTCCATCTGGATATACGGCCGTTGAGGATGGGCTTCTCGAATAGGTACTTGATTGGATCCATTTTGGATAGCACATGTACCTCGTGACTGAGCATATAGTGTCAGAACTTTTTAGTGGCCCAAACCAAAGCTAAGCACGTCTTTTCGAGCATTGTATACTCGCACTCGTATCCCAGGAACTTTTTACTGATGTAGTAAATAGCCCGTTCTTCAGAATCGACCGTTTGGGCGAGCATAGCCCCCATGGCTGTCTCGGTCGTTGTCAGGTATAGCGACAGAGGCAGGCCCGGTTGAGGTGGCATTAATACCGGTGGAGAGGATAGAATCTCCTTGATTTTATCAAAAGCCATTTGACATTTGTCGTCCCATAGTGTCTGTTCTCCTATCTTCAGTTTCTTGAAAATGGGCTCACATACCATGGTTAGCTTTGAAATAAACCTGCTGATATACTGGACTTTCCCGAGAAACTCCCTTATCTCCTTTTCGGTTTTGGGTGGTTGCATCTCGGTAATGGCCTTAATCTTTGCTGGGTCAACTTCGACGCCACGCTGGCTGACAATGTGGCCCAGTAGCTTGCCCGATGTTACCCCGAAACTGCATTTTTGAGGGTTTAGTCTCATATTGTACTTGCGTAATCGGGTAAAGAACTTTCTTAGGGCCGTGATGTGCCCGTTTCGGTCCTTGGATTTGACGATCATGTCGTCCACATAGAGCTCCACTTCCTTATGCATCATGTCATGCAATAAAGTGGTGGCGGTCCGTTGATAAGTGGCACCGGCATTGATAAGCCCAAATGGCATCTCGGTATAACAGTAAGTACCCCAAGGTGTGATGAAGGTGGTCTTACTCATATCTTCCTCCGCCATTTTGATCTGATTGTATCCGACATACCCGTCCATGAATGATAGAAGGGCATGATCGGCCGTGTTATCCACCAGTATGTCGATGTGTGGTAACGGAAAATCGTCTTTTGGGCTGGCCTTATTAAGGTCTCGGAAGTCCACACATACCCGGACTTTGACGTCTTTTTTGGGTACTGGCACTATGTTTGCAACCCAGTCTGGATATTCAGACACTTGGATAAAGCCCGCTTTGAATTGCTTGTCGACTTCTTCCTTGACTTTGAGAGACCATTCGGGCCTCATTCTTCGGAGTTTCTGTTTTACCGGCTTGTACCCGTCTTTGATGGGTATTCGGTGTTCAGCTATCTCCCGGTCTATTCCCGGCATGTCCTTGTAGGACCATGCGAAGACGTCCTTAAATTCCTGAAGGAGATCCGTGAATTGTTGTTTTTCCTCGGGATCTAAGGATAAGCCCAACTTAAGCATCTGAGGTTCTAAAGGGGTTCCTATGTTGATGGAATCAGTTTCTTCGATTACCGGATTTCGGGACTCCCTTTGTTCGAGTTGCTCGATTAGATGCGGAGGCAACGGTACCTGTTCGTTGGGTTTCTCAATGTCATTGCAAGTAAGATTTTTGAAAATGTTTTGAAAATAAGACAAGTCGTAAGCAGAACGGTCATCGTTATTATTGATAGTGAATTTTGAAAATAGCTCGAAAAGAGCGGCCATCTGATCGTTGGTCAGAGGCGGGATATGGAGAGCCCTTGGGACAGACTCCGGGGCTCCCGATGGTGTGATTAAAGAAGGGAGAGGGGTTACAGACGCGATCCTAGTACTGGACCCTCTAGATTTAGACTCAGACTCCGACTCTGACTCAGACTCAGACTCGGACTCGGACTCGGCGCCATGCATATCTCCTTCACCAGTAGTCAGCTTGTAGACTCGACCCTGACTGTCGGTCCACTTAGTTGTCTTCCTCCAAGCTCTCTTCCCGGTGTTAGCACTCACTTCGGAGATTAGCTTGGTCGGATCGAACCTACTGCTGCGGAGAATCAAGTTGACTAACTCCTGTTTAGGGGTCGGGACGACCTTGTCTTCCCCAAATAGGAGCCCCAGGACGGGCTCAGTACTATTTGTGCCCTCTTTTGATTCGGCCTGGATAAGGGCAAAGATGTCATCCGAGATGAAATTGTATTCCCGAGCCAATCTGGTCTCGGGATATGAGATGGTGGGCTGATAGAGGCCCACTTGCACAGCTCCGAACAATGGAGTGACGAAGTAATCAGTCAGTCTTGGACTGTAAGGGCCCAAGTAGGTACCCTTGAAGATGTCGATGGCCTTCTGAATACCGGCCTGAACCACGTTTTCTGGGGTTATGGCATACCCCAAGCCGAATCTTGACTCTTCATTGGTTAAGACCTCGATGATCTTACCGGCCGGGAGGTCAGGTCTCGAGGTAATTCCGGGCAGGTAACCCAAATTTTGCAGCATCGTGTCGATGCTAGTGGTGAAATAAGGCCGGAAAAGGTATTCTTCCTCGATCATTCCCACGAAGTTGAAACCTCGTGGGTCAGCCTGGCCTGCTGTGTTGCAGCTTGACACGGTTATGAGGGTAGCTTCGAGAGTAACGATCCCATCTTGTAAAGGTAGTTTGACCTTCCTGTAAAGGGTGGAAGACACGGCTTTGACCGCGTGAATCCATGGTCTCCCGAGTAACAGATTGAAAGATGAAGTGACATCAATCACTTGGAATTCTAACTCTTTCTCGATCGGGCCCGTTATGATTGTTAGTTTAACGGCCCCAGCAACTGATTTTGGGCTTCCATCGAAAGCCTGGATAGTTTGTGCAGTTGGAAGGTAGTCAGCCTCGGTAATGCCGAGGGCCTTAACTGTCCTCAAGGGAAGGACGTTTACCGCGGACCCATCATCAATTAGGGTCATTGGGAGATATTTATTCCGGCAGATCAGATATATAGGGCCAAGTTATGGGTGGCCCCAAACGGTGGAAGGTCGGACTCGGAGAAAGTGATAAGCGGGCCTTCTCCTTTGGACTTGCCTTTGAGGTGAGGCAAAATAGTGGCTACCATCTCGGTGGGGGTAACCGATGAGTCAACCTTGATTTCATCGAGAGCCTTAGTAAGTGCTGCCCGATGCTCCTGAGAACTAACCAAAAGCTGTCATATGGTAAGATCAGTTCGGACCCTCTTCAGTTGTCTGACTAGGACCATGTCAACGTTTGGTTCTTCAGAAGTGAGTTCCGTCCTGGAAGGTTCAGTGACGGTTCCTGCAGTGGGGAGACCGCCCGTGATGGTGTGTGTGCCGGCCGGGGCTCTGGCTTTAGCTTTCCGGATTTCTTCGACAGTGACGGTGACAACTTCCCCCTTAGCCAAGTAAACGTCATCTTCATCGTCATTCCATATCCCGTTGATTTGGGAAATGAAAGGGGAAATGAGATGAGAGCAATCGACTTCTCCAGTAAAAATGGCGTGAGTAGCAAGGGGATTATTTTTGTTACTCGGCTTATCACTGGGTAGTGGTATCTTCCCACTTTCGATCAGATCCTGAAAGAGATGCTTCAACTTCCAGCATTTCTCAGTGTCGTGCCCGTTGCCTTGGTGATAGTGACAATAGGCTTGAATATTGTAGCTTTTGGATCGCTTTTCAACGGGAACTTCCGGGATTGGGCCTATCGGTTGGATTAGGCCTTTTGAAGACAGCCTTTGTAAGGCATTAGAATAGGTTGTTCCTATGTTAGTGAATACCCGATTTGGAGTATTCTTTTTGGTCGAGGTGTCTAATAAGTTAACCTCGTCAAAGATGCTTCGGGCCGCAGTTGTAGTTGCGGGCTTGCTGGAGGATGAACTGGCTCCTTGATACCCCTTGGCAGAGGCCTTAGTGAGGCTCTCTAACCTTAGATCATCTTCGATTCTTGTACCCATCTCGGTCAAAGTGGCGAAATCGGGTATGATAGCGTACCGGAGATGGATCCGGTAAGTGGGGAGGAGGTTTTTGACAAAGGCCTCCACTAGTACCTTTTCGCTGGGCTTGTCCACCAGCTTTACACTTTCAGCCCTCCACCTTTGAAGGTATTTGGTGAAACCCTCCTTAGGCTCTCGGGCCATAACCTCCAGAGTACGCATGGTAGTCTGGATCTCGGCGTTATCCGCGTAGTTTTGCGCGAATTCCATTGCGACATCGTCCCAGGTTTTGTATTTCTTGGGATCAAGCCTGTAGTACCAGGCTTTAGGGTGCTTTTCCAGAGAGGAAGCAAAGAGATGCTTGAACATGGTCGATTTGACCCCCTTAACAGCCATAAAATCCTTGAAGGCCCGGATATGGAGTACCGGGTCTTCAGTCCCGTCAAACATTGGTAGGCCCGTTAAGTTGAGGTTAGCGGGCAGTTCATCGGTCAAGGGCGAATAGGTACAGGCATTTTTCGTAAGGATGGTGTTTTTGGTGGTCGAGTGGACCTGTTCCTGCAGCTTTCGGACTGCGTTGGCTAGTGCGGCCAAAGGTCCGTCATCCTCGATCGAAGCGTTGGGGGTTCCTTGTTCCACGGAACTTACCCGAGTGACTATAGCAATCTGGTCCTCCCTCATTTGTCTCAATTGGTCCTGGATTTGGGCCAACGAAGTTGTTAACTCATCAATGGCTTCTTTCGTCATGGTTCGAGTGAAGTGTGGCCTGTCTGTAAGAACACCGCGTAATCAGCAACTTAACCCGAATCCTAAAAAAAGTACATCCCGAGCAAGGGAAAAAGAAGAAGACTAAAACGATAATGACTCGGAAAAGACACCTAGACGGGTGACTTGTGAAAAGGTGGGCCTCCCTTAGGATCCAGCTATGTGGGCTGGGCCCTGTTTGAAAGAAGGTTCACGTGAGACATTCCCAGACTTTAGACTTGATTGTGTAAATGGGCCAACCTTTGTAGGAGTATGTCCTACGCAGGTGGGCCTTGCCTTAGTAAAATAAGGCGGACGGGGATAGGGAGGAAACTCGTGATGTAAGATCGACAGAGTTTCGACGCTAAAGACTTCGACGACTTATGACACGACCCGACACTGCTAAATATGGGAAGTCCTAAGAAGAGAAAGTTTTAAAATATGATGATTTTTGAAAAGCCCGAAAAATTCGGGGAGAACCGGCCCTTTTTCGAGAAAGAAAACGGAAAGGCGGACCGGGCGAAGGTTTTGAAAGTTCGAAAATATGTTTTTGAGTTTTAAATTGGGCATAATACCGGCTAGAAAAGGAGCTATTTTGAGTATAATCGTAAGTCCAAATTCGGTATATGTCCGGGGTTTTGAAATTGGATATTTTGAAAAGGATGCAAATTTTGAAAATGACTTTTTGAAAAAAAAAGACATGGATCAAGTAGCACGTAGTCATGGAAATAGTATAATGACGCCATGTATGCTCTTAAACTAAGTCTCGGTCATTCTATAAGGGTCTATACCAGTGTACATAGCCTATTCGAGAATCGGGGCGAACTTCCTAAGTCGAATTGAGCTTAGAACATGCCGTAAAATCCATAAGAATCTGCTATGCACACCTTTTGACATATCCAATTTGGACTACATCAATGGTATAGTGGGACGTCGGTCACTAGTACCGGCCTGGGAAAATATGGGGTTATGCATGAACCGTAAAATTAAAACGCGTATTGTACTAGTCAAACGATTTCTATTCGAGTCTCACCCAGAGGATGCCGATGGTAAGTCACGCATCAGTTAATCCCCAGCGAAGTCGCCAAATTGTGGACATGACATAGGTCCACCCCGACGCGGCCACGTGCGGGTTTGGGGAGGCGAATGAATCTCCATATGAGAATGGATCGAATTGAAATTTAAATCGAAGTTGGAGTCGCCACCGAACTTTGTGGGAGCTCGGGCCCGTTCAAACCCACTCTATGTCGTAGTTGGCCGTGTACAAAATACGGCCCATTTCCGATGTCAGAGTTTACCGGGTTCGTCCCTTTGCATTTGATACAGATACCGACTTGATCGGATACCATGTATTGAATGACTCTCGTTGCCAATGGTTTCGGACATCCGGAAACCATGGTTCTGAGTAAGGGGTGAGGGTACGTGTTGGGAAGCCCACGAAGCAACCCCGCCCGCACATTAGCGGCCTCTACTAGGATATCGTTTGATGTTTTAATACGCGTGTTAGTTGAACGATGAAATGATATGCAAACATCGTTTTCCCTAAACATGCGAGAAATTGAACGGGTTGCTAAGTCGATTTAATGCAACTAAAATTTAACGTCAAAGTTGTATTTTAGCCTGTGAGGTTCGTTTCAGTATAATAAAACAAACGAAAAGAAGAAGTTGCTAAAAAGATGAACAAACGTGTTAGTAACGATTGAATAAATTGAATGAAAATATGAATGCGATGAATAATGTAAAAATATATCGAGATCTGAAATATCGCTAAAAAGACGCTGTTTTGTCAAAAAAACGATGTTCGAAAAATAATAAAACGAAGAACGGGTCGCGTTCCAGCCTGCTGGGCGACTCGCCCGAGTCAGGCACGACTCGCCCGAGTAGGCGACTCGCCCGGGATGCGCGCGACTCGCGTCCCGGCCTGTTTTCGAAATTGATTTTTTTTTGAAAAAACGATGATTTTATTAAATCGCGTACAAATATTGCACAATTCGTACTCGATTCAATATTTTCGATATTCGTTATATTCGATATTCGATTATGAAATCGATATCAAATATTCGGAATAATTTTGGAAAAGATAAAAAGGTTTACGAAATCGTTTTGTAGAAAAAACGATGCTTAAGGAAAATTGAGAAAAAGCGAAGAAAAAGAGCCGCGGGTTTCAGGCTTCCGCGCGAGTCGCCTGGGAGGGGCGCGACTCGCGTGGAGGTCTGTCCCGGTTCGGGGTTTTCGAGAAATCGTTAATTTCGCTAGATCGCGTATAAATATGAATTAATTTATACTCGATTTATGCTTTCGATATTCGTCGTATTCGATATTCGATTATGAAATCGATATCGAATATTCGGAATGACTTTTAGAAAAAGTTTTATAAGATTGTTTTGAAAAGAATTTGAACGAAACGCAAAAGAATGTTGGTTCTCTCCGCGTTAAAATCGTCATATTTTGTAAAAAGTAACGATTTTTAGCATCAACGAGATTAATGTAATTCTTTTAATACGATACTCGATTAGAGAATCGGTATCATATTTGTAAGAATATTCGTTATATGAAAATAGTTTTTTGTAGTATCGATATTAGATGAAAAAAAACGACAACGACCCTTAAAAAAATGGACGACCGATGACGACAAAAACGAAGAAGGAAACGAGAGAAGGGAGGGAAGAAAAGAGAGAAATCGGGTTTGATTACACCCTCAACCTACAGGCTCTTGTTGACTCAGATCGGGGCTCGTCGGACTGTGGCTAAGGCACGGGAGCGTCGAGTTAATCTCGGTGAGTTTGTGGTGGTTTTGGTCGGACGTGAAGGGTGACGGGTCTAATGCCGGTTTTTGTAGTCTCGGGTTACACTATCGGTTTCTCGATGCAAAGTGTAAGAGTCTCGAGGTGTATGAATATGGTTCGATGTAATTGATGTGAGGAATTGTCGGTGTATTCAATTGTTGTGTTAATGTGCATGCAGAGGGTCCTATTTATAGGAAAAGAAAGTTGAGAGAGGTATCTTACTTGGACAAAAAGAAATACCGGTTTGGATAGGAAACATAAGAGTTTGAAAGAAACGAGAATTCCGTTACTTGGTGAAGAAGAAAGGGAATCCCGGTTTGGGAAGGGGAGCTCGGCTGAAACAGGCTACTCGGCCGAGTGTCCTGAGCTCGGTCGAGTGTTTGATTTAATGTTCTGATAGAATTCCTACTTGAGATCGAATTCTACCTTAAACGGAATTGTTTAATACTTGTGCAGCTGATTTTTTGTAGTATTCGAGCTCGAGTCGGTCACTTGAGGTGACACGGCTGACCCACAAGTCTCGACAAAATATCTTTGACCGGGTTTGACTCGGTCGCTAAAAGACAGTTTTGCCCCTGGTGTCGGATTCGACCCAAATTAGTCTTATTTGACTCGAAATGACCCGCTGGGCCTGGTTTAGAGGTTGGTTTTGTGAAATTTGTACTCCGTAAAAAGCTCAAGCTAAATATCCATGATTTCGAGCCCATTTCCGAGTATGTTAAAGCATGTTTGCGTCCGATCATCATCGGGTGTTTGTCGGAAGCTGTTATAGACACCTGGCAGTAAAATGTGGGTGTCTACAACTTGTCAATTACATCTCTATGTAATTCTTGGTTCGTCGGAATTAGTCATCATATGACACCAACTATTTGCCTCAAAGCCCAAGTCCGACTTGATAGCAATGTTAAGCAAACCTGATTGAACCTGTGGGTAACCGTTACCCACCTACTCAGTCCACACACATCGGCAAAGCACCGCTTAGGCAGTCACTTCAATCAATGGTATGAAATTGTTGTAGTGGTCAATTCTGGAAAGGCAATACTTAATATTTGTGCGAGGGATTAAATGCATTATGGGTCCTAAACATACTCCTAGGTCAACTTACAAGACGATCTATCAGTCCTAGGCGCACAAGTCACAAGTCTCAAACAATAAAAATCATGCATCATATGACATAATAATTCAATTGTTACTAGTTATTTGTGCATAAAACAAGTTAAAAGATCCCATATTTTGACTTAAAATCATATTACAACTCATAATTACTATTTGGTTTGAACAATTTCACCAATATCTTTCATTTTTCCAACTACGAGGAACAATTTCCCACCCGGAAAATTTGAACAGATATACAAAACTTGATTCACAATCGATCTGCAACTTATAATTGTCATATAGATGAACAATTCATCAAAATCAATTAGGACTCGAGAAACTCTTTTCCCGATCTATTTATGATAATATGATAATTAAAATGCAAAACATTATTTAGCCAATTTAGAAAACTAATTTTTCATTGAATCGGAAAAATAAAGTGTAATCCACGTTTGATTCATAATCAACACACAAACGCAAGAAAATGTCTTTTCTTAAAAACGTCGCTCGACCCGACACCATGTCGTCCGCGTAAATATTGTGTCGTCTTGGTCAAATCTTTGCCACCCGGGTCATCCCGTTCCAACCGGGATACACCCGTGCCTACCGAGTCATACTCGTGCCAACCGAGTCACACCCGTTCCGATCGAGTCACACTCGTGTCGACCGGGTTGACCTTGTTTCGTTCCGTCTCCACCATAATTAAAACGAGTCTTGTCCTAATCTTATTAGGTCTCATCGTCAACGATAAATTCTTGTAATTTTACGTTCACAATTTCAATCGAATCTTGACTAATCAAATTAGTCTCATCGTCAACAAGGAAATTGAGAATCATAATGGATCAATTTAGGACAAAATTAAATTAAAAATAATCAATATTAGATCTTAAATTAATTTTACGAGTCAATATTAGAATTTAACAATTTAAATTCACAAGACAAACCCTAAACATGGACGAAAAATTGATTGACTAGCCGCAAATCCGCAATGCCTCGTACAAACAAGAATCAATCCAAAACTCAAAAATTAACATCCGCATGTTAAAATCTTAGAGTAATCATTGCTAATTATTATTCAATTATGACATAACTGATATTTACCTTAGCAAATAATAAAATCAATATTTTTAGTTTGCAGTGTAACTCCCCGGATTTAAACAAAAGGAATAAGATAGATAATTATAGCGTCTTATATTAATAATATACCATGGTGGCGGAAACACCATGGTTAACTAAATCCGAGTGTTACCAACATAGATAATTAATATGTCTTAACGCATACAACTACTCTCGGAATTGAAACCCGATAAAAATAAAACTACAAGGTTCAATTATTAAACATATAATTCATTATTTATTCTCTCTCAAGTCAACCCCATTCATGACCAAGTAGCACATCAACCTGATAAAAAATAAAAATCCACCGTCAGTAGGGAGTAACTAGGAGTCCTCCCATTCATGATTGATGAAAAATCTAATCATAGTTATGAGAATATAATAAGAGATAATATATACTCCATTTAAAAACATGATAACATACAAAGTTCATCATAACATATGATAAAATATTAGTAGCCAGGAATACGTAACAACATAATAATACCAAGTCATAAATAGATAAATAAATAAATATAATGCAAAACCGATACGCCCTTCCAGAACTCGAACCAAAATATATAGAATAACACGAGCTAAGAACGAGCACCATCTAGGGCCAATAACCTGAAACCCTAAACTTCGATGCCAATAACCTGACACCAAAATAACCCTACGGTGGGACACATAACCGTGAACCCATCTCTAAGACTGGCCAGACTTTCGAGGGACAAAATGTCTAGTTAAGGCGTAAAGGTGCGGACCCTTAACCAGTCAAGGCGTAAAAGTGCGGACCCTTGACCCCCAAACGACATATCCATAGACTCATAAGAGTATTCCATAAGGAACGGTCAACCCTTAGCAGATCAATAACCTGAAACCATGTCAGGGTACTGGATAGGCCAATAACCTGAAACCTACCCAATTTGGTATTGCTCTTCTCGAGTAGACCAATAACCTGAAATCTACCCGATATCTTATACTCTAGCCATACCATATATAAAATGGAACAAGGTCCAAAAGATAATATCTGGGCCCCATGGATAACCCCATGTTAACATGCCAAACGCTCATAACCGAGCAATCCATTTTAATAGCATCAATATAAATAAAGTATAATAAAATTGTTAGAGTATAAGATAAATTTTTACCATAAAATTCAATATCGCTTCAAACAACCATTTATCGAAGTTTTATTATTTGAACATGAGGACTAAATAAGTTTTATGTTAACTATATGATTAAGTAAATAGTATTAGATCATATGACATGCACAACAATTAATTACAATTTTTTTTGTATATATTTCTCTTACATATGAATATAAATTCATTTATTAAATAAATGATCAAATTATTATTTATGATACATAATAGAAGTTGAAAAGCATTAAAAGTACAAAAGATGTTGGCAATAGGGTTTGAACCCTGGTCAGCAAGCAAAGGGACATTGTGTCTAACCTTTGCAATTCTGATCTCTTCCAGAATTAAATTGTACTTAATTGTAAACAAACAGTGTTATTTAGGGTGACGAAAATTTATCTATTTAATTATTATACAATCATGAATATGCTTAATCACACATTATAAATGATTAGATTAAAATTACATACTGTCCATGAAAATTTATTTATTATAAAATTAAGTTTTAAGTTCAATTAAATAATGTCACATTAATTATTTAACAAGTTTTATACTTACAATTTATAATAACATTTTAATAGGAAATTTCATGGATAACTAATTAAATAAATAAATAAATAAAATATTTTATGACACTTATAAATTAATTTTAACAAAAAAAAATCAGAATATATTTATATAAAATACCATATGAATTTATCTCATATTTATTATAACTTGAGGGCTTTATTGGCTAGTTACCCATTTAAATCCAAAAATAAGTATATATATATATATATATATATATATATATATATATATTATAAAATCACCATGCAAAATTTTATTACATACTAAAAAGGCATATTATAACAAAAATATTTTTTTTTTCATAATTATTTACATATTGTGGATATTTATGCATGCATGCATGCATGAGTATTCATAAAAATGTGATAACATGGAAAAATAAAATAATGATCCAAAATCAAATCTAAAAACTTAAAAATTTACATGCAACATCATCAACATAAAAAAAATAGGAATCTAATTAAGAACATAATTATTTTAATCATTCATATATTTATATATTTATTGCATGATAAATAAATTACAAGCATGATTAAATAATGAGCAATAAAACCAATCATATATTCATATATTCATCACAAAAATATATACATAATTTATACCATGAAGTTCATATATTATCAAAAAATTTAAATTTCATATATGTCCTCAATCTCATTATAAATTTATAAAAATATTAGAATCTCATAAATCAAGAAAAGAAGTAAACCTAGTTACCTTGAGAGAAATTTAGTAGTATTAATATAAGTAGAATATGGATGATATCAACCCGAGTGGTTTTCTTCCACCAAGGTCTCTTGTTCACCTAGTTTTAGATTGATAAAATTTATCAAGAAAATAATACACAATTTAACTAGAAATGAATAAAATTAATGAATAAATAATCTATACTTACTAGTAATTAGGATGGATAGTATGGAATGAAGCTATGAAGAAAAGAGTATGAGGAAGGTGGATGATGGATGATGGTTTACGGTGGAGTGGTGGAGAATGAAGAGTTCATCACCTAGCTTGAATTTTAAAAACAAAATTAAGGCTAGGTAATGATGATTAGCCATAGCCATATAGCCATGCATGACTATAAACCTATGCTCATAGACCTTGGGCTCTAAGGAAATGCAAGTGGGCAAGTTGGCAAGTTGGCAAGTTGCAAGCAAGTAGCACAAAACTAAGTGGAGTGTGAGTGAAATAGATGAGGACGACGGAATTGCGGTCCGCGGATTACGGTGACAGCCTGTCGTATTTCGAGCATAACTTTCTCTACAGAACTCCGATTAAGATGATTAAGGTGGCGTTGGAAAGCTAAGAAGAATATCTAAAACATTTATGTCTTGATCAAGAGCCAAATACATCTCTAACCTGACGTAAAATGAGCAATTATATTGCCTAAGTTTATTAGTTCATCCGAACGTAAGGGTTTGAGAGGATAAATAAAAGTGTGAAGGATGGGAACCTAGAACATTAATTCCAATCATACAAGTGATGAGTGGATAAATGGATAATGAGGATGGAATTAAAAGAGTTTATATGTGTTTATCAAATTATGAAAATACGGGGTGTTACATGCAGCATATCAACACGTCACAACATCAATGTTAATCACAATTATCATATGAGAACAATTCACGGGACAAAAAATATAATCAAATTAATACGCGGGTGGAATCTCTCATAACCAATTATGAGCCATAGATTCACGTCAATCTGATTAATACTACGTAACAGAGGCTCTGATACCACTGAAGGGTTACAACCCTTAAACCTAAGGACCTGTTACGAGTATTAACCGAAAAGACAAAAGTAGAGGGATAACAATTATACCTTATTTGCAGCGGAACAACGTATTAATAAGAAGTATAATAAACCCAAAATATATATAATCTCCACGGACAGAATAAATAATCTTCACGGACAAGAATAAATAATCTCCACGGACAAGAATAAATAATCTCCACGGACAGAATAAAGCACTCCAAACGTGATGCCTCCTTTGGTATCCAGACGGGTACGGAACTGCGACGTATATGCTAGTATAAGGGTTTTGTGAGACGGTCTCACAAAATTCTCTCTCTAATAATATATGAATCAATACTCACAATGATATCATTTGGTTCATCATATGAACCTCTTTATATAGGAGAGATAGGTTACCTACTTAACCTAGAAGTTATTCCATAACTCCAATTGGTATAATTAGATTATCACAATAACTCTAGTTACCATAACTAGATTATTACTATAACTCTAATTACCATAACCCGACAGCACAGCTGAGTCGTATTACTACTGACCCGATATATTAATATACCGATATATTAATAATATCCCGTACACATTGTGTGTGACCCAATGGGCCCACTTAAGACTACCAGACATATAACTAATTTATATGTCAACCCGACATCGACCTCTAGCAAGGCATATCGGATACATAGACTTAAGCGGGTTAATCCGTAGGATAGTGGACATAACTATTTCAGATTTTCCTAAGGTTTACTAGAGATTCAGGTTGATGTGGGGATGAATGTATTTGTATTCTATGTATGGATTGAATGTGTGTGGATGTGTGAATTGTGTTGTGGGGGTGGGGTATTTAATTATAGGATGAAATACTCCCCTTGGGATAGGAGATACCCGGTTTGGATAGGAAACAGATTGCTTGCCAAGGAAGAAAGCAACCGGTCGAGAGGAAGTGAGACTCCGCCTATGGATAGGAGAGTCTTACTTGCATGGGAAGAAACACCCGGTTTTGGCTGAAAAAGGATGCCACTCGATCGAGTGGCTCATGGCACTCGATCGAGTGCCTGGTCTAACCTCGAATCTGACTATTTTTTATGAGCCCACTCGACCGAGTGAGCTAATCCACTCGATCGAGTGGAGCTGGATGAGTGATATGGCTCTTTAAAAGATAAAACTTTATCTCTTACGGAATTGTTTAATGTTTTTTTAGTAGCTGATTTTTTGTGAAGAATTGGACTTACAACCGGATTCTCGGACGCTTCGTGACAGATTTTCTGTCTTGGAAATGCCCTTTGACAGGTGTTTGACCCGGTCACTAAAATACGATTTTGCCCTCGGTCTCGGTTTTGACTCAAATTAGTCTCATTTGACTGGAAACGACCCACTAGGCCTGAATTTGAGGTCGGTTTGGTGAGATTTTTACTCCGTTAAAAGCTCGAGCCAATTACTATTGATTTCGAGTCCAAAATCGAGCGTATTAAGTCATGTTTACATCCGATCATCATCGGGTGTTCTTTGGAAACTGCTATAAACACCGAGCGCTCAAAATGTGGGTGCCTACAATGATACAATAATTTTTTTACTAGTGCGTATCAATGTTCAAATTGACATAATTTTTTTACCATTGAAATAAATAAATAAATGAAACAGATGAATAAAAACCATGACCAACATCAAATAATTCAATAATTCCATAGAACAAGTTACAAAATACAAACCAATTTCTTGTAACGTATCATATTATCAAACGTGAGCCTAAGAAGTATGAACTGGTTTATTCTCCCTCGATGAGCAGTTGTCTAGATTGAGGTCGTCGTCTCAGTCAACATCTACTTAATCATCATCCGGTCTAAACTAACGACCTTACAGATTTATACTCCTCTGTCGATGAATTCCTTCAACTATCCTTCAAACAACAAACTTTATCCAAAATCAAAACGAAATCGACCAGGTCTTAGGCAGATCGTTAAGGCTCCTAGTATAGACATTTGCAGCGCATCTAGAGACCCGCTCCATGAAGGATTTTAGAAACAATTTCTGATGGGAGGGATTTGCCGTGGATCCCTACCGATCAAATAATAACCAACTAATCCTAACACGTAGATGGGCAAGTCGGGTCGAGTCCACGGGGACGGTAAAGAGGGTTTCGACTAAGTTTTACCTAAGAACTTGACTAGGTCTCGCGGCTAAGCTAAACTAGAACGATAAGAAGGGAATAAACTATGACTATGACTAAGCTAGGGGTAACAACTAAGGCTAAACGAATCTATCGAACTAAAGAAATCAAACAAGGAAAGAGTAGGGTTAGGTCGGGTTCATAAGTGTAGTAGGATGGTTGGGTAATCGAGGGTGTAGGTTTCGCCTAGTCACTAAGGTCGGTCCGCGCTCTCGCGTCAAAGCCAATGTCCGCACTCTCGTGTCTAAGACAAAACCCGAATACTCATGCAAGATATTACCCAATACACAAGGATTCAACCACAAATCAATCACCCAATGAGAAGAATAAAACAAGCAAGAGGAGCATTTGCAACTACCACTCTAACAAGCATTTCATCATACACATGGGGTGCTCAACATATGACTAGTGACAAAGATTCAACCTTTACCCACAATCAACCCTAATCACCCATAATCAACACATAATCCCCCTACTAACCCCACAAAAAGGTCTACTCACACATGTTCAAGCTAATACTAACAATAATAAGAGGAAACAACACAAATATCCAAACATTCATAATGAAACTAACAAGAACAAGAACAATAAGAAAAGATTGAGACTTGAAAGATTAAACAAAGATTAAGAGAAAAGAGACTATACCAACTACAAAGTGGATGAAAAGAAAAGAACTTGCATTAATGAGAGAAACCCAAAACAATCTTCCAAGGTTGTCAATCTTGGATGAATCTTGAAGAATTCCCTTAATACAAGGATTAAACTAAGATTAACGATTAAGTAAAGACTAATCTAAACTAATCTAAGATAATCTAGTCTAAAGTAGTCTAGGATTTTGTGGGTAATCCAGCATATCAGCTAAGATTACAAGAGAGAGGGTATATATATAAGGTTACAATGAATAAGGAGAAGAAAAGAAGTGAACACGGGCTGCAGCTGCCTCATCCCGGCCGAGAAGGAGGGCGTCTCGGCCGAGACGAGATGGTCCCGACCGAGACGAGGTTGGTCTCAGCCGAGACGACCCAAAACAGGGGCTGCTGTCTTCGTGCACTTCTTCCCGACCGAGAAGGCACTTGTTCTCGGCCGGGAAGGCTCTTGTAGGCCTCCAATATGATCTCTAAGGTCCCTCCTGGCTTCTTATGAGCTTCTCATCGATCCTTGGGGCTCGGGATCGAGTCTAAAAGGCTCAGGAATGGGTCCCAAGGTCTCGGAATCGAATCCAAGGCACCGAGTGATCGTTCCTTCTCTTCGTTGGCTCCAAAAGTGTAGGAAACGAGTCGGAATCGTTCCAATTCTCCATGTATGGTCTTGGGAACCTAAAACGAACTAGAAGAAGCATAAGCAGCTCAGAAACCGCTCCAAAGAGCGATTTCACAAGAGAAACCGGGATTAAACATAATAAAATAGGCACTACAAACTACACTTATCAACTCCCCCACACTTAACCCTTACTCGCCCTCGAGTAAGCACAAACTAACTAAAAACTAAAAGAAACTAGACTACAAGCCGAGCGGGTATTAGCGCACCCTACGCCCTTTCAACTCACGCGAGAACACTTAGAGGAAAAGTGCTCTCCGCAAGGCAAGTAAGGTCTTGCGACAAAACTGTGGATACAACCGAACAATAAAACACATAAACAAACAAACACACAAACAAACAAACAAACAATCGGTTGCATCCAAGACAAAACAAATACCGCTTCCCTCAACAAAGTGGTGAAAAGAGACTGGTTAAGGAGTCAAGGCAAGTGACAACGTTCCCAAGCTAGCAATACAAACCGAAATGGACAAAACCCTAATAGTATGACAACAAAGCAATAAAGACGTTGGTAACTTACCTAGGTCCTCCTAACCTTCTAAGAACGTACTACGGGACGATCGGCGGGATGGAAAAAGGATGAACCACGGAGTTAGTCGACATTGTAGGTAAGTGAGACCCCGCCCCCTTTAGCAATGAGCCAAGAGGGTTGTCCCATGCCCAAAATCGCCCAACTAGTCCAAGTAAAAAGGTGGATAGGGTTTGCAAAATGAGGGAAGACCGATCATTACCGCTATCATCCTTCCTAGGGACTCGGTCCTTTGGTAGGCTCTTCACGGTAACAATCGGAAAATGGCTTATTTTGAGAGGGTGAGAATCTTTTTGTGAAACGGTTTTCTTTTGGCATTTTTCTTTCTTTTGCATTTTTGCTTTGTGTGTTTTGCTATGCCATTTCTTTTTCATCTTTTGTATTTTCTTTTTGGCTTTTTGTGCCATTTCTTTTTCTCCAATTCTTTCTTTCTTTCTTTTTCTTTCTTTTTCATTGTTTGCCCTTTTGGCTAGATTTGAGTTGTAGGCATTTCTTCTTGCAACTAAGAGAGAGATTTCAACAATTTGCATCTTATTTTGTGGATATGTGTAGGAGGTAGGGGAATGGGTAAGTCGGGAGTCGCGATCCCCCTTCAAACCCACAAAAAGGTGGAGAACTTGGACTAATCAAACAATTTCAAACACGTTCACCTAAGGGACGGGACTCGGCAACCAAGGCCTTTTCACACCATGGGTGGTCATAATGGTCAAAATGCAAATCCCGTAGTAAATCCCTAGTAGACTAGGTGGACTCAAGGTAAAGGACCAACGAAACTATTGATTTAGGGTCATTCTACTAGACTAAAGTCCAAGACTCGATTCACACTACTAGAAAGGGAAAGTAAACACTTGCACACTAGCCTCTAAACCGGGTTTTCAAAAACCGTTTACACACTAGACACAAGTACACATCACAAAACAAAGACACGACAAAAACGAAAGAAAAAGAGACAAAAGGCAACAAATCAAAACAAACATACAAAGAGAACAAACACCACCCCGAATTTCCAAATAAGCAACCAATCAACCACAAATCTTCACAAGGCTCCACCCGAGCACACATCATCACAAATCTCCTCCACACTCCACAAGAGATAAAGAGGAAAAAGGGATAGAAAGGCGTTACCGGATGTCTTGAAAACCCTCCAAAGTTAGCGGTGATTGGTCTACCTACAAGGAAAAGGGAGGCCAAACACACGCAACACAACAAATATACGACATAACGACACAAAAGGAAAGGACACAAAAGAAAATCTTTTTGATTTTTATGAAAATTTTCAAAATTTTAGGGGTTTTTAAGATTTTTCGAGAAAAAAAACTACGAAAATAAAACTATCTAGGCTAGGATATCGCTCCCCCACACTTAAACCGATCAATGTCCTCATGCTCGATCTGTAGTGTGTGCGGAGACACTAAAAGGAAAAGAAACTACGAAAATAAAGCTAAAAATCAAAAAGAAAAGTGGAGAAAAGGTAGAATGTGTCCGGCCGGGGTGTAATCAAGTCACCATGGGCCGAGACGAGAAAAGATATGGATGGGGGAAAATGAAAAGAAAATAAAAGGAAATGGGAGGGGTGGACTAGTTGTAATCAAGTCACCTAGCCCGGATTCCGCCCGAATCCGACTAAATCCTAACAAAAGAAAGAGAAATCAAAGAAAAAGTGAAAATACTTGCAAATTTGGATTTTGAAATGACTCTCGATGTAGTCACGTCATCGAGAGTCGGGAGCAATGACAACCAAGGCCCCGAGGGCCACCATGACACAAATATGATAAGGGGAAGGGGAACAAACGAGTAAAGACTAGCAATAAAAGACGAAAAAGAAGGAAAGTCGCCTACCAACCGGTTAGCAACTCACTAACTCCATCGTCTCAATGATCAATAACGGCACAATGCTTGTCTTTATCATCGATACTTCTCTTCAAGCTCAATGTAATCGCGCGGTAGAAGCTCTAGGCTTGCAATGGTAAAAGGAGGTGGGATTTGATGTGAAACTCGATGTATAGTGAAGAGAAGATGAGATGAATGTATGTATATGAAGTGTAAGGGTCACATGATAGGTGCTAGGGTAGGTAGGGAGGTTGGGAGGGGGTATAAAGTGGTTGGGTGGGATCAAATGTCAAAGAAGTGGCAAAAGGAGGATCTGGGGACCATCCCGGTCGGGATGACTTCCTCCCGGTCGGGAAGGCCCCTTCCCGGTCGGGACGAACTTGGTCCCGGTCGGGATCGCACTCCAGTGAATCCACTAAAACGGGGTCTCGGCCGAGACGAGATGGTCTCGACCGAGTGATAAGGCTAAAGTCGTATCACCTATATCAAAATAAACCTAACGAACAACTAACAGGTAGCTAGTAGTAAGTAAGGGTCGAATCCACAGAGAGACGGATGAAAATCGCTAATTATCTAATAAATGATTCTAAACTATTTAAATTCCGGTTTGTTGAATTGTTATCTAAACTAATGCAATAATATAAACTAAGAGGTTCTAACAATATTAAAAGGATCTAGGATTTTCCGGTTCACTATGCAATTAAATTGGGTAAAGTTAATTAATCATTCAATCAATCAATCAAAGTTATTTAGGGCAAAGATACGGCCTCTCGGATCTTATGTCAACCTTAGGATAGATTCTGACGGGCTCTCGCAACTTACCAGATTATCCTACCCACTTACTTGTAAGTCTACCCTTACCAGGCTTTCGATCTTAGGTTCGGGTTCCTAAACATTCAACTAGTTCAACGTCTCAAACTAATCAAACAATAATACAAGACAAGTAGTAAGGCAATAACATATGAATGATCAATCAAATAAATAATTAAACTGACATCCCCAATTCAATTAACATATATCCCCTTCAACCCTAGATAAATAAATTAGCTACTCATAATAAACGATAAAGCAATAAAAGAATTAAGCATAATAAAGAACAATATGAAAATAAGATAATAAGAAAAGATACCAATTACGTAGAACTGAAAGAACGATCTAAAAGTATGGCTACAAACTTGAAGAATTCTAATGCTAATAAAAAGTCTAAACTAAACTAATGAATATGAAAAGTGTAATAAATCTAACCCTAAGGAGGGTATATATACTAATAATGATAAGGAGTGACATTCCTCATACTTTCCTAAAACTAATTAGGAAAGAATATCCCGTAAAATAGGAGTTATGGTAAGTGAAGGAGTCCAAGAATAGAAATCCCGAGAAACAGCCTCAAATCGATCGGTTTGGGCCTGAACCGACCGGTTCAAGGTCGTCCCGACCGGTTCAAGGTCGTCCCGACCGGTTCAGGTTTCTCTGCACTGTGCGACGAATTTGAAATGCTTGCTGTTTCTTTGTTACTTATCGGATTTGGACGTGTGATATACCGTTGAAAAGATAAGAGAAAAAAGTGATTTCCAACGCCACAAAAATCAGCTCTATCGGAGTTGTAGAACTCAAGATATTCACGTTTGAAGTTGACCCTTGTTTTTGCGATCGTTCTTTCTTCTCGATTTGCATTTCTTTGAGCTTTCCAACTTATTTCTTTGTCGTTTCTTATTGTTTATTCACTTCACGTCCTTCCTCAAGTATTCACTTGGTATCTTCTAACTTTTATCACTTCTTTCTTGTAGATTTCATGGCTCGACTCTCGTCATTACCCAAACTCCTAGGACACATAAAATGAACCAAAATAAAGGAAAAATTGGGGTTAAATATATATACAAAAAGAGTTCATCACCGAGACGAGGTTGGTCTCGGCCGAGACGACCCAAAACAGAGGCTGCTGTCTTCGTGCACTTCTTCCCGACCGAGAAGGCACTTATTCTCGGCCGGGAAGGCTCTCGTAGGCCTCCAATATGATCTCTAAGGTCCCTCCTTGCTTCTTATGAGCTTCTCATCGATCCTTGGGGCTCGGGATCGAGTCTAAAAGGCTCGGAAATGGGTTCCAAGGTCTCGGGATCGAATCCAAGGCACCGAGTGATCGTTCCTTCTCTTCGTTGGCTCCAAAAGTGTAGGAAACGAGTCGGAATCGTTCCAATTCTCCATGAATGGTCTTGGGAACCTAAAACGAACTAGAAGAAGCATAAGTAGCTCAGAAACCGCTCCAAAGAGCGATTTCACAAGAGAAACCGGGACTAAACATAACAAAATAGGCACTACAAACTACACTTATCAATTTCTTAACACCAATCCAAGAATACAAGCACAATATAGATATGAATCAGGAAAAAAGTAGGTCGAGAAATACATACCCTCGTAGCGTAAATTCCTCGATATATGTGACAGAGAGATACTAGAGCCCCACGTGTGGCTCCTCTACTCGGTCCACCAACTCAGTCGGAATCCCACGTCTGCTAGGACGAAAGAGATAGAACGATTCTCTCTCTTACTTTTAGGGTGCTTGAGGCAATAAACTGAACTAACTTAGATTAGGGTTTCTCCTTATTCTCCATCTCCTTATGACTCATATACCATATCTTATATAGTAGTAGAGTTTTAGGTTAAACCAAGAGACTTACCGGGTCTCATAGTCACAGCATAATACCTCACAAGTCCATAATGGACCTGTTTTATTTCCTGACTGAGTCTGATTGTGTGACCTTATAGATTATATATCCATAGTGTCTGATTGTGTGACCTTATGGACCGGGACTAAACATAACAAAATAGGCACTACAAACTACACTTATCAATTTCCTAATACCAATCCAAGAATACAAGCACAATATAGATATGAATCAGGAAAAAAGTAGGTCGAGAAATACATACCCTCGTAGCGTAAATTCCTCGATATATGTGACAGAGAGATACTAGAGCCCCACGTGTGGCTCCTCTACTCGGTCCACCAACTCAGTCGGAATCCCACGTCTGCTAGGACGGAAGAGATAGAACGATTCTCTCTCTTACTTTTAGGTGCTTGAGGCAATAAACTGAACTGACTTAGATTAGGATTTTCTCCTTATTCTCCATCTCCTTATGACTCATATACCATATCTTATATAGTAGTAGAGTTTTAGGTTAAACCAAGAGACTTACCGGGTCTCATAAATAGTCACAGTCTAATATCTCACAAGTCCATAATGGACCTGTTTTATTTCCTGACTGAGTCTGATTGTGGGACCTTATAGATTATATATCCATAGTCATCAGCCCAATCGAATTGGACCAATTATCATAATTATTCTCTAGCAATCAATTATGAATTACTAAAATACATACATAACGATTATATCCATAATAATATCCTATATTATATTTAGTAATTGTCGGAAATGTCTTAGGACATATTCCTTCACTCCAACTATCTAGGGAACGACTCCAAGACGTGCAATCCGAAGAAGGTGCAGTGGTGAGCTAAAGAGGCTGTTGAGTACTTGAACACAAGAAGATGAGTCAAGAATCTCAAACCGGCAACTGAATTAAATAAACGACGAGGCACATCCCATCCGCACATGCATGCCACTGTATGTCACCATAGCTTGCTAAAAGATGTTCAAGCAATGACACGGTCGATTCTTTCAAGTCCTTGCATTGGTGTCGTCTCACAGAAAAATGGATGGTCTGATTTGTTGTCGCGAAACTGATCAACAAGAACACTAACAAGGGATCAACATTATCCAACAATGTATTCGAGGATGTTGATGCGGCTTTCAACTCGCTGATCTGATCTCATCAGTCAAAAGAAAAGCGGGATTAGTTCTTCACAGATGGAGGAATCGAGAAATCATGCATGCATATCTCAAAATTAAGAGGCAGAAATCCAAGATCTTACCTTGATCGACGAAGCATTGGAAAGCTTGTTTAGGAACCTTGTTAAAACTAGATCAAAAATACTAGAGTACATTATATTACACAGAAATTAAAATTCATACTGTATATGGTAGTTACGTACGGAGTAGAATGAAACTATTAATACAAGAACAATTTTGTCTATATTTATTGGAATGTAATTCAGTTGCATTCACTAAGCTTAGGAGTCCTAGAAAGTAGGAGTATGCTGCTGTTTACGTTGTAGTATGAGTCAGTTACATCAAGGCTAAGAAAGTGGTCCTGAGTAGCTAAGTTAGTTTCCTATTTTTTCTGCTTTAAGGTAGAGTTGTGATCCTCTTTGTAAGGCACAACATGAGTCGTGTATCATGGGGTAGTTTTACCCATGAATTTCCCTATTTAAGCTTTGTAGTTTTCATTAATGAAGCAAGCAAGCAATTCATCATCTCCTTCATATTGATCTTGCAAAGTATACATATTCACAACAAATTTGGTATCAGAGCTTCTAGGTTCGTTTCCTAGGAACTTATCATGGCCTCAAACGGTTCAAGCTCGAATGGTCTCTCTCAATTGCCAATATTTAAAGGAGTGAAATATCAATTCTGGGAATTGAAGATGAAGACTTTGTTCAGGTCGCAAGAATTATGGGATCTGGTTGAAACTGGTTTTGATGATCCAAAACCAGATGAAGCAGGCGATGCAACACTCAAAGAGAAGAGAAAGAAGGATGCTAAGGCCCTGTTCTTGATCCAACAGGCCTTGGACGAGGAAATCTTCTCGAGAATAGCATCAGCAACTACCTCCAAGAAAGCCTGGGATACTCTGAAATCAGAGTACTTAGGTGACACAAAAGTAGTCAAGGTAAGGCTACAAACTTTGAGGAGAGAATTTGAGACAGCTCTCATGAACGGCAAGGAATCTGTGCAAGATTATTTGTCAAGAGTGTCAGGGGTAGTTCAGCAAATGAAGGCTTATGGAGAGAAGATAACAGACGAGCATGTTGTAGGAAAGGTTTTGAGGAGCTTAACAAGCAAGTATGATCATATTGTGGCTGCGATTGAGGAGTCAAAAGATTTGGAAAAATACACTTTTGATGAGTTAATGAGATCGCTGCAGGCACATGAGGAGAGGGTGACAATGTCTTCTGAAAAAAGAGAAGAAAAGGCATTTCAGACGTTTCAGGCCAAGGAAGATCACCAGTCTGAAAGATCTGGCAGAGGAGGTCATAGAGGCAGAGGTAGAGGAGGCTTCAGAGGGAGAGGGCGTGGACGTGGTGGCAGAAATTCTGGCCACCCAACACAACCGTCTGAAGGTCAGTCCAGGGATACTCAATCTGCAAGAGGTCCCGTGAAGTGCTACTACTGCAATAAGCCAGGTCACAAGGAGGCAAATTGCTGGAACAAAGAAAAAGATCAAAATGAGAAGAAGGTGGATCAGAAAGCAAATGTTGCAGAACAGGAAGAAAGTCTCTTCCTGACAAGGTCTGGATTGTCTGAAAGTGAAGGAAATGTCTGGTACATCGACAGTGGGTGCTCCAACCACATGTCGAGTGTAAAATCCATGTTTAGAGACTTGGATAGTGAAAGGAAGAGCAAGGTCAGGCTTGGAGATGACAAGCAGCTGACAGTGGAAGAAGTTGGAACAATTGCCATAAAAACCGTACTAGGTAACATCAAGTTGCTACATGATGTACAGTATGTTCCTCTTTTAGCTTATAACCTACTTAGTGTTGGTCAGCTATTAGACTGTGGTTACTCCTTATTGTTTGATAATAGTTCAGTTGAGATTAAGGATAAAAAATCAGGTGAAATAGTTGCTACATGTTCCATGAGTAGGAATAAAATGTTTTCACTAGACTTGGAGAAATCGGTAAATAGGGCAATGACAGTAAGAAAAGATGACAAAACTAGACTTTGGCATCTTAGATATGGGCACCTTAATTTGCAAAGTCTAAAAATACTGAGTGGTAAGGAATTGGTAGGAGGTCTACCAAAAATCGGGGAATTAGGAGTCTGTGAAGGATGTATTTATGGAAAACAGTCCAAAGGGTCATTTCCATCAGGGAATGCTTGGAGAGCAAATGAAATTCTGGAATTGGTTCATGCTGATTTGTGTGGACCAATGCAAACTGAGTCCCTAGAAGGAAGTAAATATTTTCTGCTATTCACAGATGATCTAAGTAGAATGAGTTCGGTGTATTTTTTGAGGTCTAAGTCTGAGTCGTTTGAAAACTTTAAGAAATTTAAAGCTATGGTAGAAACTCAGAGTGGAAAGATCTTGAAGTGTCTTAGAACAGATAATGGAGGAGAGTTTACTTCAAAGGAGTTTGTGAGTTTTTGTGAGGCGCAAGGAGTGAGCAGAGAACTAACAGCTCCATACACACCAGAACAAAATGGAGTTGCGGAGAGAAAAAATAGAACTGTAGTTGAAATGGCTAGAAGTATGTTAAGGGAAAGAAGATTGCCAAAGAAGCTGTGGGGTGAGGCTGTCTCAACTGCAGTCTATATCTTGAATATCTCTCCTACTAGAGTTGTTCAAGACAGAACACCATATGAGGTTTGGAAGGGAAGAAGACCTGATGTGAGTCATTTGAGAGTGTTTGGTTGCTTAGCCTATACCTTAGTTAACCACAGAACTAAGCTTGATGAGAAGTCAATCAAGTGCATCTTTATTGGTTATGCAACACAATCCAAAGCATATAGGCTCTATAATCCTGAAAATGAAAGTATAATAATTAGCAGGAATGTAGTGTTTGCAGAAGATGAGATGTGGGACTGGTCACAACAGATTGAAAGTGGTCAGGAACTTACATTTGAGTATGAGTCTGAACAGGAGCAAAGAAGAGCACAAGTTCCAAATCAAGAGGATGAAGGTTCGCCAGTAACATCACCAAGGAGGAATGAAGACACATCAAACTCATCCTCCTCAGAGATGTCTTCTGATGAATCACCACCAAGGAGAATGAGATCCTTGGAAGAGATATACGAGACCTGTGGGCTTGCTCTTGTCACAATTGAGCCAGTTGACTTCACTGAAGCTGCAAGCCAAGCAGAATGGCAGGTAGCTATGGAAGAGGAGATAAAGTCAATTCAGAAGAATCAAACCTGGGAATTAGTGGATCCTCCTGTAAACAAAAATATAATTGGGCTCAAGTGGGTTTACAGGACCAAGATCAGAACAGATGGGAGTATACAGAAACACAAGGTAAGACTTGTGGTAAAAGGGTATGCTCAGGTCGAGGGTATAGATTATGAAGAAACCTTCTCACCAGTGGCTAGGTTTGAGACAATTAGGGTTATTCTTGCTCTAGCTGCTCAATTCAAATTAACAGTTTATCAATTTGATGTGAAATCAGCTTTTTTGAATGGAGATTTGCAGGAAGAAGTTTATGTAGAACAACCACTGGGTTTTGTCAAGAAAAATGAGGAGGAAAAGGTGTACAGACTGAAGAAAGCTCTGTATGGGTTAAAGCAAGCTCCAAGAGCTTGGTATAGCAGGCTGGATGCTTTTGTTGTAAAGAATGGGTTTGTGAGGAGTGAGAATGAACCCACTTTATACATCAAGAGATCAGCTGGTGTTGCTTTTCTGGTAATATGTGTATATGTTGATGACATAATCTATATCAGTTCATCTCAGGAAATGTTGAAGGAATTCGGGAGCATAATGATGAAGGAGTTTGACATGACCGATCTAGGGAAGTTGCAGTACTTCCTTGGATTAGAGGTGGTACAGCAGAAGGATGAAGGCATATTCTTGTCTCAAAGAAAGTATGCTCATGATTTGTTAAAGAAGTTCAAGATGGCAGACTGTGAGGAAGCAATAACGCCAATGAATGCAGGGGAAAAGTTAAAGCAAGATGATGGCACAGGTCAGGCAGATGAGAAGACGTTCAGAAGCATGGTAGGTGGGCTGAATTATCTCACTCACACTCGACCTGATATTGCATTCAGTGTGAGCATGGCCTCAAGATACCTACATTCTCCAACCAAGCAGCATTTGGGAGCTGTCAAGAGAGTAATGAGGTATATTGCAGGAACTGTGGACAAAGGAATATGGTATGAGTCCACAGAAAATTTCAAGTTGATTGGGTTTACAGATAGTGACTGGGCAGAAAATTTGGGAGATAGAAAAAGCACTTATGGGTCTGTTTTTAGCATGGGTTCAGGAGCCGTTACTTGGAGCTCAAAGAAGCAAGAGACGGTGGCCTTGTCTTCAATAACTGAAGCGGAGTATGTTGCTGCAGGTGCAGCTGGTAGGCAGGCTCTTTGGCTTAGAAAATTGCTGGTAGATTTGGGAAATAAGCAAGAAGATCCTACTGAGATTTGGTGTGATAACAAGTCAGCTATTGCCTTGACAAAGAACCCTGTATTTCATGCTAGAACTAAGCACATCAAAGTTCAGCATCATTTCATAAGGGGCCTGGTCAGTGATGGAAAGGTTAAGGTGCAGTTCTGTGGAACAAACGAGCAGAATGCAGACTTGTTTACCAAAAGTTTGCCACAGTATAAGCATCAGATGTTCATGGAGAAAATCGGAGTTCGCAGCATCTGAATTAAGAGGAGGTATTGGAATGTAATTCAGTTGCATTCACTAAGCTTAGGAGTCCTAGAAAGTAGGAGTATGCTGCTGTTTACGTTGTAGTATGAGTCAGTTACATCAAGGCTAAGAAAGTGGTCCTGAGTAGCTAAGTTAGTTTCCTATTTTTTCTGCTTTAAGGTAGAGTTGTGATCCTCTTTGTAAGGCACAACATGAGTCGTGTATCATGGGGTAGTTTTACCCATGAATTTCCCTATTTAAGCTTTGTAATTTTCATTAATGAAGCAAGCAAGCAATTCATCATCTCCTTCGTATTGATCTTGCAAAGTATACATATTCACAACAATATTAATATTAATGTTGTCTTATTCACCATACATTTCAAGTAACAAACATGAACATAATACTCCTAGTCCTAGGCCCACACTTTTTTTATCTCCTTGTTTGAAAACAGGCAGGGCTTATTAGCATGATGATGACGACGACGATGACAAAGAGGACTAGAATCAATCCATGTTATGTGAAGATGGCATTGGATTGACTTCCATAACTTAAACCAGTTGTCAACTTGTCATGATTCCATATTGTCTGGGAATTGAGACAATGTATAATGAGAAAATGGAAGCTAATTATCTCCTACTGTACGTGAATCTATCTGCCACCTAAAGTCTTGGATCATAGAGTATATGATTGTATCTCACAGTACACTTTTAATTTAGCTTCGATCAACATGCATGGTTATCTTCTAATGCTAGTTTTTTCTGTATCGCTCCAATGTCGAAGAATGAGTAGACGTAGACAATTAATGACAAAAACAAATAAAATCACGCATTCGCCAGTAACGTACGTAAGATCTTGACTGGGCTAAAATTAAATACTCTACATATGAATTTCATATGATCATATTAGCTATAAACAAGCAAGCTTTAATTAAAAAAAAAACAATTTAATGTCAGCGGCATTGTGCATGAATCAATTTTATTTAATAATGTGGTAAATGCAACAGCCACATCTTCTGGTTAGATTTTGACAGTTCATTTAGAACTTCATTCTGTCAATACGTCGAAGCCACTCGATCGATCGTATGCAGCAGCAGGCCGTCTTTTAAATAATTCAAATTAACACATGCATCTGATGCGTGCTACTAAATTAAAAATATACCATCACGCATTCCGTAACGGGGAACGATGGCTTGTCTCATCGGATCTACCGCCGTGACTATCTTTTCGATGTCTGACATCTTCTTATGACCTTTTCGTTCTTTCGGAGATTATCTTGTCAAATCCCCACAGACGATGCCAAATTGTTTCGGTACCAAACAATCAGATCTAAGTCGGATCTTGAGCTTATTGGGCTTAGATCTTGGCCTTCTCCAAGCGTTCACTTCCTTCCCTCTCTAGCTGGTGGACCTCCTTGGAGGGACGGATCAGCCTTGCCTGCACAAATAGCAAACAGGGTCTCGAAGGTATCTGAGAGGACCCCAAGTGGAGTTGATCCGGGCCTGGGGTCGATAGATAATAATTGATGGATTATTATCAACCCCGTCAGATATGAATATCATTATATTATATGATACAAATATTCAATACTCCTTATCTTACGAAGGGTTCACGACATGTTTACGTCGGAAACATGCCACTAAAATAGTAAAATGTACATATCGTCATATCGATATCTATCAAGTATTGATCGGTACATGATAATTTTTTTACTAGTGCATATCAATGTTCAAATTCACATATTTTTTTTTACCACTGAAAATAAATAAATACTCTGAAACGGATGAATAAAAACGGTGACCACATCAAATAATTCAATAATTCCATAGAACAACATACAAAATACAAACCAATTTCTTGTACGTATCATAACAACAAATTAAACAATAATACGAGTATAACAAAAGCATGTCAAATTATTAAACCATACATTTGAACAAAAATACACAATTTTCACCATTATGCATCAAATAAACTTCGAATTCCCGTCGTGAAATGACCAAAATGCCCTTACGATCTCATCCAACCACACCACCCCTGAGTAGTTCCCTTGGTTGAAGAAAAACCCTAAGCCCATTCTTCATGAACAAAGTCAAAGACATCTTTTGCTCAACTCGATGACCGGGAACTGGAAAGAGATGGTATCTCAGTAACACGGCAGAAGCCACAGACTTCATTTGTAAATAAGCCAAGTCCTTCCCTAAACAGGTTCTCGGTCCAGCATTAAACGCAACAAACTTAAACCCATCTTTGGGCGGTTCAAACCGGTATTCCCCACCCAAACCGGGTTCTGGTTCAGCCAACCATCTCTCCGGTCTAAACTCCATGCAATCCTCCCCCCACACGCTCTTCATCCTCCCAACCGAGTAAATCGAGTACGTCACTGTGGACCCAGCTGGGACCACAGTGCCGTCAGGTAACACGTCATCATTGATGACGTACTTAAAATCCTGTGGGACCGAGGGGTATAACCGTAACGTCTCGGCTAAAGCAGCTTTGAGATAGATGAGCTTGTCAGCCTCGTCGAATTCCAGGGGGTGGCCCACCCAAGCAGACGGGTCATCCCCACGTGTCCCCTTCAGGACCCTTGATATCTCCATGATGATTCTCGACTCGACTTCTGGGTGGTTCATGACCAGGTAGAAGAACCAGCTCAGCGCCACGGATGAAGTGTCGCGTCCAGCTAGGACGAAGTTCAAAGCGATGCGTTTCAGTACGTCTTCGGTGAATGCGTCGCCGTTTTGATCCTTTTTGTTCATAAAACGCGACAAAAGATCGTCCGACGGGGCCTCCTTACGCGCGTTCAACGCGCCCGACATGTAATTATCAACCACTTGTAGGCTTTTCTGCAACCTCGACTCTGACCCGATCTGAAAAACCCGTTCCAGTCTCCAAATGAAGCTAGGGTAAAGGAATCTCCTGAGGGTAGATTCCGTAGCCGAGTCGAACGCGGTCGAAAATGGGTTATCCGGTAAGTCTACGGAAAGTGTTTCCGGGTCTTTACCGAATGTCAACCCGCAAATATTATCAAACGTGAGCCTAAGAAGTAAGTCTTGTAAATCAACCGGTTTATTCTCAAAAGCGGCTTTTTCCATAATACGCCAAAGCCGGGTTCTGATAGTCCGGTTCACCCACCGGTTCATAGCTTGGCGTAAGGTCCTAGTGGTAAATTCAAGAGCCGCGGTTTTTCTTTGTATAAGCCAAGTTTCACCGTCGCTGTTAAAAATTCCTTGCCCTAGTAAATCATGAAAAGCGGCTTGCCATTGTGGGCCCTTAGGGTAATTATCGAACCGTGTTCGGAGAATATGCTCGATATTTTTAGGGTGGCACGTGACCGTATAAAACCCTTGCTTGTACGCCAAGAAAGGTAAGGCCACGGTACAGGTTTGATAAGTACCGGTTCCACCCGTATTTTTAAGGTTTCCGGCTATCCAATCGTGGAGACGATGTCGGTTCATTAGGGTATATGGTAGGCTCCCGACTAACGGCCACACTTTTGGGCCGCTTAGTCGACGGGATAGGTGTGTGAACCATAGCATGTATGCCGACACCAGGGCCGCTACACATAGGAAAACTTGTATAACATCCATTAATTAATTAATTATGATTAGTGGATAATTAATCAAAATTAAATAATTATTTGAGATTTTTTTTTGTTATGTTTTTTGGTAGAAGGGGGGATTAATTAAGGCGAGGAGATATAGTAGAATGAAGTGAGATTAGGGGTGTTAATATATACTCGTATGTGGTAGGATTAAGTGATGATTATTGATGTTATAGATAAGAGTTGTTAGGAATTTGTTTGTGATATTTTTTAGGTTAATGACGTAAGTTGCATGGCTTGGATATTTTGTTACGTGTGTAGGAAAAAAAATGCAAAAGAATTGGCATTTGAGTGAAATATAAGCCACACCATTATTCTAAGTAATTAGTATATTTAGTCGTGTTACATTATAGGAGATGATCAGATGAGTTGAGGGGATGTGAACATAAAAGCTATTGTACACAAGTACACATGATGAAAATAATATACTCCATTTGTCTCACTCATTTGTTTAATTTGTTCATTATAATAATAATAATACTCCTTAAAAATAATATACTGTAAAAAGTAAAAAAAAAAAAAAAAAAAAAAGACCAAGGCTAAAAGAATATTGCTGTTTTTTCAATGTTATATCTGATACTAAATTAATGCAAAATGGTTAACTACATGGTTCAGGCCGTCTTCACAAGATGAACGATTCATCTGAAAATAAAAACCGATGAATTATAATACCCGTTTTAAATCAGAAATTGTATGGTTTAATGGAGTAGACACTATTTCATCGTATGATATACATACAAGTGAGTAGTGACACAACCAAAGACCTTGTACTAAATTGGATCTCCGTATGAAATCTACACTATATGCCTTTACCTATTTCATTAAATCTAATCAACTAAGAAAGTAGTATGTGTTGTTTTAGGTTAATTAGTCAAGATATAGAGTATCAAGTAGTTAGGAATGGTTTAACCATGCAAAGAAAAACTCAAGTTTGATCAAAATTAGGGACAAAAAACAAGTACGTTTTTCCATTCTAATGCTAAAAGAATCTTAGTTTTTGGGTTCTTTAATTTGTGTTATGACACCAATAATTAAGTTGGTCAGCGTAAAGAGAAATTTGAAGCAAGCAATCTAATACGGAGTAATTAATTAATGGCTAAAAAGTTTATGATTGCTCTTTTACTTTGTTTATATGTTGCCCTACCAAACTATCTTAGTCACAAAACTAAGTAGAGTAAGAAATCGATTTTTCCTACTTATTTTGAACTCAGATCAAATAAGTTGATACTTATTCAATGTAGTTATGTTATACTCATGTGGACATGACATAGGTCTATCCCGACGCGGCCACGCGCGGGTTTGGGGAGGCGAATGAATCTCCATGAGATTGTCAAATGGAAATTTAAATCGAAGTCGGAGTCGACACCGAATTTTATGGTTATTCGGAACCGTTCGAGCCCACTCTATGTCGTAGTGGGCTGTGTACAAAATACGGCCAATTTCCGATGTCAGAGTTTATTGGGCTCGTCCCTTTTGCATATCGATATAGATGCCGACTGGAGCGGTTAATCGTATATTGAATGACTCTCGTTGCCAATGGTTTCGGACATCCGGAAACCACGGTTCTGAGTAAGGGGTGAGGGTACGTGTTGGGAAGTTCACTAAGAACACCCAACCCCGCCCGCACATTAGCGGCCTCTACTAGGATATCGAATGACGTTTTAATGCGCGCGTTAGTTGAACGATGAATGATTATGCAAACATTGTTTTCTAAGCATGTGAAAGATTGAATGGGTTGCTAAGTGGTTTAATGCATGCAAATTGATTAACGTCAAAGTTGTATTTAGCATGTGAGATTCGTTTTAGTATAATAAAACAAATGAAATAAAAGGATGAATTTGCTACAAAAGATGAACAAACGAGTTAGTATCGATTTGTAAATAATAATATAGCAAAAATAAATATGCGAGATCGAGAAAATATATATTAATCGAAATCTGAAAAATATTGTTTGAAAAGAACGTTGTTTTGTATAAAAAACGAAGTTCGAAAAATAAAAAAAAAGACGAAAAGGGCGCGGCATGACAGTCAACCGCGCGACTCGCCCGGGATGCCGGCGGGTCGCGTGGTGACCTGTTTCGGTGCCGGTTTTCGAAAACTCGAAGTTCGTATTAAATCGCGTACGAATATTGCATGATTCGTACTCGACTTAACATTTTCGATATTCTTTATATTCGATAGTTGACTACGAAATCAATATCAAATACTTGGAATAGTTTTTAGAAAAGATGTAATTTTAGAAATCGATCGAAGAATAAATAATAAAACGAACGAAAAAGTTGAAAAAAAGAAGTCCCGGATTCCAGGCCTGCGCGCGAGTCGCCTGGGCATGGCGCGACTCGCGTGCGGGTCTGTCCGTCTTTATTTTTGTTCGAAAATTGTTATTTTGGACGAAAAGTAAAAGAAAAGAATTTTGACAAAAAAGATGTAACGATTTCTGATATCGTCGAAATCTTAATATAATTCTTTTTGATACGATATTCGATTATAGAAAAATCGATATCGTATGTTTAAGAATATTCGTTATGAAAATAGTTTTTCGTTAATAACGATATTAGAAAAAATAAAAAAATCGACTCTAGACCCGTAAAAAACGAAACGGACGAAGAGGAGAAAAGGAGAGAAAGGAAGAAATCGGGTTTGATTACACCCTCAACCTACATGCTCTTGTTGACTCGGATCGAGACTCGTCGGAATGTGGCTAGGCACGGGAGTGTAGAGGCAACGTCGGTCGGGTTAGGGTGGTACGGTTTTGACGGGTGAAGGGTGTCGGATATTGGGACCGGTTTCCTTCGGGTTTTGAACGTATTATCGGTTTCTCGAAGCTAAAATAACTATGTGTGTGTGTATGAATTATGTAGGAAGAATTGTTGGTAAAAATCGTATTTATTAATTGTTCCGGATCTTTTGTGTGTTGGATGCAAGGGGCTATTTATAGGAAATTCCCGACCTTGACTTAGGAGAGTTTGACTACCGCTTAGGATAGGAAACGAGGAATTTGAGGGAAATAAGAATTCCGTTTTCTTGTGGAGGAAGAAAGGCAAACCGGTGGATTTGCTCTTGTTTTGGGTTGTTTCGGCCGAGTGTTTTACACTCGGTCGGATGCTCGAATCGATTTTTTAATAGGATTCCTGTTTGAGCTAGAATTACCGCTTGAGTAAGAAGCTGAGGAGAACGAGAATTCCGTTTTCTTGTGAGGGAAGAAAAGAGGAAATACCGGCTGACTTGTGTACTTGGCCGAGTGGTTGCATTCGGTTGAGTGTCTGAGTCGGTTCTCGGATAGGATTCCTACTCGGGATCGAATTCTATCTTAAACGGAATTGTTTATTATTTTGTGAATGGCTGATTTTTGTAGAGTTGGAGTGTGAACCAACCGTGTGAGATGTCACGGCGGACTCACGGGTTTCGAGAAATATCTTTGACCGGGTTTTGACTCGGTCGCTAAAAGACGGTTTTACCCCTGGTGACGGATTCGACCCAAATTAGTGTTATTTGACTCGAAACGACCCACTGGGCCTGAATTTGAGGTTGGTTTGGTGAGATTTGTACTCCGTAAAATGCCTAGGCCAAATGTCCATCATTACGAGCCCATTTCCGAGTACGTTAAAGCACGTTAGCGTCCGATCATCATCGGCTGTTTGTCGGGAACTACTATAGACACCTGGCAGTCAAAATGTGGATGTCTACAACTCCATTGAAATGAATATTTAACTTTCTTAATTTTAGTTTGTGTTATTCAATTCATCATACTTATTCATTTCAATATATTTCAACTCCATTGAATAAAGTTAAATTATATTGTACAGAGTATTAATCAAATCTCATTTAAATTGAGCTCAATCCATTTCAACCAGAAAAAACATGACCTTAGACTCATAACTTATTGCATAATTTCAAGGTTGAAGAGCTAATTGTTAGCTAAAATTAATGAATACAGGTAGTATGTTAAATATTTGCAAAAGGGGCTTAAAACTAGAAGTCCACACCGACTTGTATATCATGGGTCCATATAGAGTCATTTGTACTCTGTAGGCTGTAGCGTATGAGATTTAATCGCGAGAAAGCCCAAGCACTGAGACACAATCGGAGGGAATAGGAAAAAACGGAAACCTTGACTCACAACTAGGCTACTACCATTACGACCATGAGCACCGATTAATATATATCCAAATGAAAACTTCCATTTAAATTGTGGAAGTTAGCCCTAAAAACAAGGAAGATATCGAATTAAATTTCAACGGTTATTGTAATTGGTCAGTATGTCAATCCTACGGAGTACTGTATTATATACTCTACTACGGTCTCGTAAAATTGTTTGGGTAATCAATAGCCCAATTTCCCACTCTCAATTAGCTTAATCTCCCACTTTCAATAAGCCCAATTTTTCCAACTTTCAATCAACCCAATTTTTCATCCTCTATGACCTTAATTGCCCATTTTCAATAAAGCCCAATTCCCCTAACCTCATCATCAACCCAACTACGGCGTATAAATTTTTCCAAACTATCTATACCGGTTTTTTAGTAAGACAGTCTTATATTGTAAAACCAGCTCATCTAATCAATTAGCCTTTTGATGCTATAATCAAGGACATTTTGTTTGAAACTTTGAATGTGCATCTTTTCATTGTTTGTTTAGCTTTTGCTTTTATTCCTAGATCACTTAATACTATAGCACATGACCTATCTTCAAGTGCGCTAAATGGTAGGTGATTAGGATATTGTCGTAGATCTTTGGCAAAAAAAAACAATATACACTAATACACCCAATCTTATACTCCCTCCATTCAAATCCACTTGTCTCATTTCACTTTTTGACACTATTCACACATGAGGGGAATCTTCGATATTCTCGACAATCTATAAGTGAGAATATAGTCATGTGAGATTTTGTTTGATTCGTCTTTATGAGCACATTAAGAATATCAAATTTTTATAATTTTTGCTAATGTAAAATTAAAGATATCGCTAGTGTAAAACGCGTCTCGGCAAATGTGCAAAAGGAAATGAGACAAGTGAATTTGAATGGAGGGAGTATATAAGGGGGCGTTTGGTTCAAAGTATTGGAATGGATCGGATTGTAGTGTGATTCCATGGAGGATTGGAATTAGATACTCATACTCCCTCCATCCCAAAGAGATGTTCCCATTTGATATGGACACATCTCTTAAGGAATAATATAAGATATTAATAGTGGGTCCAATGTTTAGAGAAAATATTATAATTAAATGCAACTGGGGTCATTCCAACTAATATGAGTGGTATATTGTGTAAATATATAGTGTTGATAAGGATATTATGGTAAAGTAGACTAACCAATTAAGGAAATAAAGTAAATGGGAACATCTTAGTGGGATTTTCTTTTTGGGAAAGTGGGAAGAAGATAGTGGGATGGATGGAGTACTTGTTTATGGTTGTTTGGTTCAAGGGTGGAATGGATTGCATGTGTAGCAAAGTGATATGGATTTAGAATCATGAGGTGTGAGGGTAGGGGTTGAGATTCCAAGGATTTGGAGTGGAATTAAAACCCCTTGGGTTTCTTAAACTCTTGAACCAAACATCAGAATGGATGGAATCCATTCCAATCCATCCCCAAACCTTCAACCAAACACCCTTTAAGAGTAAAACCTTTTGATAATTTTCAATTCTTTGGTTTCCCTTTTTAGTTGGGTTGGATCTATTCTATATCATAAATTCGATAAACATTTTTTTTTGAAGTGAAGATCAATATCATTAATAATAAGTCATCCGACATTTACAAATGATGTCAAAATGAACTGAATACAGATTTGTAAAAAATAAATAAAGAACACATTTGCTTCTGCACAGCCTTCTATATATCGCTGTTTATTGACACAGTCTTTCGCGAAGGAATCTATAGATCTGATGAAATAATCTCCCAAAGTACTTTCTCTATTTTGACAAATTCATTGCTCTCATGATCTTGCACATAGTTCTTGATAAATCTAAGTCCTATACTAATGTAAATGACTTAAACCTCGAAATAAAGGAAAAAAACTTCGAAATAAAGGACGAAAAAACAACTCTCATAAAAAGATAGACTTTTATTGAAAAGATCGATTATCAAGAAATGGAAAATAAACAATTTTAGGGGTTTATCATCAATTAATTATCGATGGAGGTCCCGAATGGAGGAGGAAAGCTAGGTTTTTTTTAGAGGAGGAGGACTAGGGTTAGTGCTATGGGCATATTTATTTTAATTCGATAAACAATTTGTTGCTCTCTAGGTTTGCTTTATCTAACTCTATAATATTATTTGATCCATCAACGATTTGTTTATCCATCACGAAGACTTACTAGTTCTACATTAAAGGACGGAGTAATTCTCAACAACGATCATAATTGCCACGTGTCGAGCACACAACCATAGTCCATAAATTCAAAAAAATCGCACAATTACAAAAAAAATCAAAGGGATAAGGCTTTTAGAGAGAACTTGTGGTGGAAACACTCTTTATAATCCAAAACCAACAAACCAACACAAATTTTCAAGGGTCCAAATTCATCTACACCTTTGTTCAACTTGAATATATTCTCTCCTCTCCGCTTCCTACATAACACATTACTACTACCACTTGATTCAAAATCTTTTAACTCAAACAAAAGGAAAACGAACGAGATGGCGTCACTGGGCATGATACTCGGAGCAGGAGCAAGCGGACGTGTTTTTGCTGCGACAGCGGCCCAAAAAGGCGGTAGCAGCAGCAAAGAAGAGAAGAGCATCATCGATTGGGTGCTGGGTAAAATAACAAAACAGGATCAGTTTTACGAGACTGACCCGATCCTGCAGGGGACTGACGACAAGAAGAGTAGTGGGACCGGGACTGGGACCGGGACCACTGGCGGTCGAAAGGGGACGGTTTCTGTACAAACTAAGAAGAAAGGTGGCAATGGCGGTGGCCTGGGCGGAATTTTTGCCAAGAAATAAACAAACAATGCTTGCCTTTCATTAGTTGTTTTCCATTCATTTCTGCTATTACTCGCGTCTCAAATCTCTAGCCTGTATAATTCAGCAACAAATTTATGTTTTCAGTACCCATTTGCTACTCTTGAATCATACTGTACTACTTGTATAAACTATGAAACTCATTTCTTCAAACAAATCATCTCTCATCATCCTGTGACAGCTCAACTGTGTTATTCATACTCTTCTACGGGGTGTCAGAGTACCAAACATGGTTATTTTGGTCTGAATTGAAGTATCAAAGTGTGGTGTCGGTGTCCGACACGGCACCCAAGTAAGTGTCGGAGTGGTAGTTACGACAAAACTAGTAAACTACTAGGAGTCTACTGTCTACGAGACTGATTATCTATTGAGTTTGAAGTTGTTAAGAGTAAAACTGCCTACTCCCTCCTCCGAGTCCTCTCACTCAGTTCTTACTTGTCTATTTGGCACAACGACTGAAGAAACAGTTTTAAGTACGAATATGGTACTGGAAGTGGCAAAACTGACCCAATTTGAGCTCAAAATCAAGAATCTCCACCCCTCACTTTTCGAAACTGAAGCAGGCCTATCCAACTTTTTTTTTTCTCCTCTTGATCTTACATTTCTAATAAGATCAAGTTTAGTCATCGAAAACAAAAGATGCCTGAAAAAAATTCATTTCATTTAAAGGAATCGCGATTTACACAAACAAAACTATATGCATTACATAAAATACAAATGAAATTATGGATACAAGAGCGTGTGTCGGTGTGTACAAGTCGATCCCATGCTTACGTTTCGATGTAGCATATAATTCTACAGAATGGGAAATGAATAAACTTATAAACTAAAAACTCAGCGCGGAATACTAACCAGCATCTGAGTAGATTGAACTTTGACGTAGCATCTTCTAACAGAAGGATGAGAACACTAGTTGCCTTGTTGATACACCAGACCGACCCGTTTTGAAGGGTTGCTTCAACCCGTCCAACCCATTTGACGGAGTAATTTCCCACAGAACCTCTGAACACAGTCAACTTCGACTAGATTACCCAAAAAAAAGCGAGATACTTTGACAAAGGTTCTCAGAATCATGGTCCAAAAATATTGAGGGCCGATAAAATCTGTTGATACGAGGATAAAACGAAACATTGGAGTAACACAAATTATACCGTACAATCGTTGTATCGTACAACATGGGTGAAAATCCCTAAACTTTACATTGGGAAGCATAATTCTGGTTTCAGCGAAGTACATTCACTCTTGCTGTGCGCGATTCAAGACGAGCAAAATCTCGCCCCCAGCAAGAACGACAGCATCCAAAAACGCCCTAACATCATCAACATCCTTAAAAAGCTGCGGACTTTTAAGATCGCTATCCAAGTTATACCAAACCCGATTAATCTTCCTCAAAGTAACCCAATGCCTACCTTTCCAAAGGCCACCGTACCTTCCAACGGAAACATTCAGCAAAATACCCATCAACCCGTTGTCTGACCCGTCAAGATGGATTGAACCCGACCCGTTTCGTTTATCGTGCCATACCATGGTTTTGCCTCGTTTTTCAAGGGCAGCAATTAACACATTAACATCGTAATTTCCGGTTATCAGATTATGGTGAGGCTTGAATATTGCAGAAATTGGTGTCCATTTTTCTGGGGTGGGATCATCTTGGATTAGTTTTTCAGCAATTTCATCCAAATCTGCTCTGCTAAATGCATCTTTCTCCTAAATAATTAATTCAAAATAATTAATAATCCCCTTTCTTAGTTGGATTTTTTTTTTCAGCAATTCTGCTCTGCTAAATCTATTTTTCTCCTAAATTAAAACCCTTGATTGATTCAAAAGAATCCCATTTCATAGTCAATAGCACAATTACAAATTCTGAATTCAATGATTAACTAAACTCTAAATTCTAAATTAAAACCCTTGATAAATTCAAAAAAAATTAAGATCAAGAAACCCATTTCCTAGTCAATTGCACAATTACAAATTATTAATTCAATAATTAACTGAATTCTAAATTCTAAGCTAAAACCCTTTATTAATTCAAAAAAAATTAAGATCAAGAATAAGATTTCATAGTCAATTGCACAATTCAAAGTGACTGAATTTAATAGGATGAACATATGAATTATGGAAAAATAGAGATTGGTTTTACCTGGAAGAGATTGTTAAGGGCATGAAGAAGACAGAGTTGTAATCTTTGCTTTTCATGGTAGATTCCATGCTTGATTTGAGCATCCATTTTTGGTCTATACCTTCAAGCTTTAAACACACAATTTCAATCGAGCAAATTAGAGAGGTTCATCGAGGAGGGGGAGTGCTTCGATCGATCTAATTTCAAGCGTAAATCTCCGATGACACGGTCTTACCCACACGGAAGTTGCTTACAAATTTATCATGAGACCGTGAACTTGGGTAATTTTTTTTTCAACGAAAAACTCACTTAGTCACATTACAATATGTAAGACCTACTGTTCCAGAACATCTAATCTTAACTATTAGGATAAAAAAATCTTTGATATTTGTTTAATTTTAATTCTAGTGGTCCATTATGATTCTAACGAGTTTTGAAGCTGAAAAACGATATGTTGTATTGCTGTGGGTAGTATTGATGTGAAGTTCGAATAAACTTCGATAATATTTACTGTGAATTTGTGTAATTCCAATTCTAGTGGTCGAGTATGACAATTTGTGCTTTATCGTTAGATTTTCGAAGGTTAGTACGGCTTTGAATTGGTTAGGAATCAGGATGCACGATATTAAGAGTGATAACATTCTTCCTCGTGAGTTTGAATATTGTTGCATGTCGATTTAAGCTAAGGACTTCTAGTTAAATTAGAACAAGTCATTATCATTTGATCCAACATCAAATTGATCCGCGAAAGACTAGAATTTTAACTTACTCCATAAATAAATTGCCGAAATGAAAAGAGTATCAAACAAGTTTTTTTTAACGACTTAGCTATTAATCGAGGAATAGCAATGCTAGAGATGTCTTCTCGAACTAACTTTAAAATTAAATCTACGTTTTTTTTAATATAAAATAACAATTCACAGGTTTGATCCCCTCGTCATTGTAAAGTGCGGAAAAAGTCAAATCGAAGAATTTACGTTGTTAACAGATGTATTTCCGTTACCATTAAAAATAAAAAGAAGTCTAATATGAGACGGTCTCAGAAATGTGACTACGGCAAGTCGCACACAAGAATCTGTAAACATATACGAGTACTCCATATTATCATGAAGAATAACGTTAACAACAAGACGGTTTGGCCGAGTGGTCTAAGGCGCCAGATTTAGGCTCTGGTCCGAAAGGGCGTGGGTTCAAATTCCACAGCCGTCATTACACTTTTTTTCATTCAGCATCGATTATTGAAGAGACAACAATTAAAATGTTGGTGTAAATATTCACAACCTGGGCATTTGGTCTAGTGGTATGATTCTCGCTTTGGGTGCGAGAGGTCCCGCATTCGATTCTCGGAATGCCCCTCCTGTATTTTTGTGCATTTGCTTGGAGTGTCTGGCCGAGTCATATTTGTCGCCTCGAGTTTGGTAGTTGGTACTTTTGCAGTTTTTCTACTCTTTTTTTTTGTGGGTATTTGCATGGGTTTCTAGTCAAGTCAGATTTGTCTCTCTAGTTTTGTCCAGTAGTATTGGACATTTGGACAAATACTTAAATTAGTAATTGTCTCTATGTGAAAGAGCTCACACAATAGAAAGAGCTCACACAAGAGATTTACCAGTGATATTAAAGGGGAAAAAAATGATAACAGTAATATTAGCAGTAAAAAAATAGCTGGATAGTTTAATCTTTATCGACAAGACATAAGTATCTATAAAATTAGTAATTGTCTCTATGTGAAAGAGCTAACACAAGAGATTTACTAGTGATATTAAAGGGAAAAAAATGATAACAGTAATATTAGCAGTAAAAAAATAGCTGGATAGTTTAATCTTTATTGACAAGACATAAGTATCTATAAACATCAACCAACCATTAATGACCACAAACGGCTAAACCTGGTAATGAGGTCAATTGGGTCAGGGTCGGATTTATTCGGGTCGAGCCGTTTCATTTTTGCGTTTGCTATTTTAACAATTTCAGGAATAATAGTTTTTATGTTGTAATAAAAGTTTGGCTCAAGTCAAGTTATGTCGGGTCAATTCGAATTACGAGTCAAATTCCAGCTTCATTTTGGGTGTCAGGGTTCAGGTTGGGTTATTTGAGTTTAGACCTGTCAAACGGGTTGAGCATGTCGGGTCTTGGGTCGGGTCAGAATACAGGTAAGATTGAATATGAGTTGCCTCAAATACAGGTCGAGTTATACGGGTCACAGGTTGGATTAGGGTTTGAATACGGGTCAGGTCGAATGTGGGTCGTCTCAAATACGGGTCGGGTTATATGGGTCACGGGGCGGATTAAGGTCTGAATACGGTTCAGATCGAATATTGATCGGCTCAAATACGGGTCGGGTTGTACGGTTCATGGATCAGATTAAGGTCTGAATACGGGTCAAAAATAGTTTCAAACTTTATTTTTTAATCACTTTTTAGTCAAAAAATATATATTTTTTTTATTTTAATAATAATAATAATATTATTACACTCTTTAATTATAATGCTTATATCTTTAAAAAAAATTAACATTAAAATTCGGGTCATTATCGGGGCGGGTCACTTTCGGGTTCATGTAATTTTCGGGTGGATTTTTTTCGGGGTTTTCCCGAGCGGTTTTCGAATGAGTTTTAGGATCGGATCATTTTTTTATCGGTCTACACGAATTGATATAAATACCGAGTGAAAACAATGAGTGAGATTATCGACAATTCGACCTATATCTCATCGAGCTGAGGGGACAACTAACTCTAACAACGCCATTTAACTTCGTAACTACTCCAAATTTTAAATACGAATCTATCAATAGTTGATATTACTGACCCGTAAATTTCACGGGTTTTAAGATTAGTGTGTATTACAACAAGTGAAAAAAAGTGAGATGATTCTTATGTATTATGTAGTTATCTTTGATTTTCGGTGTCCTAGTTGTAGTCAACTTAAAATAAATCCAAACATTTAACACATATTTTATTTCTTTGCATAATGATTAGACTTAAAATGTAACGTGCGTGACTAAGTGCATTCTTCGTCAAAAAATAAATAAATAGAAAAAACGAATTAATCCATAACTCTAAAAAACGATGTGGTTCAACCACCTCGCAGTTTTAGAGAAGCATTATTTATGTTATGCTTAATGAACATGACATTCATTGGGCATTTGGTCTAGTTGTATGATTCTCGCTTAGGGTGCGAGAGGTCCCGAGTTCAATTCTCGGAATGCCCCTTTTGCAATGTTTTTTTGAAGCAGATAAAATGAGTTAGAAGCTTGACTGATCGAAACCGACATTCATCTTTTTCATTTCAATTTCAAGAACCGACAATAGTTTATACTCCACATGTAAAAGAATATTTTATTGAATATAATGCGAAGAAGCTCCTACATCCACCCTTGAAAAAATGTTTTTGGTAGTCAATTAATTTGACGAACACTGTGTATACGAGGGTGTGAAAAAACAAACGTACATGATTTAATGTTTTAAACTTTTTATCTGAAATTTTTGCCTTCATAAGTTTGACCAGGTTGCCAATTCTTGGGTACAACATGCCATGAAGTAACTTTCTTGCCATCACTGGTTAGAACCCTGAACGTCAAGGACTGGCCACCTAAAGGCTGGTTGCAATCCCAGTATTGACCCCAATTCCTCTTCATATCCACAAATGGCTTACCCTTGTCCCCCTTTACTTGCACGCTTCGGACGTCCCCTGCGCCAGCAACGTTCGACACCATGACCAAGAGGAAGAAGCCGTTCGCCCCGGGGGCAATGGTGAATCGCATTCCTCCCGTTCTTATGCATGGCACCCTACGTACAATCATCGGTGGACAATACAATACAAATTAACGATAATGGTCACCCATTAGATCAAATGATTATGATGTTAACGGATTTTGAACCTCGGACTACAAGTACTTTATCAACTAAACTACTACGGACTAGTTGACTTCTGCAAGTTTTACACATGAAACTTGTAATTAAAGTTACATATGCGTGTAATTATAAAGTTACTATAATATACTCGTAATTATACCACCAGTAGGAATATATGATTTTTTTTAAAAAAAAAATACTTGATATCTCCGAATTTTGTATAATGTTTTTGAGATTCGTTGTAACGTTGTGAATTTTGATGATAAGTTTTTGAGAGCTCTTTGTCAAAATATTGAGCTCAAAAAATTACTTTAACTCTGAAATAATTTACGACAATTCTTCCGCGACACCATCTCACGATAACTTATCATGAAACATATTAATAGAAATAAAATAATAATATTAATAATAATAACAATAATAAAAGTGGTTATTATAATTTAAAATATAGCTCAATTAGATTAGAGTTTTCAATTTACTAAAAAAAAAAGTTATAAACAAATTAGATGGAGTACTCATTCAAAATGGTCACTATTTAACTTAAAATAGACATTAACTAACCTAAAATAGTTGATTTTTTTATCACAATTAATGAATTGTTAGTTTTCAGCTTTGCCACATCGTGCAATAACGGTTGTACACTATAATTTGGGTTTGCCTAGCTAAAAGTTTATATGTTGTAGTACTACATTAATTACCTTCGATAAGTAAGAGGTATAACACCAACTTTGTACTCGGCGAGTTGGCCAAATGCGGGTTGAGAAAGGTCAAAATGCTCTTGAGGTGGGGCGCACCACCCGCCATCAGGGCACTCGTTGGTGGCGGTCACAAAGACGGATTTGCCACCGGGTTTGCAACCCTTTGCGAGGTCCACACACCTAATCTCATAACAACCACCACAACCCGCACCCTTTTCGAACATTTTTGTGCTTATTGCTGCGTTCACCGGTCCGTATCCTTTGCCTAGTTTATGGACGTCACCGTACCCACATGCTCCATCTACATTTGTTTTTGTTATTGTTATTGTTATGTAAAGAGATTAATTAAACTACAAAATTCTTATACGGTCATTATGTTTTTAATTTTAATTCAATTAAAATAAAATATTCGTTTGTTGAACCAAATAAATAAATAAAAATATTCGTTGTAATAAATAGAGAGCAATAGGGTAAACAAATAAATAAAAAGTGAAATGTCAGGGAACAACATATTTTTGTAATTAAATTGATCCTTTCTAGTATAGATTTAGGTAAACGATTTTTCTAATAAGGGTCCACACACGTTAATAGCATAATGACACAAAGATTAACAATGATATTGTGTCAGTATGATAAATATGAAATTAATATATTTATTTCTCATGATAATATTTCTTCTCTCTGTAAATAATCTATTAACATGTGTCTAATACATAAAAATTAGAAACACCGTTAATTAAATGTGCTATGAAATATGTTACCTAGGGAAAAAACCCTTGAAGAACAAGTTCAAAACTAAACCAACATGATTATAACCTCGAATCTATGTCCATTAGTCACACGTTAATAGATTAATTACGAAAAGATTCATACTCCCTCCGTCCCAGTGAATTGTTTGCCTTTCTATTTTAAGAATGTTTTTTAATGTGTAATTTGACCATTTTCATGAGTTTTGTTCCACATGTCACTCCCTCATTGAATCTCTTGCCGCCCTTGATGCCAAAAACAAAGGCAAACAATTCATTGGAACGGAGGGAGTATATTGATAGTCTAAGTATGGTAAAAATATGAATTAATATATCAATTTCTCATAATATATTATCGTTAATCTTAACCATTGAGAGAAAATGGGCCAAAATTTTCTTTTTCTTTTCTAGAAAAAATTAAAGAAAGGATTCCAATTTTAAAATTGTTACACGTAATTAAGAAAATATAAATATACCATAGGTTCCAGAGCCGTCAGAGCCACCATAAAAAGTAGCACGTGCCGGTCTCCACAGTCCGGGTTTGTAATTAGGTCTTTTGGCATCGACACTAATAAGATCGACAACCACCAGAAGAAAGACCACCCACATGATGGTGGCTCGAATAAATGACTCCATTAATGACCGCCTAATTAGGATTAACCTAATTATTTATTTTTATTAATGAATATAACTAATAGTGGTTTCTACAAAATTGTCAATGCAATTATTACTCTTGTTTTTGCCCTTTATATAGTTTGATGCATGCTAATTTTGGTTGATTGTTATAAGTTTTAAACCATTCATTCAAGATAAATATTTGTTAAAAATAGATGTAATAATCTTAATTTCATTGAATCACCTAAATTTTTACCCTGGACAATAAGATTCTCTATTCTACTTCTGTGTCTCATTATGTGTCACCCCTGCCTAGGGGTGTTCACTGGTTCAAACCCAGACCGGACCGGTTACCAAAGAAATCCGGCGGATCGGACCATAAAAATACACTAAATTTGATTTTTTTTAAGTGTGGACCGAACCGGACCGCTCACCAAGCTTTTGGCGACCCGGAGACCGGACCAGTATGTGCCCCGGTCCGGACCGACCCAGACCGTACGGACCAGACCGGTTCGGTTTACCAATCCGGATCACTTTTTGAACACCCCCACCCCCATACACTATATTACACGTCAGCAAATTATAATATTGTTGCCTATTTTATTTGCACAAAAATTAGGAATAAACCCCTCTTAATAATTTATTGAGAAATCACTTCTATTTATTTTTTCTATTTATGTGTTATTCGTATCGGTTTTATTATTAGTTGTGTCCCCAAAACAATCATTTCATTTTGAACTTGTTTTTACCATTTTTACTAGTATACTCCTTCACCTTGTTCGTTTATTTATCTTTGATTAAAATACTACTCAAAATGAATATAAAATACAAATAAATGAATAAAACGGAGGGAGTACTATTTTATATTAAACGTAACTATTTTTATTAGGTTTGGTATGGTACGTTATTGTAACTTTAAGTTGTAATTAGCTCTCAGTAGTTTATGGGAAGCCGTCTCTTAGTATCTTAGTAGACTTACCCAGGACTTATCAAACAACAATATAAGAACAAGAGTTAACTCAACTTACTCAAGTGTGAGGTTGAATTTCGATGCTAATTAGAGCAAGATTCATAAGGATATTATCATGAGGAGAAAGTGGATCGTTTGGCTTATATTTACCTTACTTAGACAAAATCATTATGAATTTTTGCTTTAATTAGCAGGCTAACGAGTGTTCACTGCATACACGTTAGAAAACTTGATAAAAAAGAATAGTACTCCGTACTCTGCAGTTCGTATACTCCCTCCGTTTTAATCATTTGTTTGCCTTTGATTTTGACACAAAGACCAAGGAGGAGGAAGGGACCAATTATTGGGTGACATGTGAACCAAGGAGGGGAGAAGGGTCAAATTACTTCGTACTCGTATAAAAAAACTTTCCTAAAATGACTGAGACGTAGTCTTAGAATGCAATAGACAAGCAAATGATCGGGGCAAAGATAGTATATTATTATTATTATTATTATTATTATTATTATTATTATTATTATTATTATTATTATTATTATTATTATTATTATTATTATTATTATTATTATTTTATGAACAGAACTTCCATTAACACCAGAACAAATTACAAGAAGTTAGTGGGTAGCCGAGATACTATATGGGCACCCACTCCCTTAGCAATAGCAAAGCTAAGTCTAGTGAAAATAAAGGCTGCTGTACGAGCCTCCGCATCCTGAGAGATAGAGAATTTCTGAATCCGCTTCAGCAATGCAACAGCCTCAGCATCAAGCTCCCCCAAAGACGAGAAGGAGAAAGGCAGGAACCCGTACCCAATATTGGTGCACAAATCTCCATACTTGGCGCGCTTACGTTGAGCAGCATCAACGACCATGCGACCAGGTAGAAAATCAGTCATCGCAGACTGGGTCAAAGGGGACGATCCTGTCAGATCAACACACACATCACGCCCCCTATTCCAGGAATAAAGAAGCAAATCCGCCGGGCGTAGGTGGTTGTCGTGCCCATCCACCAAACCGACATCTAAAATTGAAATGAGGTTGTTTAAGGGAGAAGTATCTTCACCTTCATTTAATGCTATATATTGAAATTTTGAAAATAACAAATGCATTGGAGACAAAGTAATGAAACCAAAAAACGAATAAGTATCAATAGATTTGATTATCAATTTGCGTTTACAAAAATATGTCATCTTCAATGTACTAACACTCAATACTGTGTCCATTGTTACAGATATTTATTAAATGCTACTGTATTTGTGAGGAAAGAAGTAAAAGGATTAGGGTTTCAGTTATGCCTGATTTCTAATATCCAGCGCACTAAAGATGACGCGTGTTGACGGAATGACATTTTAAGCATTTGTTGTTTCTTAATAATGATTTTATTTAGATTATATTAAACCGTCGACTAAGATTGTCACGTTTCATTAAATACTCCTCATATATATACTTCCATGATAGAGAAGTGGGAAAATCTTTTAAAGACGGAGGGAACGTGTTTAAGTTGATGCAGTGATTCTACTCATCTTATTTAGAAACCGTCTTTATCGTTTAAGAGTTGTTTTTTAAAATAACACCTTTCTTATTATGTTTTAAGATAATATTACTCCGTATTAATTTTAAATCGTACTTAAGTACTCGATCAATTGTTACAACTTAACTACGAAAATGAAACTTTTCATCACGTTAAACGGTAAAACGACAGTACAATTTAAAAATTATAATGACCAAGATATATAAAATCTAAACATATTATAAATTTATGGAAAATACAAAAATACGGTTTTGATACAGATATCAATATGAAAAAATATCTTAGATTAGTTGCCTTATCGACCGCGTAAGTCGTGTTCCCATGCATTACTCTTTGTAACTTATAATCATCAATTAAACTTCTTGATGAGTTGCAATTTGAGTATGCGTTTGACAATGTATAGTATATTTTTTTTTTCTACGATTGTTCGAGGATATTGATTATCAATAATTTTTATCGACCATACAAATAAATCAATATATATATATATATATATATATATATATATATATATATATATATATATATATTTTAGGCTTTTTTCGAGCGATCTCTTTGGTCCGTTCCATCAAACCTCAAATTAGGAAAGTATCATAAATAATAAAAAAAATCAATTAGAAAATCTTTTAATTATTATAATATATATTTAATTTATTATATTAATATGATGTTTTACAATTCTAAGGTAAAAACCTTTAGAGTTTATTTTGTAAAAACGTTATCGTAAAATAAATTATAAAAATGAAATATTTAGATTCGTAGTAAAAAATGCTTTCATTAGAGTATAAATTTCATATTATTTGTTTCACATTATGTGATAAATCTATTATATAATATCACAATTGTAAAACTATCCCACATCGACAAATTATAATATGATGATGAAATTATTATTATAAATATGAGTAATCATTTGTTCTTTGATATCTACCAAAAGTCTTTTGAATCTCAAAAAGAGTTTTTAAAAACTTTTAAATTATCCCACATCGAAAATTATGATGGGGTGATGAAATTTTATATTATAAATAATAGTCATTCGGTTTTAAATATCGACAAAACAACTTTTGAGTCTTAAAAAAACTTTTAATATATAAAACTCCAAACTTAAAATCATCCCACAATGAAAAATTATAGTGAGGTGATGAAATTATATACTTCGTATTATAATCAAGAGTAATGTATGATGTATTTTTTTAATTTAAAAAAGAACTCTTAACACTATAAACTTAGATAAATTATCTAACATCGAAAAGTTATGATAAGTTGATGAATTCTATATTATAAATAAGACTAATCATTCGTTCTTAAATATCAATAAAAAACAATTAAGTCTTAAGAAGTCTCTTAATAAGACTACAAACCTAAATAAAAATAATCTCACATCAAAAAATTATAATAAGGTGATGAAACTTTATATTATAAACAAGAATAATTATTTGGTTTTAAATATCGACAAAAAAACTTTTGAGTATTAAAAAAGCTTTTAATATATAAGACTACAAACTTAAAATCATCCCACATTGAAAAATTATAGTGATGTGATGAACTTTTATATTATTGTAGACACCCACATTTTGACCGCCAGGTGTCTATAATAGTTCCCGCCAAACACCCGATGATGATTGGACGTAAACGTGCTTTGACAGACTCGGATATGGGCTTGTAATCATGGACATTTGGTTTAGACTTATTAAGGAGTACAAATCTTACAAAACCAACCTCGAATCCAAGCCCAGTGGGTCGTTTCGAGTCAAATAACACTAATTTGGGTCGAATCCGACACCAGGGGTAAAACCGTCTTTTAGCGACCGAGTCAAAACCCGGTCAAAGATTTTCCCGAGACACGTGAGTCAGCCGTGACACTTCACACGGTTGATTCATGCTCAAATTCCTACAAAATTTCAGCTTCATTAAAAGCATTAAACAATTCCGTTAAAGGTAGAATTCGATCTCAAGTAGGAATTCTATCCAGAAACCGAATCAGACATCGACCGAGTACCAAATACTCGTCCAACACACCCCCAACCAGCCGAGATACCTTTTCTTCTTGGCCAAGAAAGCGGAATTCTCATGCTTCTCAAACTCCTACGTTTCCTATCCTAAGCGGTATTCAAACTCTCCTAAGCCAAGGTCGGGAATTCCTATAAATAGGACCTCCCATCCAACACTTTAAACACATCACAACATCAGAATTAACACCAAAAATACAGCCTCATAACACGGTTTTCATATATCCTCGATATCTAGCAAATCTCGACACCTTTCCGAAGTCTCGAAATACCGACGAAGCCACCCCACCGTCCGGCCAAACCCGACGTCCAACCACCCAAACCGACACCCTAAACTCATCCTCATCATCTCGACGCTCCCAAGTCTAAGCCACTTTCCGACGAGCCTTATCCCGAGAAAACAAAGCATGTAGGTTGAGGGTGTAAATCAAACCCGTTTCTCCTTCTCCTTTTTCTCTTCTTCTCGTTTTTTTATGGGTCTTTTCGTCGGTCTTTTTCTATTTTTCTAATATCGATATTATTAAAAAAAAAACTATTTTTATATATCGAACATTCTTAAAAATATGATATCGATTCTATATAATCGAATATTGTATCGAAAAGAATTATATTAAGCTTTCGACGATATCGTTACATTTTTTCAAAACCCTTTTTTACAACTTTTCGTTCAAAACCCTTTTTTTTTACAACTTTTCGTTCAAAACCCCTTTTTACAACTTTTCGTTCAAAACAAACTTTTCTTAAAACCTTTTCTAAAAATTCATTCCGAATATCCTATATCGATTTCATAATCGAATATCGGATATGACGAATATCGAGAGCATAAATCGAGTACAAATTAATTCATATTTGTACGCGGTTTATCAAATTTTTCGAACAACAAGCGAAACCGAGACAGGCCCGCACGCGAGTCGCGCCCCTCACAGGCGACTCGCGTACGAGTCTGAAACCCGCGCTCCTTTTTAGCTTCTTTTCGTTCGTTTTTATTATTTTATCTACGAAACGATTTCTAAAATTTATATCTTTTCTAAAACTATTCCAAATATTCGATATTGATTTCGTAGTCAACTATCGAATATAACGAATATCGAGAATATTAAGTTGAGTACGAATTATGCAATATTCGTACGCGATTTAGTCAAAAAAATTCGAAAAACCGTTTCCGAAAAACAGGCCGCCACGCGACCCGCCGGCGTCCCGGGCGAGTCGCGCGGCCGGCTGCCGACGTGCGCCTTTTTCGTCCTTTTTATTATTTTTCGAGCTTCGTTTTTTATACAAAACAGCGTTTTAACAATATTTTTCAGATTTCGATTAATATTTATTTTTCTCGATCTCGTATATTCATTTACTATATTATTATTCAATCGTTACTAACCCGTTTTCTCGTGTTTGTAGCAATTTATCTATTTCTTTGTTTTATTAGACTAAAACGAACTCACATGCTAAAATAACTTTGACGTTATTAGTTTAACATGCATTAAATGACTTAGCAACCCACTTATTTATTTTCCTCACATGTCTTAGGAAAATAATCTCTGCATATCATTCAATCGTCGAACTAACGCGTGTACACAAAACCGAACGATATCTTAGTAAAGGCCGCTAAGTGCGGGCGGGGTTGGGTGTTCTCAATGAGCTTCCCAACACGTACCCTCACCCCTTACTCAGAACCGTGGTTTCCGGATGTCCGAAACCATTGGCAACGAGAGTCATTCAATATACGATTAACCGCTCAAGTCGGCATCGGTATCGTAATGCAAAGGGACGAACCCGATAAACTCTGACATCGGAAATGGGCCATGTTTTAAATATGGCCCACTACGACATAGAGTGGGTTCGAATGGTTCCGAATAACCACAAAATTCGGTGGCGACTCCTACTTCGATTTAAAATTCAATTCGATCCATCTCATATGGAAATTCATTCACCTCCCCAAACCCGTGCGTCGCCGCGTCGGGGTGGACCTATGTCATGTCCACAATTATAATCAAGAGTAATGTCAGAGTATCATGTATTTTTTTTTCTTTTTAAAAAGAGCTTTTAAGACTATAAGCTTAAGTTATTATCTCACACCGAAAAATTATTACGAGGTGATGACTAATTATGTGTTCTTAAATATCAATCAAAAAAACTTTTACGTACATCTTAAGAAATCTCTTAATAAGACTGCAAACTTAAGTAAAATAATCTCACATCGAAAAATTATAATAAGGTGATGAAACTTTATATTATAAATAAGATAATTTAACCCCAATCAATAACAATTAAAATAAACAATTAATACGGAGCTCTTAAAATGTGTTCTTAAAATATAAAATCGGACTATAAACAATCTTAGTAGAATAACAATCGGACTATAACAATCTCAGGAGTATAATATAGTCCTAGAATGTGTTCTTAAAATATATAATATAAATAATCTCAGTAATAAGGTGATGAAACTTTATATTATAAATAAGGTGATGAAATTTTATATTGTAAATCAGACTAATAATAATTCTTCTTTAGATATCAACCACAATCAACTTTAAGTATTATGAATTTCTACTAAATAAGAATAATTATTATTTTTAAATATCAACTAACAATATTTTGAGTAAAAAAAAGGTCTTAATAAGACTAAAAATTTAAAATTATCCCACATCGAAACAATTAAAATAAGGTACGGTGATGATTATATATTATAAATAAGACTACAAATTTTAGTTAAATTATCCCACATCGACAAATTATAATAAGATGATGGATTTCTACATTATAAATAAGACTAATTATTTGTTAGACTATATACTTAGGTAAAGTATCGCACATCGAAAAATTATACTCCCTCTCTTTTGAGTCTTAAAAACTTTTGAGACTATACTAAGACGATGGAATTCTATTATAAATAAAAGTAACCACTTCTCCAAAATATGATGAGATGAGGAAATTCCGAAAAATTATAATAAGGTGAATTTTTTTTATTATATAAATAAGAGTAATCATTCATAAAAAACATATACTCCAATAAGATGATCAAATTTGATTATATAAATAAAAAGTAATTATCTATCCTTTAACTTAGATATAAAAATAAACTCTTTTAAGTCTTAAAAATAGCTCTTAAAACTATAAACTTAATTAAGTAAATTATACCACATCGAAAAATTATGATGAGGTGATGGAAATTTGTATCATAAATGAGTAATCTTTCGATTTTAAATATTGTTCCGGTCACGGAAACAATTCACCCGACCTTGGATCCGGGCTGTATGATCGGACTAATGGTGAACAATTGATCGTTTGATTTCCTTCAGCCTCCCCTTCCTCTCACTCCCTTGGTCGGACCTTCCCGGCGGAGTTGGCCTGCTCCCTGCACAATGAACGCACAGGGCCTCGGAGGTTGTCCGAGGAAACCCTCTCCGATGCCTAAGTCAGTCCGTGAAGTGCCTTGACGAACCTAGCTCTTGAGGAACTAGGTGGCGTTTTTAGGAGTAAGAATCTAGAGAGAGAAAATCCAACCTCTCTTATGTGGGAAATGGGTGAGTATTTATACCTTCCCACAAGAGAGAGGAAAAGAGAAAGAAGAGGAGGGAAATGAGTGGATCCTGGTGCGACACGTGGACTCACCTTGTCCACTCATTCCCCCTTACCTTAGGCAAAATGACGGATGGGTCCCCGGCTTTCCTTCGGTCCTGCTTAGGCGGGAGCGCCTTGGAAGCAAGCGGGGGGGCCTGGTTCGCCCTGCCTGGCAGGCGGCCAGGCTGCGCCAGGCGGCTAAGGGATTAAGGCCATATACTTGGATGTTTCAATGAGTTTGACGGACAGTCTGCTGGGCAGACCTTTTCCTCTTTCTGGGGTTGGTCGCCTTGGGGCCTAACGGGCAGGCGGCCCGAGGTAGGCAACCGACCCCCATCAATTGGCCCTCGCCGGCTGAGGGGGAGCGGGGCTCCTGCTCGGCAGGTGACGTCTTGTTTTGGGACGATGGAAGGTTGACTCCCTGGATACTCTTGCATTAAATGTGCCGCGTATTCCCGAGGGAACATGCTTTAAATTCTCTGGGTATGCAGAGAGTTCAAGCGTCTTCTGTTATGATTACTCTCCTTTGCATAGCGAATTTTCGAGCAGTGTGCCAGTTTGATGATTGGCTCTCTTCCTTGCAGAAGTGGTTGGGGCGCCATTAATGCCCTGCTTCTACTTTGTGTATAAATTGTATCCTTCACTATTTTCACAATCTATTTCCAACCTTCCTTTCTTTATCTTCAATCATGGCTTGGACCAAAAAAAGCGTAACTTGTCGTGGAGTTAGACGTGTTACTTTCATCTTCAGAGGGTTTTGGAGGCTTCGATATGCTCGTGCTGCTTATCTAGCTGTCCGCCGCAGTCGCCGTTTACGGCTTCGTTCTCGCCGGTCGGGTCAAAAAACTTCTGCTAGGAGGGGCAAACGCCTCAAGAGGTCCTCACCTCCTGCTGCGCCTAGGTTTAGGCGCTGCCCCCAGGGAGGGGGCTGTTTTGACAGGGGATGCCACGAGTGCTTTCCGTGGCTGCACCCCGAGCAATTTTACCCCAACCTTTCGGACACTGATTCCTCCTTGGCGTCAGGTCCCTCTTCGCCTGTGAAGAAGACAGGCTGTCGCACCTGCGACGAATCCCAGGCCGTTCCCTTTGGCAGGGACTGGGAGGACAGCAGCCATGACTCTGAGGACAGTGAGGGTCTTGGTTGCCTGAGCGACAAGGATGAAGACGGAGCTTCTGATGATCCTTTCCAGGGCTCCCCAGACTGGGACTGGGGCTCGGCTCTCGGGAGTCCAGGCAGCCCTGGGGATTATTCCCCAGATTTGGGCGACGACTAGGCCTGATTGGCAGGGTGTTTGCTTATTGGGCCGGAATTCCTGGGCCCTTGTATATTTTCTTTCTTTGTTGGGCACTGAATGTAACTTTCCCCTTTTTAAGGCTTTATGAAATGAAATTCAGGCGATGTGTTTGTGTATTGTATTTTTAATATGTGTTTATTACTTTTTATTTGAAGTGGAGTGGGGGCGTCATAGGATGATTAATCCCCTGACACCTTTTGGTCCTTTCGAGGTCATTCTTGGGAAGCTACTCAGAGCAAACCTCTGCAGGGGTGACACGTGGACCACAACCTTTGGGTGAATTCCTGAGGGTTGGGCGACTCTTGGCATGCCTTTCTTTCTATAAAAGCGATCAGTCATCCACTCTTTCACCTTTTCCATCTTTCTTTTCCTTCGAAACTCCCTATTCTCTTTATCCGTTAAAACCCTCGAGTTTTAACGAATCGCATCCTACTTTGCACCCCCCTTTCCCTGGGAGATTCTTTCTTCGGGCTTGCACCGTGCTGTCAGGCGATCCTAGGTCAGATTTTTGTCTTCCATTTTCTGCTTTTTCCTTTTGATTTCCTGTTTTCCGCTTTCGCTAGAGTAGAATGTCTAGAACTCGCGAGCGGATTTTGCCCTTTACCGACCCATCAAAGAGGGGGGAAGGGACGAATTTTGCCTCCTCCTCTAGGGAGGTGGGTTTTGAGGAAGAACACTCGGCGGACAGCGGGGGTGGTAATTCTCCTGACCCCCCCTCGTTTGACGCCATTGACTCGGACGATGAGGCGTTGGAAATTGACCCTTCTAGAACCTCTGGTCCTCTTGTTCGGCGGGAAAGGGGTAGGGTATACTACTTAGATAAAGTTAAATATCGTATCCCTTTGAGTACTTTCCCTGACCCGAAAAATCGGGAGCTGATCCTTGCAAAGAACGCCACTGGTGTGATTGAACGGCTCTACAACTTCGGGGAGGGGTATACAGTAGTTGTCCCCGGCGAAAAGGATACCGTATGCAACCCTCCTGATGGGTGCATAGCGGTCTACCATAAATGCCTGGAGTTCGGCCTTCGCTTTCCCCTCCATCATTCTTTGGAAGAGATCTTCAGGCGCATGAACGTCGCCATCGCCCAGCTGACAGCCACGGCTGTCAGGGCGTTGATTTCGTATGTCTGGACTTGTCTGTTCCACCACTCTGAGCCTTCTATTGACGCCCTGTGGTTTATGGTGGGTTTGCAATTGGTGTCTTCTGGGAGTGCGGGCTCCCCTGGTTATTGGTCCCTTTTGAGGCAGAAGGGACATTGTTTGGTGTGGCCTGGCATGGACAGTTTGAGAGATTGGAAGAACAACTTCCTCTATGTACACAGCACCCATGGGTGGAAGATTCCCCGTCATTTCAGGAATCATGTCCACACCAGGCTTGAGACCCCTGAGGAGTATCACCCTGGCGTGGGTGGAAAAGCCTTGGAGGTGAAACTAGGCGAGAAAGACAAGGAGTTGACGGCCTTTTTTGCTGGCCACACTGATAAGTATGGGGTGTACGACCCTACATTCTGGCTCCCCCATGCGGAGCTTATTGCGTCTGATAAATACTTGACCCGGTTGGGCATGAACCCGGGTCTGGATAAAGGTAGTTCGGGAGTGTTGATGGTTCCTTCTTACTCTTTTCCTTTTAAAGTGCCCTGACAACTTGTATGTTTGCCTTGCAGATCTTGCTACCCTTATTTGGAAGAAAGGGGAGGTGAGACGCCTGGGCTTGGACGAGAATCTCATTGTTGTCCAGCGTCGCCCTTCTCTTCCCCCTGATTTTAAGAGAGGTGAGAAAAATCTGATGAAGCACTTAAAGGGTCTGTCGTTCAGCAGGCCAAGGCTCCCCCCCCCCTCCTAGAGCAACGCCTGCAAAGACGGCGGTTTCTGAGGCCACCCCCTCTCCAGTTGCGAAGGCGATCGCTTTCGAGGATACCCCTTCGCCTGTTGGCAGGCAAGAGGGCCTTTCAGCAGGGGTCCAGATTCCCCCGGGGCCGCGGGCTGCAGGCTCTGAAGAGACTGGGGAGAGCACTCCCCGGGCGCTGCTTAGAAAGAGGAGTAGGGAGGCTCCAAATGCTGACCGGGTGGTGGACCTGGAGACTTCCACGCCTGAGCCTAAACGTTTTGCTCGGGAGATTCCTGCCACTCTCTTCTCCGAGGAGAACGCTGAATTCCACTATACCGCCGGAGACAGCCAAGATGTTTCCGCCCTACTTTCCGACTCAGGGGCGGTTCTAGCGGATCATCTCCTCAAAACTGTCAAATCTGCCACAAACCAAGTGACCCAGTACATCCAGCGCACTGCCCGGATCATGCAAGCTTCTGTAGAGCTGGCGGCCCTTAACCGCCTGAGTGATGAGGAACTGTCCAACTCTGACCGCCTTTCTGCCGTCGAGAGGGACGTTGCTCTCATTGCCAGCCTGAAGGATCAGTTGGCAAAAAGGGAGACCGAGCTGGGAGAGGCCAAAGGTCAGGCGATCCACTGGAAGTCTGAAAATGAGAAAGCTATCAGGGAGGTGTCCCGCCTGGGGGAGGAGTCAAAGAGAGCTCAGCAGGCCTTTGCGGAATTGGAGCAGGCCAGGAAAGCTTTGGCTGAGCTGGATCACGCTAAGAAGAGCGTTATCGACCTTGGGGAGCGCCTTTCCAAGGCGAACTCTGATCTGCAGGCGGCTCTTGGCGATCTGGCGGCGAAGACCAAGGATTGGGAGAAGGAGAGGGACGAAATACTCCAGGAGGTGGACACGGCTGTGTCGGCTGGCTTCGTTAATGGTGCTAACTCTTGCCTTGGGGTTGTGATGGAAACTGTCAGGGAGATGTTCCCTGGTTTTGATGAAGACGCTTTCCGATCCCTCTACACTGCTAAGGACGAAGCTTTAATGCGCAGACTGTCTGAAGGAGCTGCTACCTCCGGCCCAGATGATCCCCATGCTTAACATGGAAGACAGTCTTCCTCAGAGGGCTCTTGCTCGTCTCCTGCTGCGCCTGTGCCAACGTTTTAATCTTCCTTACTTCTTTGCGCGCCGAGCCCTTTGATGGCCGGCTGCCGTGTTTGATTGTAATCATTTGTCTTAAAAACTTACTTATCCTGTGTTTCTTTGACACTATTTCCTTTTATGTAGATTTTCTGTTTGCTTTTGTCTGTTTCGGTTTTTCACGGATTTGATGCGCAACTTGTCCCTGCCCTCCTGTAAGCAGGGGGGTGCCTTATCGTTTTTTATACAAGGTTGGGGGGCCCGCCCCCAGTCCTTGTTGATCCGGCTTGTCCCTGGCTTTTGTTCAAAGTCCAGGGGGCCTGCCCCCTGCCTGCCCAGAGGTTAGCAGGGTGGCTTTTGCGTTTTTATACAAGGTTGGGAGGCTTGCCCCCAGTCCTTGTTGATTCGGCCTGTCCCTGGCTTTTGTTCAAAGTCCAGGGGGCCTGCCCCCTGCCTGCCCAGAGGTAAGCAGGGTGGCTTTTGCGTTTTTTATACAAGGTTGGGGGGCCTGCCCCCAGTCCTTGTTAGTCTGGCCTGTCCCCTGCCTGCCCAGAGGTAAGCAGGGTGGCGCTCGGATTTTTTGCTGGGGGGGTCATTTTTCCTGATTTTGGCAACAGGGGGGCCTCCCCCTATTGCCCCCTGCTCGTTTGTGTGTGAAGAACGCGAGTGTGAACAGGCAACGAGTATAAATCTGAATATTCTTCATTTCTTTGTAAAATAGTAACATTTTCGGGTGGTCGGAGCCGTCGACATTCTTTTGACCGTCCTCCGTCGTTTTCTAGTAAAAAAAAGTAAAAACTACCCTTGGATTTTGTTCAGACGTAGTATTTTTTCAAAGTGTCTGCATTCCAGTGAGCATGCAGCTCTTGCCCTTCAAGGTTGGCGATTTTGTACGTGCCTGGTCCCAGGACTCGAGTCACTTGGTATGGACCCTCCCAGTTGGCACTCAGCTTTCCATGTTCTCTTGACTTTCCAATCGCCTGCGTCTTTCTCAGAACCAGCTCACCCATCTGGAAATTCCTCTGTCGTACTTTGGTGTTGAAGGCTTTCCTCATTCGTTGCTGGTAGGCAACGATGTTGGTACTGGCCTCTTCCCTTAACTCATTTACTAGGTCCAAGGCTTCGACCATTGCAGCTTCGTTTTCAGCCTGGTCGTACTGCAGGGAGCGTAGAGAGGGGATCCTTGCCTCAATTGGTAATAATGCCTCTGCTCCATATACCAGTCCAAACGGGGTCTGGCCTGTAGACTCTTTTCTGGTAGTTCGGATTGACCAGAGTATACTGGGGAGTTCGTCGGCCCGCCTACCCTTGCAGTCATCCACCATTTTCTTCAGGCCGTTCAGGATTTGTTTGTTGGCTGCTTCTGCCTGTCCGTTGGTTTGAGGATGACAGACGGCTGAATAGGCGACTGAGATGTTGTGGCTTTCCAGCCAGATTCTCAGCGGATCATTATCAAATTGCCTGCCGTGGTCAAATACCAACATCTTTGGTAGACCGAACCTGGTGATGATATTTCGCCAGACCACTTTCCTGACCGCCGGCTCAGTGATGTTGGGCACTGCTTCGGCTTCCACCCATTTGGTGAAGTAGTCTATGGCGACAATCAAGAATTTTCTGCCCCCTGTGGCTACCGTGAAGGGTCCTAGAATGTCCATCCCCCATTGAGCGAAGGGGATGGGGGATAGGATTGGCCTGAGCTCCTGGGCCGGGGCATGGATTGATGGGGCAAAGAGTTGGCATTTCCTGCATTTCTGGGTCAGGCTCTTGGCATCCGCCAGCATGGTAGGCCAGTAGTAGCCTGCCCTGAGGGCCTTGTGGGCCAGTGATCTCCCACCAATATGATGTCCACAAATCCCTGAGTGGATATCCTCCAATACCTCAGCGGCATGATCCGCCCGCAGGCATTTGAGCAGGGGATAAGTAAAAGACTTCTTGTAAAGCTCTTCATCAATGAGTATGAACCAGGCTGCTTTAGCCTGTATCTTCCTTTTTTGTAATGAGTCTGATGGTAAGATACCATGCTTCTTGTACTGGATGAAGGGAGTCATCCAGCTTTCTAGCTCTTTTTCCACAGTATTAACCGCCTGAAAGGGGTTAGTGGACTTCTCGTGTAAAACGTCGACCCACACTGATCTCCGGATGTCCTGTAGACTGGAGCTTGCCAGTTTTGACAGGGCGTCTGCTCTGTTGTTCTGGGATCGGGGGATCTGTTTGACCTCGTATGATTTTAGGCCGGATAACTCTCCCTTCACCATCTCCAGGTATGTGGCCATTGCTTGGTCCCTTGCTTCGTATTCACCATTGATTTGGTTGGCGATGAGCTGGGAGTCCGTCGCCAGTACAATTCGTTCTGCTCCTGCGGCTTTAGCTAGCCTGACGCCTGCGAGTACTGCTTCGTACTCTGCTTCATAGTTTGATGCTGGGAAAACAAATCTGAGGGCATGCTCAAAGTCAGCCCCTCCTGGGCTGGTTAGTACGACGCCTGCGCCTGCGCCATTGGCTGTCGAGGATCCGTCAGTATGCACGATCCATTCCTCGGCAGGGGTCTCTTCCTCCCCTGCATGGGAGCACTCAGCCAGAAAATCTGCTAAGGCTTGGGCCTTGATGGCTGTTCTCGGCTGGTAAGATATACCTAGCCCACTCAGTTCAATTGCCCACTTCAATAGTCTCCCTGATTTTTCAAATTTTTCCAGCACCTTCTCCAGCGGTTGGTCGGTGAGGACCACGACTGGATGTGCGTCAAAGTAAGGTCTGAGTTTCCTGGCAGCAATTATGACTGCGTATGCGGCTTTTTCGACCATTGGATAATTCTTCTCGGCTGCCCCCAACGCATGACTTACAAAGTATATAGGCTGCTGGGCGCCTGCTTCTTCTCGTAAGATGACCGCGCTGACAGTTATATTGGTCACTACAATGTAGAGGAAAAGTTTTTCCCCTGCTATTGGTCTTGCCAGGGTGGGGAGCCTCTTAAGATGGTCCTTCAATTGCTCAAAGGCCTCTCTCTGCTCGTTTTCCCACTTGAATTGTTTGTTTCCTTTTAGTATCTTGAAAAAAGGAGTGGCCTTGTCTGCTGATCGGGCGACGAACCGTGCTAAGGCGGCCATGCGGCCCGTCAGGCGCTGGATGTCTCTAATGGTCTTGGGCTCAGGAAGGTCTAGAACTGCCTGAATTTTTTCAGGGTTGGCGTCTATCCCCCGAGAGCTGACCAAGAACCCCAGGAATTTGCCGGAGCGGACTCCAAATGTACACTTCTTTGGATTGAGTTTCATTTTGTAGGCGCGCAGGGAGCAGAAGGTCTCCTGCAGGTCCATCAGGTGCTCTCTGTCTTCTCTGCTTTTTACGATGGCGTCATCGACGTAAGCCTCGATGTTTCTGCCTTTTTGTTTTTCAAACACTTTATCAACTAACCGCTGGTATGTAGCCCCTGCATTTTTTAGCCCGAATGACATCATCTTGTACATGTAGGTGCCTGAACTGGTGATGAACGCGCACTTCACCCTGTCCGGCTGCCACAAGTATACTTGATGATACCCTGAAAAGGCATCGAGGAAGCTTAGCATGGAATAACCACTGGTGGAGTCTACCAGTTGGTCGATTCTGGGGAGCGGATAACAGTCTTTCGGGCAGGCCTTGTTGAGGTTTGTAAAATCCACGCACATTCTCCATACGCCTGACGATTTTTTAACCATGACTACATTTGCCAACCACTCTGGGTAGTCACAGACCTCAATAAAGTCTTTTCAAGAGTTTGTCAATTTCTTCCTTGATTGCAGCGTCTTTTTCCGCGGACATGTTTCGTTTTTTCTGCTTTACAGGGCGAGCGTCCATGCTTACGTTCAGCTTGTGAACGATGCATGATGGATCAACGCCGGGCATCTCGTCTGCCGAGTAGGCGAATACGTCTTTGTTTTCTTTCAGCAACTTGACCAGTTCAGCCTGGTAGGATTCCTCCAGGTCAGCTTCTATTAGGACCTGCCTCTCTGGTTCTAAGTCTACTAACATGCTTTCGCCCCCTGGCTCCAGGTGGTCGGGCGGCGAGTGCTCGGCTGGTATCTCGCCTTCCCTGCTGGGGGAACTGTCAGCCTTTCTTTTTCCTTTTCTTTCTTTTTCGTGTTCTTGCAGGGCCACAGAGTAGCATTGTCTGGCTGACTCTTGGTCCCCGCGCACTTTTCCCTCTAGTCCGAAATCGGTGACATACGCTATGGTGAGGGCCCTGATGGAGATGGCTGCCTCGATTTCGTCCAGGGTGGCTCTGCCAATCAGGGCGTTGTAAGCAGATCTTGCATCCACAACGACAAAGGTTGCCCTGACGTTTCTGGCAGTAGAGCCTTCCCCAAAGGTTACAGGCAGGTCTATGACTCCCATAGGCAGCACGCCTGCCCCACTGAATCCGTACAGCGATCCGGGAGCAGGTCGTAGGTGCCTTTTTTCCAGGCCCATCTTCTCGAAGGCATCTTTGTACAGTAGGTTTGTGTATGCGCCAGTGTCTACCATACACCTCCGCACAATGTGGTTGCTGATCTCGAGGGACAGTACCAAAGGATCACTGTGCGGGTACACTACACGCCCTGCATCATCAGGGGTGATGCTTAAGGTCACCCCCCTTGGACAGTACCAAAGGATCACTGTGCGGGTATCCCATTGTTTATGGGCTGGTTTCCTCGTGCTGGGGGAGCGGTGCCTTGGGGGCGGCCTGCTCGCCGCTTCATCTTCTGTCTCAGGGGAGACTTGTCTGGGTCTCTTCCTCTGAGAGTGACAGAAGCTCTCACCCTGGTGGTACTTTGACTCGAGCGGTTGCCCTCGATTGAGCCTTGATTGCAGGCTTTGGGATAAACCGGGGGCTGACTGCTCTCTGGCTGCCGGTGTTAGCCTGGAGAAAACCCCGCCTGGTTTCTCTCCCAAGCGTTTTGACATGGGCTCCCTGGGCCTCATTCGCTCCTGTAACCCTCGGGATAAGCCTCCCTGCCCTCCAGACGCTGATTCTGTTGTGTGAATGGAGAACGCCTGCTGGACAGGTGGCTCTGGAATGCCAGTAGTAATGCGCCTTTGCACATGCGCATACGCTTGAGCCGTCCTTCTCGCTTTCCTCTGTGCATTTATGGCGGCGGTCCGCCTCGTGCCCCCAGCTTCATCCCTGCTGACTGGGGATGGTTGCCTGGGAGCCGAAGCGACCCTGCCTACCAAGTCCTCAGGAGTGAACTCCTGGTTCAGCATCGCAGAGAAGAACGCGGCTGTCTGCGCCATCTGAGTTGGGGTCAGGTTAAGAGCGTGTCCTGGGTGTGTCCCCAACTCAGGTGTCACAGCAGTGTTAGACCCGCCGAGGAGACTGGTTCCCCCTACCCCTAAGATCGTGGTAGGAGGAACCCTCTCCGACTGCGGCATACCGTACAGGGGGGCCACCGGTGGGACCGTCGGACCCGTTCCTGCACTGGCATCAATGATTTCTGGCATGATTGTTTTAGTTTTGTGATTATGAGTGGTTGATTTTAGTGGGTAACTCGTGAGCACAACCGTAAGTTCCCCACAGACGGCGCCAAATTGTTCCGGTCACGGAAACAATTCACCCGGCCTTGGATCCGGGCTGTATGATCGGACTAATGGTGAACAATTGATCGTTTGATTTCCTTCAGCCTCCCCTTCCTCTCACTCCCTTGGTCGGACCTTCCCGGCGGAGTTGTCCTGCTCCCTGCACAATGAACGCACAGGGCCTCGGAGGTTGTCCGAGGAAACCCTCTCTGATGCCTAAGTCAGTCCGTGAAGTGCCTTGACGAACCTAGCTCGTGAGGAACTAGGTGGCGTTTTTAGGAGTAAGAATCTAGAGAGAGAAAATCCAACCTCTCTTATGTGGTAAATGGGTGAGTATTTATACCTTCCCACAAGAGAGAGGAAAAGAGAAAGAAGAGGAGGGAAATGAGTGGATGCTGGTGCGACACGTGGACTCACCTTGTCCACTCATTCCCCCTTACCTTAGGCAAAATGACGGATGGGTCCCCAGCTTTCCTTCGGTCCTGCTTAGGCGGGAGCGCCTTGGAAGCAGGCGGGGGGGCCTGGTTCGCCCTGCCTGGCAGGCGGCCAGGCTGCGCCAGGCGGCTAAGGGATTAAGGCCATATACTTGGATGTTTCAATGAGTTTGACGGACAGTCTGCTGGGCAGACCTTTTCCTCTTTCTGGGGTTGGTCGCCTTGGGGCCTAACGGGCAGGCGGCCCGAGGTAGGCAACCGACCCCCATCAAATATCAACCAACAATCTTTTGAGTCTTAAAAAACTTTTGAAAAGACTACAAACCTAAAATTATCTCACATCGAAAAAATTAAAATAAGGTGATGATTTTATATTATAAATAAGAGTAATCGTGCATTTTTCTGGGTCTTAAAAGCGGATATTAAAACTATAAACCTTGAGTAAATTATACTATATCGAAAAATTATGATGAGGCGATAGAATCTCATATTATAAATAAGATTAATCTTTCATTTTTTTATATCAACCAAAAAATTCATTCGTTCTTCGATATCAATCAAAAAAACTTTTGAGTCTTCATCGAAAAATTATAATAAGTTGATGAAATTTTATATTATAAATAAGAGTTGTCATGTACTCCCTCCCATTCATTGGAATCCTACCATTTGATTAAAATATACTTCACATATATTAAACTTATGGTAGGTTCCCAAAGAATGGGAGGGAGTATTATTTTAAGTTTTAAAATAAGCTATTAAGACTGTAAACTTAGCTGAAATTAAGTTTGATTATTAATATCACGCGATCATTTTATTTATTACTATAATGATATAAATTGATTAAGTTTCTTATTTAACGAATATACATCATCAATGTAATTAAGCCCATTAACCCGTGCAGCGCACGGGCTTTAATCTAGTTGTGCTAATTTTAAGATTTGTCTAATTTTAAAATTTCAGGGGCAGTGAGTGCTTTGGATGAAGAACTCAAGAGCCGCTTTTGATGAAGAACTCAAAAGCACCTGATTTTCAAGTACGAGTATATTGAAAAATTAGTTTAGTGTGAGACAATCTATCATAAGACTTATTCGTCACGTAACTCACATTTCCAATCCAAATTATTAGTGATTTTCCTCAACAAACATAAAGAACCTATTGGAACAAAGTAAATACTCCGTATAAGATTGAGTTGAGTTGTTATCAGGTCACCTGATTATGATCAACTAATGTGTCAATTTGTGTTTGTTTTGTTTGTTCTAATTAAAAAGTGCAAAGTAAAGTTTAGGCTGGGTTTCAAATGGATCACAACGGGTCAGCATATATTTTATAATAAGGTTGAGTCAAAATGTTATCGGGTCAGTTATTTATGATTGTACAATGTATCAATTTGGATTTGTTTTAATTTGTTCTCTGTTATAGAGTTTGTTACTTTCTCCATTTTTTTTATCATCCCATTTTAATATAACACCTCACTCATATATTGAGAAATGAAAAGATAAAAAAATGAAAGAAGTAGTATTTAAATTTAATATCGATTTATCATCAACTTCTTTCCCTATAATGCAAGAAAAATAGCATGTACTTAGTGAATAATAATATTATGTCCAATTACACAAAAAATCCTATGAGACGGTCTCACAGTAAATTTATCGTGAGACCTCTCGCATACTAGAAGGTTTGTATTAAATTAATAACTAACTATACGTGAGAGGTCTCACAGTAATTTTACCGTGAGACCATCTAACAAGAGACTTATTGGTCCAATTAATCATATCCACAAACATAACATCAATTGTTTAAAATATACTCCGTGTCACCAAGCATACCATCGAACATATCAACAAACCTAAGCATTTGTAATGCAATTGACCAGAGTTAATAAACCGTAAAAAAATGTCGGCTTCGAGTTAAAAATCCTTTAAAAAATGACGGGTGTAGACACCCACATTTTGACCGCCAGGTGTCTATAGCAGTTTCCAAAAAACACCCGATGATGATCGGACGTAAACATGACTTAATACGCTCGATTTTGGACTCGAAATCAATAGTAATTGGCACGAGCTTTTAGCGGAGTAAAAATCTCACCAAACAGACCTCAAATCCAGGCCCAGCGGGTCATTTCCAGTCAAATAAGACTATTTTGGGTCAAAACCGACACCAAGGGCAAAACCGTCTTTTAGCGACCGGGTCAAAGGCGTTTCTGAGACAGAAAAATCTGTCACGCTAGCTCAAAAATCTGACTTGATGTCAAATACTCCACAAAAATCGGCTACAAGAAGAATTGAGCAAACTTTTCCTATCCACAATCGGAATCCTACTTCACCTAAAACCGGGTGTTTCTTCCCATGTAAGCAAGTCTTTCCTATCCGCAATCGGAATCCTACTTCACCCAAGCTGATGTTTCTTCTCATCCAAGCCGGGTACCTTTCCTAGACGACAAAGCCGGAAACCCCTCCTATAAATACACTCCTTTTGCACAACACAATTACAACATCCACGAACCCAACATTCAACACAATAATTCTAACCCCGACACACAATACAACGATTCACAACTCGGAATTCCAGCAATACTAGGTATATTATATTCCGATCTTTCCTCTAGAAATCCTTTAGGAAACCCGAGAGCAAAACTCGTCAAATCCCCTCCCTAACCATACACACCATAACTCACCTATATACATCTTAACGCTCCCGCGCCTAGGCTGCCACTACGAGTCCTTTTTGGAGATAATTAAACATGTAGGTTGAGGGTGTTACAAAATCCCGTTCTCTCTCTTTTCTTTTTCTCCTTCACGTTTTTTTTTCTCGCTTCTAATATCATTATTAGTATTACTACTATCATAATTAGTAATAACGCGTCATCCCTAAGGATTCGATATCGACTCTATAGTCGAATATCGGATCTAAAGGAAATCATAGTTAAAACATGATAAGCTTAATCTCGTTGATGCCGAAATAATCGTCACATAGTTCTAAAAAGACTAATACGACATTACAACGCGGAGAGATTTATTTCATATTAGTTCGATTCAAAACAATTTTTTTTTAAACATCTTTTTTTTCCTAAAAATCGCTCTAAGTATTGGATATTGATTTCATAATCAAATATAAAATATTTACGAGTTTCGAAAATTTAAAGTCGAGTATAAATCATATCATATTTTTACGCGACTTGGCAAAATTGTCAATTTTCAAAATTAAAAGCAATTTCAAAACCGATACTAAAATTGCAAATCGAGTCATCACTCGAACAGGGGGCACTCGAACGAGTGCCATAGCCACTCGGTCGAGTGACACCCCGAAAAAACGGGCAGGAACTTTTTTCAAGGGACACTCGACCGAGTCCCTCCATGACTCGGCCGAGTGGCCCCAATTACGCCCAAATTAACGCGTCTTACACGCTACAAGTCTCGATAAGTCTTTTTTCAATGATTTCGGTCAACACGTGTCAAAGTCCATCGCGTGAATCTAATCCTTTCAAAACCACATCATACCATATTTACATCTTCTAATTCATTTGCACTTCGTTATTATTGCAATTGTTACATTGTAATTTGTGGCATTGTATTTCCGGGTGGTATGCCGCTCGTATATTGTAATCCGTTGTCGCTCTTTTATTTCGTTGTTTGTTTTATTGTACTAAAATGAACATCGCATGCTAAAACAACTTCGACGTTAGTTTAGATGCATTAAAACGACGTAGTAAACATAATTCACATGTTTAGTCAAAACATTGTTTGCATATCATTCAACCGTCAAACTAACACGCGTACATAAAAACCGAACAATATCTAAGTAGAGGCCGCTAAGTGCGGGCGGGGTTTGGTGTTCTTTGTGAACTTCTCAACACGTACCCTCACCCCTTACTCAGAACCATGGTTTCCGGATGGCCGAAACTGTTGACATACGAGAGTCATTCAATACGCGATTTCCGATAATGTCGGGATCAGTATCGCAATGCAAAGGGACGAACCCAATAAACTCTGAAATCGGAATGGGCCATACTTTGTGCATGGCCCACTACGACATAGAGTGGGTTCGAACGGGCCCGAACTCTCACAAAGTTCGGTGGCGACTCCATTTAGCTTTAAATTTCAATTCGAGATCCATCTCACATGAGATTCATTCGCCTCCCTAAACCTGCGCGTGGCCGTGTCGGGGTGGACCTATGTCATGTCCACAACGGGCTTCGGGTTAAAATCCGTTAAAATAACGAGCTTTGGGTTCAAAAGACCTGTCGTGAGACCTCTCGCATAGGAGGTTTGTATTAAATTAATAACTAACTCTATGTGAGAGGTCGTTCAATAATTCTACGGTGAGACCGTCTCACAAGAGACTTATTGGTCCAATTAATCATATCCACACACATAACATCAATTGTTTAAAATATACTCCCTGTCACCAAGCATATCATCGAACATTTCAACAAACCTAAGTATTTGCAACGCGTTTGACAAAAGTTAATAAACCTTTAAAAAAATGTCGGGCTTCGGATTAGAAATCGTTAAAAAATGACGGGTTTCGGGTTAAAAACCATTAAAAAGTGACGAGCTTCGAGTTCAAAACCGTTAAAAATCGTTAATAACGCGTTTGAAAATTGTTAATTGTCTTTACTTTTTTTTAAATGTAAATAAATTTTCATTCTTAGTTTCAATTTTTTTTTGAAATCCTTGGTTTCAATTCTTAATCATTTATTTTCCTTTTATTTAATATTGCATTTATATTAGAATACGGATATATAGAATTTTTTACACATAACAAACTTTGACTCGATTCATTGAATTTTTTATCATTATAATAATCATGTGATAAAAATATGATTTAAAACATACTACTTTGATTTTTTTTATAATAAAATTATTACCGAAGAAATTTTGAAAATAAATAATAAATACTCCTTCCCCTTCTTTTATATGATCTACAATAGTTTTGGGAAGAAAATTAGTAAGGGTGGACTGAAATGTGGATGAAAATGAAAGTGGAAAAAGAAAATGGGGTCACAAATAATAAGAACCGCAAAAGACATACTAAAAAGAAAAGTGAAAAAATAATAGAGATTACCAAAATAGAAAATGTGTAAGATTATAGAGAAGGGAATGAAGTATTTTTTATTCCGTACTATTTTGTGAAATTTTAGTCTATAATTGTAGACACCCACATTTGACCGCCATGTGTCTATAGCAGTTTCCAAAAAACACCGATGATGATCGGACGCAAACATGACTTAATACACTCGATTTTGGACTCAAAATCAATAGTAGTTATTTAATAGCAATAATCCTGACTATTGAGCGTATTCCAATAATAATATCAATTACAGTTAATCCCAGAATAATACATCGAATTGGAATATTCTAATGATAACGGTACAGTTGCATATGTGACCTGCAACAATAGGTCACCTTCCTGAAAAGTAACCTGCTACTTCAATCTATTCAGTCCACGCCCACCCTTCTTTACCCTTCTTCTTCATCTCCCTCCTACTTAAATCCTTGTCTTCAATGACAACTCTGCAATTTTTTTTTTTAAAAAAGTCCTGATTTCCATTACCCTCCTCTCCTCATTAAATCTAATAATGGGCTCTCCATCAAGACATAAACATAAACTTCATTAATTGGAAAAAAAAACATACGGAGCATTATCCAATGTGATCATCAATCAAACCACCGAAATTAATTATCGTCCTGTCTCTGATTCTCTGTCTCCTTCAACTCCCAGCTACTCTCTTTTCGATTTTAAACATTGCTAATTTATTTTATTTTGTTCAAATTTGGGTTTTTGTTTTTAATTAGGTTTTTTTTTCTGGGTTCGTATTTATTCGATTACCGTTTCGATTATGATTTCTGGGTCCAATTCGGGACTTGATTCGCTTCTAATTTCCAATTTTAGCACAATTCACTTGGTCAAGCAAATACTATTTTATCTTTCTACAAATTTCAACAATTTGAGGTTTTGTTTTGATTAAGTTCTGGGTTTATATTTATTCGATTAGTGTTTCGATTATGGTTTCTGGGTCCAATTCGGGAGTTTATGTTTATGTTTTAATAAACCGTCTACTAAGTTTTGTCATTCACAATTGTTGTTCTAGATTTCTTCCTCTTATCTGGTCTAGATTCATCCTCACGAGAGAGTGATAAGTAAATGGAGAGTGAAGTAAATGATAATGGTGACAGTAGGAATTAAATTAGGCACTTAAGGGGAGGTTGGCCGGTTATTCAGGTAACCGGTTCACTGTACCATTATCATTAGAATACTTCAATTCGATGTATTATTCTGGGATTAACTGTAATTGGTATTATTATTGGAATACGCCCAATAGTCAGTATTATTGCTATTAAATAACCCATAGTAGTTTGCACGAGCTTTTAGCGGAGTAAAAATCTCATAAAACTGACCTCAAATTCAGGCCCAGTGGGTCGTTTCTAGTCAAATAAGACTAATTTGGGTCAAAACCGTCACAAAGGGCAAAACCGTCTTTTAGCGACCGGGTCAAACCCCGGTCAAAGGCATTTCCGAGCCATAAAAATCTGGCACACCACTTCAAAAATCCGACTTGAGGTCAAAGACTACACAAAAATCAGCAATGAAAGAAGAATTATGCAACTAGACTTCTTCGTTAGAGATAAAACTCGATCTCTAAGGAGTTTTACACCCGGCTAGACCCACTCGATCGAGTAAACCAGCTCACTCGATCGAGTGGACTCATAAAATCAGCCAAAACCGGGTGTTTTCTTCCCTTACAAGCAACCTTTTCCTATCCAAAGACGGAATCCTATTGCATCCAAGACTACTACCTAACTACCTTTCCTATCTGAAACAGGAGTTTCTTCTCATCCAAGTCAGGAAACCTCCCCTATAAATACACCCCTTTGCACAAAAAAAAAGAACATCCACGACAATTACAATCCCCAACACATGTCAAGAATACACAACACAACAATTCCAATCCCGACCTACACAAGTTACAACCCGGAATTCCAGCAATACTAGACATATTATATTCCGATCTTTCCTCTAGAAATCCTATAGGATTTCCGACCATTCACAACCCGAAATTCTAGGCAATTTTAGGCAAACCATATACAAATCCGAGAGCAAAACTCGCCAAATCCTCTCCCTAACCATACACACCATAACTCTCCTATATACATCTTAACGCTCCCGCGCCTAGGCCGCCACTACAATTTCGTTTTCAAGATAATTAAGCATGTAGGTTGAGGGTGTTACAAAATCCCGACTTCTCTTTATGTTTTTCTTTCGTCTTTCTCGTCTCTTTCACGTTTTTATTTATTTATTTATTTTTTTTTTTTTTCCTTTTTTTCTCGTTTCTAATACCGATATTATCGCAACAACTATCTAATTTTCATTCTTAAAATAAGATATCGACTCCATAGTCGAATATTGTATCTAAAAGAATTAAATCAAACTCGTTGATGCTAAGATAATCGTCACATAGTCTTAAAGGACATAATACGATGATTTCGACGCGGAGAGAATCTATTTCATTCAAATCGATTTTCAAATAATTCATAATCATCTCTTCTAAAAAATCACTCTAAATATTATATATTGATTTCGTAGTCAAATATCAAATATTGACGAGTTTTGAAATTTTCAGTCGGGTATAAATTGTGCCATATTTTTACACGACTTAGCAAAATTATCAGTTTTCAAAAATTAAAAGTAATTACGAAAATTGCAAATCGAGTCACCACTCGAACAGGGGGCACTCGATCGAGTGCCATAGCCACTCGATCGAGTGACACCCCAAAATCGAGGCAGAAACTTTTTTTTCGAGACCACTCGATCGAGTCCCTCAATGACTCGATCGAGTGGCCCCTAATACGTCAAAATCGTGAGTTTTTAGCATACCTCAAGCCTCGATAAATCTTTTTTAACGACTTCGGTCAACACGTGAATCTAACCTTTTCAAAACCGCATCTTCTAATTCATTTGCACTTCGTTATTATTGCAATTGTTGTATTGTAATTTGTGGCGTTGTATTTCCGGGTGGTATGCCGCTCGTATATTGTAATCCGTTGTCGCTTTTTTCGTGGTTTGTTTTATTGTACTAAAATGAACATCGCATGCTAAAACAACTTCGACGTTAGTTTAGATGCATTAAAACGACTTAGCAAACATAATTCACATGTTTAGTCAAAAAGCATTGTTTGCATATTATTCAACCGTCAAACTAACACGCGTACACAAAAAACGAACGATATCTTAGTAAAAGCCGCTAAGTGCGGGCGGGGTTGGGTGTTCTATGTGAACTTCCCAACACGTACCCTCACCCCTTACTCAGAACCGTGGTTTCCGGATGTCCGAAACCATTGGCATACGAGAGTCATTCAATACACGATTACAGATAATGTCGGTAGCGGTATCGCAATGCAAAGGGACGAACCCCATAAACTCTGAAATCGGAATGGGTCGTACTTCGTGCACGGCCCACTACGACATAGAGTGGGTTCGAACGGGTCCGAACTCCCACAAAGTTCGGTGGCGACTCCAACTTCGATTTAAATTTCAATTCGAGATCCATCTCACATGAGATTCATTCGCTGCCCCAAACCCGCGTGTGGCCGCGTCGAGCTGGACCTATGTCATGTCAACAATAATATTAGTATTTTTTAATCATTAATTTCGGCTCGGGTGGGTTCCGCTCCAAAATTATTTGCATTTTAGAGGTCATAACGTATATTATAGGCATTCTTTTTTTGTTTGAATTGTGTCAAACACATACAGTACTATACACGTACTCATTTATGTCGACGTCATATGTCGTTATAATTAAGACATCTACATTTATCATACACTCTCCGAAATTGTTATTTACCTACATACTCACGTAGATTCTTTGTCTTCGATATTGAACACACTATAATAGTTATATGCGTCAATATTCATTTCTGATTGGGGTCGGCAGCCTGACACCGGTCGCCTGCCAGGCAGGCCCCAGGAGCACGCCCACCAGGTTCGAAAGGCCAGTCCCTGGCAAGAAGTCACGACAGGCGTGAAGCGCCGAGGATAATAGTCGGCCGCTGGAACCACAGACTGACGCAGCCTGCTGGAACCTAACGGCCACTAAACGAAGTCAGCCTGCCCTGGGGAACCCCCCGGTTGGCGGGGTCAGAACCCCCAGGGGCCCTCCCGTCATTTCGCCTAAGGTAATTAGGAATGGGTGGATGGGAAGCCTCCACTTGTCACTTCCTCATCCACCCATTCTTCTCCCACTTCTCTTTCTTATGGGAAGGTATAAATACTCAACCTTCTTCCACAAGAAAGGGGTGGGATTTTCTCTCTCTAGACTCTTACTCCTAAAAACGCCACCTAGTTCCTCACGAGCTAGGTTCGTCAAGGCACTTCACAGACTGACTTAGGCATCGGAGAGGGTTTCCTCGGACAACCTCCGAGGCCCTGTGCGTTCATTGTGCAGGGAGCAGGCCAACTCCGCCGGGAAGGTCCGACCAAGGGAGTGAGAGGAAGGGGAGGCTGAAGGAAATCAAACGATCAACTGTTCACCATTAATCCAATCACAGCCCGGATCTAAGGCCGGGTGAATTGTTTCCGTGACCGGAACAATTTGGCGCCGTCTGTGGGGAACTTACGGTTGTGCTCACGAGTTACCCACTAAAATCAACCACTCATAATCACAAAACTAAAACAATCATGCCAGAAATCATTGATGCCAGTGCAGGAACGGGTCCGACGGTCCCACCGGTGGCCCCCCTGTATGGTATGCCGCAGTCGGAGAGGGTTCCTCCTACCACGATCCTAGGGGTAGGGGGAACCAGTCTCCTCGGCGGATCTAACACTGCTGTGACACCTGAGTTGGGGACACACCCAAGACACGCTCTTAATCTGACCCCAGCTCAGATGGCGCAGACAGCCGCGTTCTTCTCTGCGATGCTGAATCAGAAGTTCACTCCTGAGGACTTGATAGGCAGGGTCGCATCGGCTCCCAGGCAACCATCCCCAATCAGCAGGGATGAGGCCGGGGGCACGAGGCGGACCGCCGCCAGAAATGCTCAGAGGAAAGCGAGAAGGACGGCTCAAGCGTATGCGCATGTGCAAAGGCGCATTACTACTGGCAATCCAGAGCCACCTGTCCAGCAGGCGTTCTCCATTCACACAACAGAATCAGCGTCTGGAGGACAGGGAGGCTTATCCCGAGGATTACAGGAGCGAATGAGGCCCAGGGAGCCCATGTCAAAACGCTTGGGAGAGAAACCAGGCGGGGTTTTCTCCAGGCTAACACCGGCAGCCAGAGAGCAGTCAGCCCCCGGTTTATCCCAAAGCCTGCAATCAAGGCTCAATCGAGGGCAACCGCTCGAGTCAAAGTACCACCAGGGTGAGAGCTTCTGTCACTCTCAAAGGAAGAGACCCAGACAAGTCTCCCCTGAGACAGAAGATGAAGCGGCGAGCAGGCCGCCCCCAAGGCACCGCTCCCCCAGCACGAGGAAACCAGCCCATAAACAATGGGATACTCATGGTAACCAGTCTGGGGAAAGCAGGTCACGATTGGTGGGCAGGCCCACAAAAACCCCACTTCATCCGGAGGTACAAGAGTACCCCATTCCAAAAATTAAAATGCCTACCATCAAATTTGATGGGACAACAGACCCTGAAGACCACCTGGCAGCGTTTGAGAGCCACATGGGCATGTATGACGTAGATGATGCCATCTGGTGCAAAGTTTTCCCAACCACCCTGGTAGGACTCGCACAAGGATGGTTCAGGGATCTCCGCCAGGGGTCAGTCAGGTTCTTCATAGAGTTGGCCGAGATCTTCCTCGAACAATATGCTGGGAATAAAAGAAGACGCCTCACTCGTTTCGATCTCATGACCCTGAAGCAAAAGAAGGGCGAAAGTGTGAGGGGATATCTGAGAAGGTTTGATCTATCCTACCAGCAGGTCAGGGAGATCGATGATTCCACCGCCGCCTATGCCCTGACAATCTCCCTGCTTCCAGGGGAAATGAAAAACCAGATGATCAGGGCCCAGCCAGAAACCTTAGCCATGTCCAGGAAAATTGCGGAAGGGTTCATTCTGCAGGAGGAGTTCCACGGCCTGACGGATACCCCTGCAGGCCAAACAAGGCCTCAAGAGGGACCGCAGGGTGGACGGGGCAGAAGTGAGCCAGGCAAGCAAAGGGAAGAGGGAGACACTCCCAAGAAGGAGCGCACTGTCTACCAGCCCAGGTTCGACAGTTACACTGCCCTGAACAAATCCAGGGCAGAGATCTTCGAACTGGAAAAAGAAATTGCTAAGTGGAATCGCCCGAACAAGCCTCGCAGCCCGAAAGGAGACCCCAAGAAATTATGCACTTTCCACGACTGCATAGGCCATACCACCGAGGAATGCCGTCACCTGAAGGACGAAATCGAGAAGTTAATCAGGAATGGATGGTTAGCCAACTACGCAGCCAAGAATAAGTCTCAAAAGGAAGTATCTGAAAAACCCGAGGGGTCAGTGCAGAACCGCATGGTGATCCATGTAATTTCAGGGGGCACTGAGGGCCAGCTCAGTCGAAGAGGCCAAAAAAGACAAATGCGTGAACTAAGAAACCAGATCTGCTATGCTGAAAAAGCAGGGAGTCCAAGGGGGGTGACCTTAAGCATCACCCCTGATGATGCAGGGCGCGTAGTATACCCGCACAGTGATCCTTTGGTGCTGTCCCTCGAGATCAGCAACCACATTGTGCGGAGGTGTATGGTAGACACTGGCGCATACACAAATCTACTGTACAAAGATGCCTTCGAGAAGATGGGCATGGAAAAAAGGCACTTACGACCTGCTCCCGGATCACTGTACGGATTCAGTGGGGCAGGCGTGCTGCCTATGGGAGTCATAGACCTGCCTGTAACCTTTGGGGAAGGCTCCACTGCCAGAAACGTCAGGGCAACCTTTGTTGTTGTGGATGCAAGATCTGCTTACAACGCCCTAATTGGCAGAGCCACCCTGGACGAAATCGAGGCAGCCATCTCCATCAGGGCCCTCACCATAGCGTATGTCACCGATTTCGGACTAGAAGGAAAAGTGCGCGGGGACCAAGAGTCAGCCAGACAATGCTACTCTGTGGCCCTGCAAGAACACGAAAAAGAAAGAAAAGGGAAAAGAAAGGCTGACAGTTCCCCCAGCAGGGAAGGCGAAATACCAGCCGAGCACCCGGCGTCCGACCACCTGGAGCCAGGGGGCGAAAGCATGCTAGTAGACTTGGAACCAGGGAGGCAGGTCCTAATAGGAGCTGACCTGGAGGAGTCCTACCAGGCTGAACTGGTCAAGTTGCTGAAAGAAAACAAAGACGTATTCGCCTACTCGGCAGACGAGATGCCCGGCATTGATCCATCATGCATCGTTCACAAGCTGAACGTAAGCATGGACGCTCGCCCTGTAAAGCAGAAAAAGCGAAACATGTCCGCGGAAAAAGACGCTGCAATCAAGGAAGAAATTGACAAACTCTTGAAAGCAGATTTTATTGAGGTCTGCGACTATCCAGAATGGCTGGCGAACGTAGTCATGGTTAAAAAATCGTCAGGCGCATGGAGAATGTGCGTGGACTTTACAAACCTCAACAAGGCCTGCCCGAAGGACTGCTATCCGCTCCCCAGAATCGACCAACTGGTAGACTCCACCAGTGGTTATTCCATGCTGAGCTTCCTAGATGCCTTTTCAGGGTATCATCAAGTATACTTGTGGCAGCCGGACAGGGTGAAGTGCGCGTTCATCACCAGTTCAGGCACCTACATGTACAAGATGATGCCATTCGGGCTTAAAAATGGAGGGGCTACATACCAGCGGTTAGTTGATAAAGTGTTTGAAAAACAAAAAGGCAGAAACATCGAGGCTTACGTTGATGACGCCATCGTAAAATGCAGAGAAGACAGAGAGCACCTGATAGACCTGCAGGAGACCTTCAGCTGCCTGCGCGCCTACAAAATGAAACTCAATCCAAAGAAGTGTACATTTGGAGTCCGCTCCGGCAAATTCCTGGGGTTCTTGGTCAGCTCTCGGGGGATAGACGCCAACCCTGAAAAAATTCAGGCAGTTCTAGACCTTCCTGAGCCCAAGACCATTAGAGACATCCAGCGCCTGACGGGCCGCATGGCCGCCTTAGCACGGTTCGTCGCCCGATCAGCAGACAAGGCCACTCCTTTCTTCAAGATACTGAAAGGAAACAAACAGTTCAAGTGGGAAAACGAGCAGAAAGAGGACTTTGAGCAGTTAAAGGACCATCTTAAGAGGCTCCCCACCCTGGCAAGACCAGTAGCAGGGGAAAAAATTTTCCTCTACATCGCAGTAACCAATATAACTGTCAGCGCGGTTATCCTACGGGAGGAGGCAGGCACCCAGCAACCTATATACTTCGTAAGTCATGCGCTGGGGGCAGCCGAGAAAAATTACCCGATGGTCGAAAAAGCCGCCTACGCGGTCATAATTGCCGCCAGGAAGCTCAGGCCTTACTTTGACGCACATCCAGTCATAGTCCTCACCGACCAACCACTGGAGAAGGTGTTGGAAAAATTTGAAAAATCAGGGAGACTATTGAAGTGGGCGATTGAGCTGAGTGGGCTAGGTATATCTTACCAACCAAGGACAGCCGTCAAGGCCCAAGCCTTAGCAGATTTTTTGGCTGAATGCTCCCATTCAGGGGAAGAAGAGACCCCTGCCGAGGAATGGGTCGTGCATACTGATGGGTCCTCGACTGCCAACGGCGCAGGCGCGGGCGTCGTACTGACCAGCCCGGGGGGACTGACTTTGAGCATGCCCTCAGGTTTGTCTTCCCAGTGTCGAACAACGAAGCAGAGTACGAAGCAGTACTCGCAGGCGTCAGGCTAGCTAAAGCCGCAGGGGCAGAGCGGATTGTCCTGGCAACAGACTCCCAGCTCATCGCAAACCAGATCAATGGTGAATATGAAGCAAGGGACCAAGCAATGGCCACATACCTGGAAATGGTGAAAGGAGAATTATCAGGCCTGAAATCATATGAGATCAAGCAAATCCCCCGCTCCCAGAATAGTCGAGCAGATGCTCTGTCAAAACTGGCAAGTTCCAGTCTACAGGACATACGAAGGTCAGTGTGGGTTGATGTACTGCATGAAAAGTCGACCAGCCCCTGTCAGGCAATTAGCACCATGGAAGAAGGTCCGGAAAACTGGATGACTCCCTTCATCCAATTCAAGAGACACGGTGTCCTACCATCAGACGCAGCACAAAAAAGGAAAGTACAGGCTAAATCAGCCTGGTTCATACTCATCGAGGGGGAACTTTATAAGAAGTCTTTTACTTATCCCCTGCTCAAATGTCTACGGGCAGATCAAGCTGCTGAAGGGTTGGAAGACATCCATTCAGGGATCTGTGGGCATCACATCGGGGGGAGATCCCTGGCCCACAAAGCCCTAAGGGCAGGCTACTACTGGCCCACCATGCTGGCGGACGCCAAGAGCCTGACCCAGAAATGCAGAAAATGCCAACTCTTTGCCCCATCAATCCATGCCCCGGCCCAGGAACTCAGGCCAATCCTATCCCCCATCCCTTTCGCTCAATGGGGGATGGACATTCTAGGACCCTTCACAGTGGCCACAGGGGGCAGGAAATTCTTGATTGTCGCCATAGACTACTTCACCAAATGGGTGGAAGCCGAAGCAGTGCCCAACATTACTGAGTCGGCGGTCAGGAAAGTGGTCTGGCGAAATATTATCACCAGGTTCGGTCTGCCAAAGATGTTGGTATTTGACCATGACAGACAATTTGATAATGATCCTCTGAGAATCTGGCTGGAAAGCCACAACATTGCAGTCGCCTATTCAGCCGTCTGTCACCCACAAACCAACGGACAGGCAGAAGCGGCCAACAAACAAATCTTAAATGGCCTGAAAAAAATGGTGGATGACTGCAAGGGTAGGTGGGCTGACGAGCTTCCCAGTATACTCTGGTCAATTCGAACCACCAGAAAAGAGTCAACAGGCCAGACCCCGTTTGGTCTGGTATACGGAGCAGAGGCATTATTACCAATCGAGGCAAGAATCCCTTCTCTGCGCTCCCTGCAGTACGACCGGGCTGAAAACGAAGCTGCAATGGTCGAAGCCTTGGACCTGGTAAATGAGTTAAGGGAAGAAGCTAGCACCAACATCGTTGCCTACCAGCAACGAATGAGGAAGGCCTTTAACACCAAAGTCCGACAGAGAAACTTTCAGATGGGAGAGCTAGTTCTGAGAAAGACGCAGGCGGTTGGAAAGTCAAGAGAACATGGAAAACTGAGTGCCAACTGGGAGGGTCCATACCAAGTGACTCGAGTCCTGGGACCAGGCACATACAAAATCGCCAACCTTGAAGGGCAGGAGCTGCATGCTCACTGGAATGCAGACACTTTGAAGAAATATTACGTCTAAACAAAATTCGAGGATAGATTTTGATTTTTTGCTAAAAACCAGATGGCGGAGGACGGTCAAAAGAATGTCGACGGCTCCGACCACCCAAAAATGTTACAGTTTTACAAAGAAATGAAGAATATTCAGATTTATACTCGTTGCCTGTTCACACTCGCGTTCTTCACACACAAACGAGCAGGGGGCAATAGGGGGAGGCCTCCCTGTTGCCAAAATCGGAAAAAATGACCCCCCAGCAAAAAAATCCGAACGCCACCCTGCTTACCTCTGGGCAAGCAGGGGGCAGGCCCCCTGGACTTTGAACAAAAGCCAGGGACAGGCCAGACTAACAAGGACTGGGGGCAGGCCCCCCAACCTTGTATAAAAAACGCAAACGCCACCCTGCTTACCTCTGGGCAAGCAGGGGGCAGGCCCCCTGGACTTTGGACAAAAGCCAGGGACAGGCCAGACTAACAAGGACTGGGGGCAGGCCCCTCAACCTTGTATAGAAAACGCAAAAGCCACCCTGCTTACCTCTGGGCGGGCAGGGGGCAGGCCCCCTGGACTTTGAACAAAAGCCAGGGACAGGCCAGACTAACAAGGACTGGGGGCAGGCCCCTCAACCTTGTATAAAAAACGCAAAAGCCACCCTGCCTACCTCTGGACAGGCAGGGGGCAAGCCCCCTGGACTTTGAACAAAAGCCAGGGACAGGCCAGACTAACAAGGACTGGGGGCAGGCCCCCCAACCTTGTATAAAAAACGCAAAAGCCACCTTGCTTACCTCTGGGCAAGCAGGGGGCAGGCCCCCTGGACTTTGAACAAAAGCCAGGGACAGGCCAGACTAACAAGGACTGGGGGCAGACCCCCCAACCTTGTATAAAAAACGCAAAAGCCACCCTGCCTACCTCTGGGCAGGCAGGGGGCAAGCCCCCTGGACTTTGAACAAAAGCCAGGGACAGGCTGTGACAGGCGCGATCAAACAAACGAGAAAAGGATCCTGAATTTTAAAACAGTTTGCCATAAAAAGAAAAGAGAAATATCCCACAAGCAAAACCCATGAAGGGTGGAAAGGTCTTTTACAAAGTTGGAGAAAAAAACAAGTAGCAAAATATTACAAAATGGCCATAAGCCCCGGCTCAGTACGGAAAGATAAAAGGTTTCATAAAAAGAGAAGGGGCGTCACGCAGCATCCTGGTGAGCGTTGGCATCTGCCTCAGGCTGCCTGGTCGCCCGAGCTTCATTCTTGGCGGCATAGAGGCTCCGGAAGGCATCCTCATCAAAGGTAGGGAACATCTCCCCTATCACCTCCATTACCAATTCCAGAGAAGAGTTGGCACCGCTCACGAAGCTGGCATCTACTGCAGCCTCAGTCTCCTCGGCCAGGGTCTCTTTCTCCTTCGTCCATTCCCCCTTAGCCTCCTCGAAAGTCGACTTGGACTTTGACAGCTGCTCCTCCAAGTCAGCCACTCTCCCCTTTAAATGCCCCATCTCGGCCAAAGATAGATTGGCTCGGTCCAACGACTGCCGGCTCTCCTTCAGATCAGCCTCTAACTTGGCAACCTCCTTCACTGCCAGTTCCCCCTGCAGTCTCCATTGATCAGCCTGCTTCTTGGCCTCCTCTAACTCTCCCTCTTGCCTTGTCATTTTATCTTTCAAGGAGCTTATCAAGGAGGCATCCCTTTCTATCATGGCTAGGAGGTCGGGAGGAGGAGCCCCAGGAGTAACTGTAAGCTCCTCATCACTCAGGCGGCTGAGAGCCGCCAGTTCCGCAGATGCCAGCATAACCTTGGAGGTACGCTGAATATATTGGAGCACTTGATGAGAGGTTGAGGTCACCATTTTTGTGAGACGGTCGGCCAAGACGGCTCCAGAGTCAGAAAGCAAGCCTGACACATCCACACTGTCACCAGCCGTGTAGTGGAACTCTGTATTTTCCTCTGGGAAGGGAGTGCTTGAAGGCTCACGTGCAGGGCGCTTCGCCTCAGGGGTGGTGACATCCGCCTCCAAATCCACCACGTCAGCACTAGGAGCCTCCCTCCCTCTTTTCCTCCTCGATTCCAAAGGAACGCTCTCCCCAGTCCCCTCGGAATCTCCAGGCTGCATCCCCTGCGAAGTCCGAGGGCCAGCCGGAGAGGCGCCCTGTTTCTGACTAGGGGAAGGAGTAGCTCCTGAAGTAACCTCCGCCTCCCCCTCATGAATGCTGGGGGTAGGAGTCGCCGGCTTCGACGAAGGCAGCCGGGGTGGGAGAGGCAATCTTCGGCCAGCGGCAAAGTCTTTCGCAAGCTTCATAAGGGCTTTGCTTCCTTTCCTAAAATTTGCAGGGAGGGAAGGACGCTTTGAAAGAACGACCAAGTCCTCACTCAGGCCCAACCTCCTGACCTGCTTCTTCGTCCAGCGCCAAGTAAAGGAATCTGCAGAGAGGGAAAGACGGTCATCTAAAAAGCAGGGAGAAATAAAGTCCCTGGAAAATCGTGACAACAAAAAATCCCTGGAACTACCTTCAAGGCCAGGAATCAGGCCCAGGGGAAGCAAATACTCGTCTGTCGTGATGGGCTCCGCATGGGGGAGCCAGAAAACAGGGCCAAAGTTCCCATGCTATCCACCACAATCTCGAACTTTTTTACCAAAATCTCCTCCTTCGCACTCAGCTTGACTTCCAGAGCCTTCCCCCCAACGCGTGGGTGATACTCCTCGCGCGTCTTCATGCGGGTGTGGACATGGTTCCTAAAATGTCTAGGAATTTTCCACCCTGACGCGCTATGGACGTATATAAAATTATTTTTCCAGTCTTTAAGGCTGCTAATAGCTGGCCAGACCAGGGCGTATTTTTTCTGCCTCAGCAGAGACCAATAGCCAGGGGAGCCATCCCCCCCAGATGAGGACACCATCTGAAGACCGACCATGAAACGAAGGGCGTCAATATAAGGCCCCTCGCCATGGAAAAGGCAGGTCCAGGTGTAAGCTACTAATGATCTGATGGCAGTTGCAGTCAATTGGGCGATAGCAACATTCATCCTCCTGAAGGTTTCCTCCAGGAAGGGGTGCAGCGCGCGGGAATCGTAGGCCGAATTCCAAGGCCTTATGATAGACGACCACACATCCCTCTGGAGGACAGCACACTGTGTCCTTTTCCCCAGGGACTACAACCGTGTACCCCTCTCCGAAGTTGTAAAATTGCTCTATGGCCTTAGCAGCGTTACTCTCCAAGATCAGGTCCCTGTTCTTGGCTTCAGGATAGGTCTTTAGGGGGACCACATACTTTTCCTTGTCCAAGAAATAGGTCCTCCCCCTCTCCCTGCGGATGAGGGGGCCGGCGACCCTGGAAGGATCCACCTCCAGGGCCTCGTCATCAGAGTCAATCACATCAAAGGGAGCTGGCTCGGGTGACTCGGCACCCTCCCCCCTGTGATAATCGTCCTCCTCCCTGGGGCCGACCCCGGAGGAAGAAGCAATGTCTCGTCGGCTACCGTTGCCGCCGCTAGTTCCCCCGAGCAAAGAATTAAAGGAAAGGGGATGGACTCGCGACATAATTGGCTATGGAAGGGAAAAAAAGAAGTAAGAGATTCAAAGTTCTAACCTAAGGGCGCCGATAAAATTGCCGGAGACAGTGACAAGAGGTGTTCCTTGCTTCTCGAAAAATGCTCGGCAAATGAAGAAGATTCAAGAAGTATTATGGAATGTGAAGTATCAAGAAGAGTAAAGAAAAAAAAGAGAATGAAGGAAGAGAAGGGTTTATATAAAGCCCAGGTAGTTCAAAAGGCAGCCCCCTGACAAAACCCTCATTAGTCATCCACGTGTCGCATACTGAACACCTGCTGTTCACCCTTCCCAAGAAGGGCCTCGAAAGACAAAGTGTCAGAGAAAGAGCAACCGACGACGTCATTTCAAAAAAAAAAAAAAGGGTAGTACAGTGCACAAACGCGTCGCCTGAATTTCATTTCATTAAGTCTTGCAAAGGAGAGTTACATCTTGAGACAGATACGAAAAGAAAAATACATAAGGCCCAAAAATTCCGGCCTGACAGAAACCAAACACCCTGCTACGCAGGCCTAGTCGTCGCCCGAATCTGGGGAATAATCCCCAGGGCTGCCTGGACTCCCGAGAGCCGAGCCCCAATCCCAGTCTGGGGAGCCCTGGAAAGGATCATCAGAAGCTCTGTCTTCATCCTTGTCGCTCAGGCAACCGAGACCCTCACTGTCATCAGAGTCATGGCTGCTGTCCTCCCAGTCCCTGCCAAAGGGAACGGCCTGGGATTCATCGCAGGTGCGACAGCCTGTCTTCTTCACAGGCGAAGAGGGACCTGACGCCAAGGAGGAATCAGTATCAGAAAGGTTGGGGTAAAATTGCTCGGGGTGCAGCCACGGAAAGCACTCGTGGCATCCCCTGTCGAAACAGGCCCCTCCCTGGAGGCAGCGCCTAAACCTAGGCGCAGCAGGAGGTGAGGACCCCTTGAGGCGCTTGCCCATCCTAACAGAAGCCTTCTGACCCATCCGGCGGGAATGAAGCCGTGAGCGGCGACTACGACGGACAGCTAGATAAGCGGCACGAGCATATCGGAGCCTCCAAAACCCTCTAAAGATGAAAGTAACATATCTGACTCCACGGCGAGTTACGCTTTTTTTGATCCAAGCCATGTTTAAAACAAAGAAAGTGAAAGGATTGAAGATGGGTTGAAACAGAAATGATAAAGAAAACTGAGGTTTTTATACAAGAGAAAGCGTAGCATTAATGAACGCTCCAACCACCTGATAACTCCGTTATTGACCGCATTTTTACATCTTTTAGACGTTTATTTAGCCTCGATTTATCGCACTTTCATAGGCATTTTGGCCCATCTCGTCTATCTTTTGCGTTACACGGGTTTTTGTGTTTTCTCTTTGCTTTTAGGTGTTTTCGTGTCGAAAGCGATGAAACCCGAGCATGCCCGAGCAAAAGAAAACTCATGGACCGAGTTCAAGCCCAAAAGAACACAGTGCACATCTCCAGATTTACAATTTCCTCGTTTCTCGACCCGATTTTATGTAACCTAATGATGACATATAAATAGCCTAATTCTAATTGTGCCAAAAAAAAAGCTTACATTATTATTCTAGTTCTAGTTTTGAATTCTTGGGGTTTTCTAGAGAGGGAAGTTGTATTTTATTGAAGATTTGGTTCCAAGATTGAAGCTTTTATGATTATTATTATTTTTTCTTCTTCTTAATCTCTCCATCCTCCTTTAAGTGGGTAATTTTACTTCTTTCTTTGTTTTAATTTTATTTTGTTATCTTTTCATTTTCTTAGTTCATCTTAGTAGTTTGGAATTGATTAGTTTTGTTTGTTTGCTCCTTCTTCCCCTTTGTTCATGTTCTTCATGTTAGTAGTTTGCATTAGTTTCATTTTTGTTTCATTTTGTTAGTTCACCTTAGTTCATCTTCATGTTTGTTTGTGTTGCTAGTTCTCCATTGTTGTAGTTTCCTTCTTTTTGTTTATTTTCCTTTTTATTTGTTCTTCCAATTAGAATTTCCCAAATTAGCCATTCTTGCATGATTAGTACTAGTAAAATTCAATTATTGAGTGTGTTCATAGTTAAAGACTCCACCTTTACACTTAATTCTACTAATTTATCCATGATTAGTGAGTAGTCACCCACTAGGGGTCGATGAAGCCTAAATTCGCCTAAATTGCGCCCCTTATATGTTTTGTATTGATTGAATTGGGTGATTGGGTGAAGTGGTGTTAAGGATTTTGGATTATCTTGGTTTAGGGGTTTGAGACGGTCCTAATCCCTTGGTCATCGATGGGAGTCGATTAGGATGGGTAACCGGTTTGACCCCTCTATCTTGCCTTACCGTACTAGATCGAACACGGGAGTGGTGTCTAGCGTGGTATCCTCACACTAGTATGCGTACCTTTTTGACTTGAGTCGGTTTGGGGTTTATCACGGGAGTGACCCTCGGATTTGACTTAGGGATTCCGTCTTACGAACCCGGGAGGGAGGTAAACGGGAAATTAAGCCGGACACGAACCCGGGAGGGAGGTGGCCGACCTAAACGCATACAACTTCGCCCTTGATCCCGATTCCTTCGATACTTGATATACCTTGGTGCGATTTAGGTGAATTGAAGCGACATCGTTCCCTAGTCCTTTTTTATTCTTGATAAATCGTTACTACTCTAGTCATCATCTTTTCTTAATTTAGTTTCATCTTCTTTTTAGTAGTTTCTTATCTTAGTTAATATTCATTCATCTAGCTTTAGTCTTCTATCACCAATCTCTATCGACTTAGATAAACAATTAGGATTAAAACGACTAGGAATCACCACACTCCTTGTGGACCGACCCTTTCTAGTGCAACGATTATATCGTGCGCTTGCGAGGTAATTAAAACTCCAACACCACCCTGGAAGAAGAGCCGCCAAACGGGAACTATTCACGGTTCCCCAAAATCCACCTAGAAGAAAAGTGCAATCATTACAAAAGCACTCTCACCTCTTTGCATACCTGACGTGAGCAGCGCTAAGTTCCTCGGGAAGGCGCGAAACATTAAATGCTGCGACAGACATGGAAGTCAACCTCCCACCAAGCAAGGGTCGCCAGCAGAAGGAAAGCCTTACTTTCCCTCTACTGACGAGGGCCAATAGATTGGGGTCGGCAGCCTGACACCGGTCGCCTGCCAGGCAGGCCCCAGGAGCACGCCCACCAGGTTCGAAAGGCCAGTCCCTGGCAAGAAGTCACGACAGGCGTGAAGCGCCGAGGATAATAGTCGGCCGCTGGAACCACAGACTGACGCAGCCTGCTGGAACCTAACGGCCACTAAACGAAGTCAGCCTGCCCTGGGGAACCCCCCGGTTGGCGGGGTCAGAACCCCCAGGGGCCCTCCCGTCATTTCGTCTAAGATAATTAGGAATGGGTGGATGGGAAGCCTCCACTTGTCACTTCCTCATCCACCCATTCTTCTCCCACTTCTCTTTCTTATGAGAAGGTATAAATACTCAACCTTCTTCCACAAGAAAGGGGTGGGATTTTCTCTCTCTAGACTCTTACTCCTAAAAACGCCACCTAGTTCCTCACGAGCTAGGTTCGTCAAGGCACTTCACGGACTGACTTAGGCATCGGAGAGGGTTTCCTCGGACAACCTCCGAGGCCCTGTGCGTTCATTGTGCAGGGAGCAGGCCAACTCCGCCGGGAAGGTCCGACCAAGGGAGTGAGAGGAAGGGGAGGCTGAAGGAAATCAAACGATCAACTGTTCACCATTAATCCAATCACAGCCCGGATCTAAGGCCGGGTGAATTGTTTCCGTGACCGGAACAATTTCATTTACGTTATTTTAAGTCAATATTGTCTTTCCGTTCACCTCATATGGATTGTGATTTGACTTTTTTGATGCAAAAAACGTTTCAACACCGTGAATTTTCACGGGTATTACACTTTATTTTTAACTTTCTATTATTTTCAAAAAAAAAGTTCACAAAGCCGTCACGGGTATTACACTAGTTATTATTATTATTATTATTATTATTATACCATTATTTATGAAAAAATAGCAATAAAGAAAAAGAAGGAGCACCAAACATGAAAGACCTAAATTGAAGGAGTTAATAGAATTAGGAGCCAAACAATTTGAATTTTTCTAAAAATAATAGTAATTCAATGACCAATTTTGGTCATGATCAATCAATTTCCTAAGGGAAAAAATTCCATTTGCAAAATTTATCAACATCCTTAATGACATTCATCTAATTCTATCTTCAAATTTCTTTCTTCAAACAATAAATCAACCTTTTTCAAATTGTGTCATTAGTTTTATGTTAAACATAATTTTACTTTTAATTAACCACAGTATTCATCAAATTAATTCTATGTTCAATTTTTCTAAACTTTATATTTATTTCATACATTTCCATACAAAATTACTTAATTAATTAATTAATTAATTATTGTAGGAAATAGAGATGGCCATAGATGTGAACGATCTCAAAATTTTGATAAATGCAGGTTTTAAATATTTAATAAAAACATGTCATCAATGGGCAAAAGACCATCCTCTTGTTTCAGCAGTTCTTTTATTTTTCTATCTTTTATACATCTTTTTTCCAACTTTATTTGACATTCTTTTTTACACTTTCCCTTTAATCATTTGCGTCGCCATTATTCTTGGAGGAAAACATATTCGTAAAAAAGAAAATCAAGAGCACACCAAGAACAATAACAACAAGAAATATGAAGTCCTTCGGACTATGTCCATCGACCATCGTCATCGTCGTAGACGACTGACCTCTCAAATGAGCCGGAAAACGTTAGAGAAATTCGAAGAAACGGAGGAAGAAGAAGATGAAGATGATATTCTTGCTAATGAAAGTTCGGGAACAATGGAAGGTTCGTCTGACCGGATGAAGGGAGTGTCGTCTCATGGTAAATGTCCGACGGGATCCTCGAACGAAGCGAGAATCTTGAGTCTTTGTGATTTAAAAACATTGGGAGAAATAGAGGGACGGTCTCACGAGGGAAAAAGGGAGGAAATTCCTAGTAATAAAAGGTCGGGGAGAGTATATAGTTATTCTGACACGGAAACGTCCAAAAAAATAAGAAGCTACGAAGGAGGAGAGAAGAAAGAAAGTAAAACCATTGAGGGACCGATAAAATTCCCAAATCATTTCAAGACGAAAATATCGAGGAAAATAGAAGGACCACCGTCTCACGAGTCAAAACCCGTTGAAATTCCAATCGATAAAAACTCCACCGGGGCTTCCAACTGCCCCGACACGGGACCCGTAGGAAAAGCGGAACCAACGGCGCCGCCGCCGCCGCAGGACGAGAATAATAATAAAGACAACAACGCGGACTCCCCTCCGAATAAAAGCTCGACGAGTCATTCGGACACGGAATCACAAGACGAGGACGAGCGGCCGTCGTCTCGGAACAGAATAATCGCTGAATGGACGGAAGACGACCAAAGAAACTTGATGGACCTGGGGTCGTCTGAGATCGAAAGGAACAAGAGGCTAGAGAGCTTGATCGCCAAGAGACGAGCTCGAAAACTACTAAGCATGCAACCGAGACGGTCTCATTATTACCCGGGGTACGAAAACCTGATGGATCAAGTCGGCTCCATTGTGGTTCCCAGGTACGCCGACATTGACATGGAGCATCAACCCGGGTCCGCTCCGTGCGCCTTGCGCTCCAAGAAGAACCCCTTCGATCTTCCCTACGACCCACACGAAGAAAAGCCGATTCTAACCGGAGGTAGTTTCGACGAAGAATTCTTTAACAATCATCAAAAAGAGTTTTTGGTCGAAGATTGCTCCAATAATAATAACAAATCCGAGAATGACGATCTTGTAGCCAAATTTCTTCCTAGCTTCTTTACTAACTACTCGAAATCAGTCGACAAACCCCACTTCACTAGATTTCAAAGGGAGTCCGGTAATTATGCTGTCGTTAGTATTTTGCAAATTCTTATATAAGACAGTTTCACGTAGGTGCTGGTCAAACATGCATGTCAGCCCGCCCCCTCCCCCCCTCGCCCAGGTTAATTTTGGCCTCACCTGTCATACCCGTTGGAGGCCCGGGACGACCTATTGGCCGGGCCCATCAAACAAATGAAAAATGAAAAGTTTTTTACCTTCACGGGCCAGGTTCGAGTCGGCCCTCACTTAGCTCGGCCTAGCCACCCCACAGGTCGGGTCAGGCCCATGTCTGGAACCCCCACTCAACCCGGGCTGCCCCATTGATTTGCCCAACCCGGCCCAAAATTGACCCGTGACCACCAGTAATCTCGCGCTTATAACTTTATAAACGTAGAGCTCCACAACTTTATGACTCCTAACTTTAATAGGGCTTGACAAATGACAACTACTCATTATCTAGTTGTGATATTACAATCGAGGTGGAATAATCCTTTTTTCCTTAACATTAGACAACGGTCATACAAGAGACTTACGTGTTTTTTTTAAGACGAGTAATTTGTGATGCATCATTAATGGCTAATAATATGTTCTTGTTCCTTCAAACTTGCAGAAGAAGATTTAGAAGAAATGGTAGAGGAACATCATCCAGAAGAAGGTAAAACATGTCTTAATATATATCCTACATACATTTCACGTGATACTGTACCATGGTCCGTGTCAGTGCTATCTAGATTGGTGTGGATTGACTCGAAAACTATACAAACACCCGTGAAGTTGACAACATTGTTCTTCTAATTTCTTGTAGATGCAAGAGATAACCAAGCACCAAATAAAGATTCATCTGAGAAAGGTGACCAGATTTTATTATTATATTTTTGCGATATGATTAATTGTTACGACTCCTTTGGATCTTTTTATTGAAAAAAAAATCAAAATTAGTAGGACACACCGTTACGTGAGAGGTGTCATTAACGTTAACGAGAGAGTCAGAGAACATATCTTCTAAATTTTTGTGTTTATTTTTAGACAAGTGACTTACATACTCAAATTTGATTTTTATGTTTGTGTAGTTGAAGCAAGTAACACTAGCTTGACTCAGCCAAATGAAGATCTACATGAACTAGAAAACCCATTTGCCCAAAACTTTGAACTACCCGAATTAGACTCAATAAGCTCCTCAGAAATGAAGAACAAGGATGAACACATCAAATCGAAACACGACGTCTTCGACATGGAATCCGTAGACAAACAAGGTGAAAACGACGAAGACAACACATCCTCATCATCGTCCTCATCCTCAACATCTTCAAGAGAAATGCACATCAATGCCAACAAAAACGAGGCGTTTAGGAACTCAGTTAAAAAAGTCCTTAATTGCCTAATAATCCAAAGAACCATGGGCAATCAAAACACGATTTCAACATCGTCGTCTAACGGTCTGCCACCAACATCGACAAAGATGGACGAGAGGTCATATTACACAAGTAATAGTAGTGATATGGCTCAGCACACTGCGACATTGTCCATAGCATCCGACATGCAGGTGGAGGTCTCAGAGACGGGTTCGCCTACTGATCGAGAGTCGCTTGTGTACGATGGAGATGTAGACAAAGATGCAAACTCGGGTGACGAAGACCTGTGGGGTGCTTCACCCCATCCCACCAAGCAGGGGGAGTTTGCGCCCAAGTTCAAGCTACCGGACATCACAGAAGAACAGCAAGCAAATACTAATAACAATAATGACAATCAAGTTAATGCATCGGATTATAATGAAGAAAGGACGACAATGGGTGAATTAACGAGATCTATGACGCGAAGAAAAGGGAATAATAATCGAGATCAACGTAGCATAGACGCCGAAATTATTGAGACTAGATCTTCGGCTTCATCATCTTCAGACGGTTTAACTTCGCAAATGCAGGCTAAATCCGAGCACCTTGCTGAGTATTTGGCTAATCTTCCTCCTGCTGAGGCTGGTTCCGCCGTATTAGAGGCAAGCTCTGTGTTACCAATTACTCCCTCCGTTTCACTCTTCTCTTTATTTTTTATTAAAATATTTCTCACAAATAACATTAAAGGGAGACAAATGACTTGATACGGAAAAATTACTTCTTTTTTTTGTGAGGAATATTTTAATCAAATGATTGAGACAAATGGACTACTTGATTAATGACTAATCCGGTCTATCTTGATTTATAAACAAGTAATTAAGGATAAATTTTGGGTGCAAATGTTAGGAGCCGGAGCCGGAGCCGGAGGCAGAGGTAGAGGCAGAGCTCCATCCAAGAGAAATCAACTTGGATGATGCAAAAGACGAGTCGAGGGAACACAAGGAGACGGAGGAATCTCGTCCTGGAATTATTAGCATAACAAGCGAAACCAGTGCGATAAAAGAGACAAGCTCGAGTTCGAGTGAACAACCCCCCGAAAATGAGCCTACATGTGAAGAGATATACGTTGGAGTGCTCGACGATCAACCTATGATAATCGAGGTAATCACATACATACTCCCTCCGTCTCAATTCATTAGTCGTTTTAGCAAATTTGTACGTCACAATAAAAAAGAAAGAAAATATTATACAAGTAGTTGAGTTTTTATCTTCTTCTGAACTTGAACACAGGTCTAGTGGTTAAGATGGAGATCTCTGATTAGTGTAATTAATAATAATGTGACTAAGTAGATTTTTTTGAACAGGATCAACCAAGCTTAGTAGAAAATGATGTGATGGAACCAACCAACAACGTGAAGGAAACTATTCCTGATTCGTATTCAACTACTTGTCAAGAAGAAATCTTTGAGCAATCAAGATTGGAAGAACGAAGGAAGGAGAGAACGGAAGACAATAATAAAATCATTAATGATGAGGAAGTGATAATTCATTCAGCTAATGATCCTGTTATTCAGGTAACTGCCTTGAATTAACTAAGTCCCATCCGTCCTAGCTGGGTCCTAGAATGACCCCATGTCACGCCAAAAAAAAAGGTTGGGCCGCAGCCCACCCAGTCAGGCCAGGGTCGAGCAGGCAAATGTCGCCTCGTGCCCCACCCCGGCTGCTTTTTAATGTTTATTAACACATTCGAATCCTTATCCTTAAATAACCTGAAACTAACACCTAAAAATGACATGACATGACTTCATCTGACTTGGATTTTCACAACCTCGAAATAACCTAACTCGTATTAATGTGACCCGTATAAACCTGGTTGTTTGCCTGAAAACCAGGAGGAGAAGTCAACATTGCCTGAAAAGAGTGAAGATAGTCCAGTAAACCAAGCTATTCCCGACGACAAGAAGTTGGAACTCGATGGTCATGGTCAGACAATAGAAAGTAACGTAATTACGTTACAAGAGACGACAAACGATGCAGCGCAACAAGCGACGATGGTAAAAGATAATATGGATTCATCAAGCACAATAGATGCAGTGAGCTCGAGACCAGAGGACAATCCCGAACACAACTCAGATCCATCAGTCTAAACCTTGAGTTGCATGATCCTGCATTCTTGCTCCTTCCACCATAATTATGGTTAAATTGTGCAATAGGACCTTGTATTTTAGATAACACAAAAATGATGGTTAATGAGATATCTTTCCCACACTGGTGGGTTAGTGAGATAAGTGGACAAAATTTGGGTAGATTATTGACATAGAACTATGTGTAAATGCCACATGCTATAGAACAATTTTGATAATTTTCACATTTGCTTCATTTTTTTTTGGAGGCTATAGACTATAGTATTTGATGTACCATGTATTTTTTCGAATTCTCACATATATCTTGGGATTTTTTAAAATTTTTGATATACCTATAATATACATAGAGATTACGTCTTCCAACACCGTCTCACCCCTAGAATTAATATACAACATTACAACTGGATTCTTATATACATTGTTATGCCCAAATTTTTTTTTTTTAACCAAAAATCATTTTCCAAGATCAGACCGGACCAAATACTGGATTTTTGAATTCCTATGAGTTGAGAACCGATGACCGGTCCAAATACTAAACGATCCGTTCCGATTCAATTTGCTTAAATCCTACGAGTCAGGCAAATTGTTGTTTATGATGGATCAAATAGTACTCACTTTGATGGGGAAAGACAAACAATTTGTTACTCTCTAGGTTTGTTCTATCTAACTATATGGTACAAGTATTATTAACTCGTCACTAATTTCTGACGGATATATTCATTAAAAGGGAGAATTACATTGCGACTAATAAGAGGAGGGCATGAATTGCAACCTCTCAATCAAAATTTGATGCACACTGTTTTCTCCCGCCATATTTTGGGATATTTTTTTGATTAAAGTGTCCGCCATAGCACACTGTTCTCCTTCAAAATCCCCAAACTCGGAAGCCAAATCCAAGTCAAATACTTTTAATCCAATAACTCGGACGATTATCCTACCGAAACGAGCTCAATTAACTGACATTAGCATCGGTACTTTCTCTCTCCTAGGGTTTTCTTGATTTCTATTGTTTGATTAGGATGATAAGTTAGTTACTTGTCGAATTTCCATCTATTGTGATGATTTCAGGCGCAAATGTTTTCCTTGATCACGCATCATCGATCATCTGTTACTAGGCGGATTCGATTTGATTCATAAATTTCGGACTTACGGAGTTGATTCGATTAATTGTAATAACAATGATATTGCTGAAACTATTGGTTTCCAATTTGCCTCATGCATGTCAATTTTGGTGTTAGTACATTTAGTTTAATTGATTTGTCGACGTGTTAGCGTGAGATTATAGTGTGATTTGTCGATTTTTTAGGGTTATGGTGATGAATTGTGGTTGTCTGCCTTTGTTGAGTGTAATTGGAAGTTGGACTGAGTTTCGGTGTACGAGTTGGTCTCCCTTGCAATGGATTATCCGTCCTATTGTTAAAATGACTCAATTATTATTCATTTAAAACATTGTTGATAGGGAATAACAATGTTTTTGTCTTTTTCTACGGGTAAATATTTGACCCGTTATAACAATATGACGGATAACTCTGTCACAAACAAGAATTTTATGCACAGAAATAAGGTGGAGCTATTACTGCGTTAATTAATTGAAGATGGTTTTGTGATATTTGTCGTGTCAATGATGAGTTTGTCTTTGTGAAGATCGTTAAGACTCGAAAAACTACCAATTCAAAGAATTAAACCACCACCTAAGCTACTACCTAAATTGTCATTTGTCATCCACATCTCCGCTTACTTCAATAATACACAATGGGTAGGTATTGTGAGATGACGGTTGTGAGGAGCCGAGTTTCTAAAGAGGAGGCGTGCGCCTCTAAGAGAGACGATATCCGGTACTTGATTGCTTTGGTATGCTCCTATTTCTTTGCCTCATGCTCTTTGAAACTAAGATATTGGAAATTGCTTTGTTTTCTTCTTGTTAGAATGTTGGACTTGTTTTGAAATTAGATTGCTTGTTAGTGAAAAGGAGGTGAGTTTTAGGGATAAACAGGGTAGGTTAGCTCAGATAAGTGATGATACAACTGTGTTGGAGGTTAGAGTATACTAAGCTCACTGATCGCTTCATCTTTATGTCGTGTTTATATCGTTAAGCATGTAGCTTAAGCTTTTGGTTGAGATGGTTCTCTAATATGGTGAACCCTCACAGTTGACAATGTCCTGTGTTAATCCACTTATTTGGTCATTGCACCTTTGCGCCTTGTGTTTATACACTAAGTAAAGTGTTTTGTGTGGTTGTTGTGGATGGAGGATATAATCATCAAACCACTAAGGACCCATTGCTTTACTTAGATCTGCCTTTGGTTCACCCCTAAGAGATAATTATATTGAGTTAGGGGAGTTGTTTAACCCATTCGTGTGGGTACATCGAACCAAATTATTGGTCAAAAGTGGGTGATTAGTGATTACTCCGTACATCATAGGTGGTATGATCATTTATTAAAGAACTTGTCTGTGAAAGGCTGAAAGCAAAAGGCAGTTTGGTTTGTCCCCTTGAACTGGATCAAAATTTTGAGCCCTGATTTTGAAGAAAATCTGCAATTTTATATTTGTTGTTTGGGTTTAGGCCCTGTTTTTTTCAACTTTTTAGTTCACTTCAGTTCATTTCAGCCCAAGAAGTTTAATTTGTCTCACTACTTCAGTCCAGTTCATCTCACTTCAGTTCAATTTAACCTACTTCAATCCAAAAGAACCAGGCTTTAGTTGTGCCTTACACCTCAGATTGCAAAAAGATCATTATGGCTTACTTTCACTGATAAACAAATACAAATTTTGAATGTATTGTCAACTGTAAAGTATGGTAGTGGAATTAAATTTAACCCCCAAATATTTAATTTGCTTGATAATTTATACAACTGAACATATTTTATTTTATTCAAGCTACTAAAAGCAGATGCACTGTTCATGTTTTAAAACTTAAGAAACAGTTAACAAAGTTCAATTTACCGACCTTTGCGTCTTAGGACTTGCATCCGAGATTTGTAGAGCTGTTATTGAACTGATGCAAGTGCACAGAATTCTGATATGATTTGTAGAGCTGTTATTGAACTGTGAAGTACATGACTGAATACTGGAACTTGAAATGTCCCATGAATGCTTAGTCTGTACTTGAACCCCTGAATCTCCTTAGCAAACCATCTTTTGTTTTAGAGAAGAGTGATTGATTCAAAGGAAAGAAAAGAGAAGAAAACAATTTGCTCTAGGATCCCTCGAACCCTTTTTGTGAATACAGCCACTAAACCGAGTAGCTAGTTTAAAAATTGACCTCAACCTTAAAGCTAAGTGAGATACTAGCCAAAATGTCTCGAGGCGCCTTAGGCTTGCCCTGTACATAAGCTGTGAAGTCTATTTTCTTCAGCTTCTAGCTGTTTTCTTCCGCTCTAATTTTTTTTCATCAGTCTCACTATTTTACATGTCATCTGTCTTTAGAATCCATAAAAGGGTGTTTTATGCTGAAAATACAATTTTATTTGTATCTAATAGGAAATTAATATATTAATATATTAGTTGCCCGGTACATGAGAGCCAACGCTCAATGGTCATTCGAGTGAGTAGGCGTAATAGGAAATGAATATATTAGTTGGGCCTCAACCATCACCTTATGGTTTTTGGTTGAGATGATTCATCTAATAATATCCATTTCATGCTTTGCCTTATTGCCACGATCGGTCATTGCCTTTGTGAACTTCGCCCTTTTCTGAACTGAGAAGCGAACCCTGTCCCCAAACCTCCCCATTTTCTAAGGGTTTCCAATTGTACATTCGTACACAGTGAAGCGTTTTTGTGGCCGGCCACTGCCACTTTCGATATGAATGTTTCATTGAGTAATATTTATCTCTAAATTCTTTCTATGCTTTTGTCTGCCGCGCAGCGTTATGCTGATAACATACTGTTCAGTATCATATATAGGTTGATGCATCTTGAAATAAGCATAATTATCAGTTTTGTAGACATCATTTACTAGTGAACACGTATTCATACTGTTTTCAAAGAGCATTACTATGCAAACCTGTATCTGATTTTGAATTGTCATTGCATTCTGGTGGTTAAAACTTTCCTGGTTTACTAGTTTATTAAAGTGGTCAAGTTTTTCAAAGAGGCTTTTCAAAAGTTACTCCATATAACAAGAACATGGACTGTTGTTTTCTCTGTATCATCTGAACCAAGTTGCAGATGCAGTGTTTTTTTACCCTTGACTGCAGAGTGTTACTGTTTTACAGAGCCTGGACAACTATGGTATCCAGACTTCCAGAGTGGTGAATTTATCCTTTTCACTTGGTTCTGTTAATTCACGGGTATTTCCCTCACAAAACTATAACAGTCAAGTATCACCCATATGGCTAGTTAAGACAAAATAAGAATGCCTCGAGAATAGCAAATGGTTTATCAATCCACGTGGATAATATTTGACTCGTTACCAGTTTGTGACGTATATGCTCCTCACAAACAAGAATTTGTGCTGGTAGTTAGATATCACAGAGAGTTATAATTTTTCTTCTATTGAAGTACTAACTCTGGTTTTAAATGATTGCCCCTTTTCAATATAATATTCCTCATATATATTACCCAAATGGATAACCATTTAAAACCGGAGGGAGTATTTTATTTCTTCTTACATATGTTAGTCCGACATGACACTAAAAGATATTACTATATTAGCATGCAAACCTTATAGTATGCACCCGTATTCTCGTCTGAGGACAAAGGTTTTGTTGTCAAATTTGAGTCGGGATGAGTTCAACGCTTTGATAGGTACCTGTGTCGAATACATGAGCCCAAGTGCATGTAACATTGTTTACAACAGCAACAACAACATTTGCTCACTAAGGCTCCGACAAATGAAAGGGAAGGTTATATGTATACAACCTTATCTTTTAGGAATCTTATAGATAGTTCTCTCACATGACCGATAATGAAAATTACATCGGTGGTTATTCATTTTTATACGAGTATCAAATTTTAATTATAGGGCTTCAACGATCACATTAAGGTTTTGGTTGAGTTGGTTAATTGACATGGTGTCAAAGCTAATTTGATCATCAGGTCACATATTCAAATTGCTATCTCCCAGAAAATTTGGCGCTAGGTATGATGCGGCCTAGGTTGCATTCACATTGTGAAGGGCCATGTTAGTATAAAATCAATTATGTGGTTTGAACTTTGAACCATATCTTAAAATTTTGGTTAGGTTGGTTACTTGATTTTATTTTAGTGTATTGTCAGTCTTCCATTTTTTTTATAAATTCTGTTTGTTGGATGATGACCTCAGAAATTGATTCATGTTAGTTGATCCCAAATCTTTTCGGGACTAGAGCTCTAATGGTGTTGTTCAGTATAACTTGATTTACTGCAAAAATTAGTGCGAACCATTATTGACTCCTGTTTATTCACTCCTGCAACTCTTGGTTCTAATAGTGTGACATTATTGTGTAGGTGAATCAAGTGTGGCTCAACTTTTACGTCAAAATAAAAAGCTTAACGCACTAGGCATATGCCTCTCTTATGGATCCCTGTATAAGTATCACCAATGGTATGTCCCATCTCTCTTTTTACTACTACCTTTCTCAAAAGATGCCTTTGATATGTTATTTCTGTAATTGATACTTTTCACATTGGCTGTACAACCTATGTCGATTGAACTCTTCATTCTTTTTATCTAGTACGTGCACTAGACTTAATGGACACTCGGTAACATAAGTCCAAGACACGGAATGAAGTTGCCGATTACACAGTAGTTGTCGTTTGATGCATTCTCTTCCTTAAGTTATTTGGAAACCGCTTACTATGTTGTTAACATAGGAGTAAGGCTGGGTAAAATTATCCCCAACATTGCCATTTATGAGAGTTTTTGACATACTAATAGAATATAAATATACTAGTTCGGCTTCAACCATCACCTTAAGGTTTTGGTCTCGAAGCCCCTAATATCTCTGAGCACCAACCAATCTTCAAGTCCAATGAGCATTCGAGCGACGGGACGTAATAGAATATGAAAATATAATAGTTGGACTTCAACCATCACCTTAAGGTTGTTTTAGTCGGGTTTGGTGTACGACATGTACACAAGATGTGTACCTGTAGTCGAGTTGGTGCTATGTTACTACATTAGGCGGTCTATTATCTTCTTCAGTGTAGTTAATTAAGTCACCCAAATTCAATTTCAGATTATATGGCTTGATGAAAGTTTGAGTTATGTTATAGTATTGTCATTTATTTGTGATTTAGCCTCCAAATTAAAGCTTCAGTTTTGTCATAGTATTATCATTTTATCCAGTAAAGTTAAGTTTACACTTAATCACTAAACAGGGTCTAAGCTTTAGTTGTCTCATGGTGTTATCATTGTCCAGTAAAATTAAGTATACAGTAACAAGTCTTGATATAGAAATTCCTCCAATAATTGCCATGCAATTTGTATTTTCTTTAAACTGTTCTGAGAGGATCTGACTTTGAGTTAGTTGTTAAGAGTATATAATCAATTCCGCGCTTCTAGTCACATCACCTTAAGTTTTTTATTGAATTGGTTTCATGACACGGGTAAAACTTCAAAGAGAATAATGGAGGAAAAGGTAAAACCTAAATAATGCAAATATTATTATTCTAATGCACATGTGGATGAAACAATTTTTATTTTTATTTTTTTTGTTTTTGTTTGTGGATCAAACTAGTTTTATGGTCTCAATTGTATACATGTAAGAATACAGCAATGTACAGAAGGATGCTTTTTTTTCCTGAAAGGAGAAGTGGCTAATTTTGTCATGTAGTTGCCTTTGATTCATATTCTATACGAGTATTTTATAGTAGTATACAACCGTTATACCATATGATTAAGTAAAAATTTGCAATTTATGATAAAAAAATAATAATTTTGGATTAGTTATTGACCACATTCAGATAAATAGTGATCACTTTTTAGTACTACAAAGTGGTCACTATTTAACTTATGGTCACAAACTAACCTAAAATGGTATTTTTTTTTTATCATAAATTGTTAATTTTTATCTTTATTGCATGGTACAATGGTTGTATACTATAATTTGTGATTTTTTTGGTGCTAATTGATGAGAAATTGGAATCACACTTTGAGGATGTCCTGCCTGAATTATTTGACCTCAACTGTTGTACAATATGCAGCGACACTACATGAGTTGATAGTGGAAGCGCAGCCGGTGAAAGAAGTGTGACATAGAAGAAACCAAACTGGTACGCAAATCGGAGGAATTTACAATTTTATATTACATAAATGCACTCTAAAAAACGCTTTGATTTTAACTACCTCATGTTTGCTTGAATTAATTGTAATTAGGGCGGTTAAAAAGGTCGGGTCGACCCAGTAAATCATAACCATGAACACTCCTAATGGTAATTATCAAGAGACTACTAATACAATACGTGCATCTTGACATAAAATGTAGGGCTAGGCATCGATCCTCGGGAAAAATATTACCGCAGGTGAATCCTTATCCAACCCGGTTATAATTCTTTACAAATTATTCCCTTCATCTTCTTGAATTAGCCTACTTCCCATTTTTTTGAGGAGAAAAGTGAAGGTACGAGTCTGTGACAATGCAGCCTTGAGCTTGAAGAACTACTACCTCCAAGGCTCCTAACTTCTCATTCCCTCATTATGTGTGAGGAATATTTTAATGAAACGGAACAATCTTTAGGGACGGAGTGGGTATTTTTTCCAATGGGTCCCGATACACTGAAACCTCAAGGGATCTGTTGGCAGTTCATTAAAATTAGAGACTCAATATCACACCAGCTGGTTGATTGTCATTAAAAATAATACTTTGTAATAATAATAATTCAAGTCATAAGTCAGACTTTTGTGTGTGCATATATATATATACACACACACAGTAAAGAACAAATATTGGAGTATACAGCTATGTCAACCAATTTTAAGTCTATAGAAAGGCATTATTGTTGGACGACTAATAATGCTTGGTGTTTGTTGTGTGTTAGTGGAAGCAGTCAATTTGCCAATTATTCGAGGCAGGAATTCTCAGGATAGTATGCCAAACTTGCTACTTGAGCTCCCTGTTGATCTTCATTGAACTACATATAGGTATTAAGTTCAACAACTAAAATTTATACCGTCCCACCTAAGATGTGTTAGCTTAGTGTTTAAGACTAGGTATCTTGAACATAGGTCTTAGGTTCAAATCCTCCCCTCTAACAAAATTGTAATGCGACTAAGTGCATACTTTGTTGAACAAAAAAAAAAGTTATACCGTCCTGCCTTTATAAAATAAAAAAAGGGTCTCTTGAAAATATTTATGTACTCGAGAAGTCTTTACCTAGTGTTTAAAATAGTAAAATGGTTTTTAGAGGCAAAGAAATTTTACGAATGGGGTGGAATTGAAAAAAAAATCTCAAAAATTGGTTCATTTTTTTGGGACAGAGAAGTCGCGAGCAACTTAATATGCAAGTCACTGAGTGGCTTAATGACTAAAAGTATCAACCAAAACTTTGATAACAATGGTAAAGTCGCTGAGCCACTCAACGACTTGATGCTAAGTGACTTAACAACTTCATAGCTTCATACTTTGACCCATTTTTGATAATTTGTTTTACTTTCACCTTTTCTGCTAATCTCTTCACATTTGATTATTTGAACACCATTTGATAAAAAAAATAAAATTCTACAATAAAGGTAGCGGTACAATAGGTTTTGAGTAAGTCTCTTTTGTGACAGATATATCCATCATAAATTGGTGATGGTTCAAATAATATGACATGCTTAAATAAAGCAAACATAGGGAGTAGCAAATAGTTTGTCTTCATCTAGCTAAGTGGATATTATTTGACGTGTCACAAGCCTGTAACGGATATTGTCGGCACAAACAAGAATTTGCCATAGGTTTTAGCTTGGAACCCTCGTCTCCAAGGAATCCTAAAGATGTAACAAAAGGCAGGGTATCCTTTTCATACAAAATGAAAAGGCTCTTAATAGCTTTTGCTCCCTTGAACCAAGATTAAGTGAGGAGGATCACTTTTTAGAGCAAATGTTAGTTAATTAGGTGGGTATTACCAGTAATCATGATGTGGTTAGTTTCGTAATCTAGGAGAAAAGGCGGTAGCGGCGTGCTAATACAATAGTTGGCTGGATGGTCCAAAGAGTTGAAGAGGAAAAAGGGGTTAGTTAGTGGGTTATTAAAACATAAAAAACAGCATATAAACTGGATTTTATATTTTTATTGTTTGTGAATCTATCTTGAATTTGTTCTGTGAATCCTATTTGGGGTTAATCATTATCTTTGCTTTTATTTAGTGAAAGTAATTATCTCCTCTCATCTTTCACAAAAGGATGTCCTAGGAAAAGATCTTGGTTGATATGCTTAGGTGAAGAATATAGCGCTTTAGATAGTGGAGTGTATACTCAGCACTCAGCTCTAGACCTCATAAACGAGTCAACCGGGTTGGATTTGGGTTGGGACACTTTCGCGTGAGAAAAATCGGGTTGATTTCGGGTAGCTATTTCAGGGGTTCAGTTCAACTTTGAGTTTGTTGTTTTAAACTTTTTTAGGGGTATCACATTCGGGTTAGTTTCGGGTTAGATGGATCAATTCTAGTTACGGGCAAACTCGGGTCTTTAGTTCGGGTGTCAGGTCATTTGAACCAGGCCAGTTTTGCCAGGTTTACTCAGTAGTGACCCCCTAATGTAGGTCATGTTAACAAGTAAATCAGGTCATTTAAGGATGTATTCGAGTACTAAACCATAGTCTAAAATGGCTCGGGACTGGAATTCATGAACTGATTTAAAAGATGATATACCGATGGTAGCTAGATAATATTCTCACCGTTCTAATTGTTCGTAATTAATGAGACCGATGTTTCTTAGACTAATCTTAGTACTAAAGCTTAGTCTAAATGGGTTCCAGATAGAAATCCACGAGCTGAGTAAATAGATGATAGAATAGAATGGCATTGGAGATGGTACCAAAGAGGCAAAGAAGGGGCTTTTGACTCAGCCTACTATCATGTAGGCTTAACCAATTTGTAGGTTGTAGACATGTAGGTACTACCGAGTTTATGAACGAAGACGGTGTTAAGACTACATAATTTCCTAATAACTGGACTATACAATATTTAGGATATTTGAAATTGAAGTATGAATCTACAGTAATATATTTCGAACAGAAAATGCAGACATAAGTTAACAATTTTTATAATTGTTCTTCTTCATGCCAGGCTATCAGATTATCAATGGCAAAGGGAGAGGAGACAAGGGGCTACAATCCAGGTAAGAACTAAGAATATTGCTCTACATTTTCACCTAAACAAATTGAAAAATTGGATTCGTCTGTCACCTTATAGGATATTTGAAATTGCCTGATAACCTACCATGTCTCGTTGCCTCTGATACAATGATAAATTAATCATCTCAAACAAAACCTTAAAGTGATGACTGAAGTCCAACTATTATATTTATTTTCTATGAGTGTCTTTTCTATTTCTGTTGTTGTGTGCTACATTGATGATTCCTAGACGGTAGTCGTTGCAGAATCGTTTTCCAAGAGATAACAATAATAATAATAATAATAATAATTCCAAACACAAGGGATAAAAATCATCTTGGAATGACTTTTTGAATTAGCGTTACAATCCTAAAAATTCCATATTCTAAACCCAAATCATAATCTCGTGCTTCTTTTTCCATTATGAATATCATGGACTAATAATAATATTCACATACATACAGTACCAAGCAGAGAAAAAAACACAATCTAATGCTAGAGAAAAAGACTTAAAAATACCCTGAAACAAAGATGCAAACAATACAAACTACTAATCCTTGTTTAAGAAAAACTTGATGTCACCCATGAGGATAGTAATCCGAAGGTTGAATCTCGAAACCCGTGCCTTGATTCCTAAGATAAGCTTCGATTTCAGCCCTCTGGAAATTTTGACCCTGCATTTTGAACCCGTGCTGAGAGACGAATAAATTCTCTGGCATCGATTCAAAGGCGATGGATGCGCCAATGTTTGCTGAGTCCCACTGAAACTGTGTTTCGGGAATCAAACCTGAAGCAACCTGATACTGAGTTTGCAGAGTGATTGTTGAGTGATCTGGTGAATTTGACCTCTTGCTGTTACTATTAGTATCTGGTGAAATCGGGTTATTTTCCAGAGTTACCGTGGTAATGTCGTGAATGCTTGCCCTTCTTTTATCTTTACCACCTGATAGCTGCCTTATGAAGTACTTTTGTGCATGGCTTGCTACTTGGGTTGGCGTCCTTGTTACCACACAGTTCCTTGAAATGTTCCTCCAATCCCCTTTTCCATACTTCTGCAACCCCATCAGGAATAACCTGCAAAACCCACCATTTTTTACCCACACCATGTCAACTTTTGCCTTCAGGTTATTTACCATAACAGTTTAACAAGTTAACTGCTACCTATTGACATTAAATTTATATTTTAAAAACACGAGAATATCCGTTACAAACTTTTATTCGTGATAAGGGAGACTTAATAGTAACCATTACTAAACAATGCCTTGAACCAGCACCACCTGTTTTCACAAAACTGTACTTGTACATCTTGGCACATTACTAAAGTACTTCGCAATCGCAAGTACTATGTACGTCTAAGTACTCGTAGTACGGAGTCACTTCTATTCTCTCCAACCCAATCCTTATTAACCTTTTTTTTAAATTTAAATAATTCTACTTAAGGTGTTTTCCCACTGAATAAATAATATCCGTCGTAAACTGTTTATGACGGGTCAAATATCATCAAATAGATAAAGGACAAAAATTCGAATAGTTAGGGAATAGCAAATGACTTGTTTTATCTAACTCTATCTATATTATTTAACACGTCACAAATTTGAGATGGATATACTCGTTATTTGTCTTTAACTAAAGATTAACATGAAGAGACTAACTAATACGGAGTAATTTACTACAGTGTGTATTATCTGATACACTATGTATGCAACAACCATGTACTCCGTCCATCTTTTTCAATAGTTACCAATTAGCCTTTTATGTGAGGGAATTTCAGACATAAATACGAGTTAAAAAAAGCAGGAGAGTAGAATACATAGTAATTAAAGTTAAACCACACATTTAACTTGCATTATAAGCACATTTAGGAAAATCATACACATTGTTCACTATTTTTTTTACTCATTCATTTAAATTCTCCTCACAATTAATGGAATGGGGCGAAAAATAATAACCAAAGTAGGAATTACAAAAAGAGTAGAATACTTACTTGTGTTCTTCCTCAGTCCATGGAACCCCCTTCTTCCTGTCATGATCGATAGGCCGACCACCGGGACCTCGCTTACCACCAGGGCCATAAGTGTGAACAAACCCACCATCATAGCCATTGTGGTTAACCCATTCCAAGGTGAATGCAGAAGTGTTGTTGTCTTCATAACCAGGAATAGGAACCAAACCAGCTTCAATATTGCTTATATCATCTTCTAATTCTTTGTATTGTTTGATGACATCGCCCACAGTTTTGCCTGGAATCATGGCTGCCACCTTCTGCCAACGATCTGGGGTGTCCTTGTCATACACTGCAAGTGCATTCTCAAACACTTTGTTCTCAGCTTGTGTCCATTTTGCTGCTCTACTCTCATCAATCAACCAACTTGCATTTGACAGGTATGATGATAGCACTTCCATTTCTAACTTCATTAACAATACTACGAGTAAGTGTTTGTGTGTATTGACTATTGAACTAACCCTTTTTTTTAAAACTCGATAAGGACGAGACTTCAAACAAGTCCGAAGTTGGGTTCTGACTTTTTTTTGGACTAACTAAAGACAAAGAACAATAACAAAATAAATAAATAAAAACTCGCTAAGGGACGAGTCTTGGGAGGGTCGGATTTACGCAACCTTACTCCAAACAAGTCGGAAGTTGGGTTCCGACTTTTTTTTTTGGGACTAATTAAAGACAAAGAACAATAACCAAATAAGAGACTCTCAAAGAGAGTCTTAGGAGGTCGGATGCACACAAGCTTGGTACTAAAGGCACAAACTTTATAGTAATATATTTTTTTGGAGGGGTATTTCAATAATTTGATGAGATGATAGATGGAATTTAAGGAGTTAAAGGGACAGTTTGACTTACAATGAGTAGGAACTAGGGAGGGAGTTGGGTTTTGGAGGAAGAGTGGAAGAACATATGAGGTTGTGAGAGAAAGATACTCCTAAAGACTAAAGAAAAATGTACATGTGGAGTTTCAATGTACCCCTAAAATGAGAGAATTAAAAGAGAGTAGAGAGTGGAGGAGCATTTTGAGAGAGGAGGAATAAGAATACTCCCACCATCTCCCTCCTTTATACTATCTTGCATATAGTAGGCCTACAACCCCTCCCCTCTCTCAAGGAATCTCAACAAAAGACCCTACCTATACAAATCTACCATAAATCTCCCATACACACAAATTGCCCTTCTACAATCTTTCCACCTAATTATTTTATACTCACTAAAATGAATATCGATCTTAGAAAGCTGGAGCAAGTATTAATTTAACCTTCCAGGATTCAAACAACATCTATATATGATTTAAATAGTTTATGGATTGACTCAAAGAAGGTACAAGCTTCCCTAAAATTGCAAGACTCAAGCTTATGGATTCTTGAGAGCTAAATCAGGGGGAAATAGGGAAAGATCTGTTGTTTCTATTTTCCTGTTTATACAATAAAGAGAAACAACTAAAAATGTGAAGGAAGAGAGATTCAAAGAATGATTTTATGTTTTAGCACATCTATGCACAACAATAGAGAGAGAGGAGAGATGAGAGAGGAGAGAAGACTGAAGAGATGGGAGATCTCTTCATAGAAAAGGCAGAGGAGGGACAGAGGCAGAGACTAGAGAGACAGAAAAAACTAAACAATGGACAATGGTAGTAGTGGTAGCAGAATTTTGATTTTGATTATTAAAGGTGGTTGGTTAGTTGTGATTGGTTCATATGGTGTTTGTGAAACTGTATAAAAAACTTCATGTTTTTTTTTATATATTTTTTATTTAAATGGCCACCTTTTGTTTTTTTTATGAGAAAGTCTATCTTGTGACGGGTATATCCGTCACAAATTTGTGACGTTTTGATGGATCAAATAGCAGTCATATGAGTGGATAAAATAAAATCAAATAGCTTAGGAAGTAACGAATATTATCTTTGTCTACCTATGTGAGATAAATATTTAACTCGTCACAAATTTACAATATAGTCCATATATATACCCGTTAAAACAGGGGGTAATATGTGTCTATGAATAGTAGGAGTAATACCAGAGTAAATGAACTTGTATACAGTCATGATGGAGAAGTTGATGTCTTCAAATATCATCAATTTCTTCCTTTCCCATGGTTATAACTTCTTCGATCTCAAGAAATTTCATATCGTTGTCAGTTTTCACTCATAAATATTCAAGTATTTTTAGGTCTTGTTCAAGGGTAAGGATCTCTTCATTAGCTCAAAAGTAATGGATGATCCATTACCTCTAATACATTCATTTTAATATAGTATTTTTTTACTCATCATCATCTGTTACTTAAAGCTAGGACCGTTAGATCGTTTCGAGATAACATCTAGACCATTGATGAGTAATGGAGAGGAAAAATAATGGAAAGATTCAAATTGCTTCTTCGACCCCTCACCAATCTATGCTCTCTCCATTTTTCAAGTCTCTATATCAATGCATTAATCGACTTCCGTATCACATATTATGATTCTCCATCTTAGCCTACACATTCCTACCACGTTCATCTTTTGCAAATGACTCTGCTTTACCGCCTGCATTCTGTATCATCTAAAACTATAGATTTAGTAAGAAAATCTGAGAGGTGTACCCTGATCACGTAATATTGAAAAAAACATAACATTAAAATATTTTGAATTTTTTCCTTTCAAGATACTCAATAAGATTATCTTACCATAATTTTGTTTAATCTATAAAATAATGATTATATAAGTATGAATTTGATGATAATAGGAGTATATTAATTGTTGGGGTGTAAACTCTAAATCATTTTGTTTAACGTAAAGTGTTTAGAAAACATAGAAAATGATGACACCTCATTTGATGGTTGATGCCGATGGCATGTCCACACTCCACAGGATTAAAATACTGTACTCGCTTATCAATGTGTTAAGTGTCAACACCACCTTAATTACCTTAATTTTATCAAATTATTAAACAAAATTTATACTCCTAGACCCTAGTCCCACACTCCTACTCTTGCTTCTTTTAATAACCCTGCCTTTTTGGAATCCTACCTTTGCATTGCTAATTGGTTTGTTGAAATCTTCTCTCTTTATTTTCTCAAAATTTGTTTCTTTATCTTTCAACTCCTTTGTCCGACTTACCCTAATTTTTATTTGTGACGATTATATTCATCACAAATTTATGAAGAGCTCAAATATTATCCACATCATGATAAAACAAAACATAAGACTAAAACGAGAATAGTACCCACTTCGCAGTAAAGATTTATATCCCATTTTCGTGTCCCATGATTCTCTCGGGTGGAAACGGGGAGCCTATGCACTAACCACTTCTCAAACTCTATGGGCATTCGATAAAGAGCGCATAATACCATTAGAAATATAATAGTTGACTTCAATCTTCATTTTAAGGGTTTGGTTGATATGATAATGATTCATCTAACATTGTTGTATACAGAGTGTTTTTATTCTAGTATCTATAATATTTGACTTTTTAAATTGAAGAGGGAAATACACGTCATCCAAATTTGTTGTTTATCGAGTTATCTATTAAAAATTTGGGATTACAACAACAGTTGGTCTCTCTTGTGACGGATATATCCGTCGCAAGCTTAAGACGGGTCAAGTAAGTACCACTTGAGGAGAAAAGGACAATTATTTATCTAGGTCCCACTAACCTCTCTTTTGTCTTATCCCACCTATTTGGTACCTATTTGACCCGTCATACGTTTGTGACGGATATCTCCGTCACAAACAAGAATTTGTGGTACAACAATGATAATACACATCATAAGGTGACTCGGTTTAATCATTTCAAATGGATTATTTGATTTAGATGGGTACAATTTTGCATGATTGCATCAAAATTATTGTTCAGATTTGTTTTTGTACTTGAAACATACAATCTCAAGTTTTCTGGAATCCAGCTTCTAAAAATATATGGCAAATCATGTTACTCTGTGGAGTGCAATTGATAATACTGTAGTACTACTAGTAAATTCCTAATATTGTTATTGAATGTCAACAAGAAATTAATTACACATTTTGTCCCCTCCTACATCAGGTCGTCGGCATTTCAGCCAGGTCGTCGGCGCTTTATACGTGAATTTACTCTTTTACCCTTATGTAATTATGATTAATGATATTAATTAAGTTTCTTAATTAATCTAATTATTATTTTCCGACTAATTTAAGATTACGGTTTTTGTAGTTTTTTACGGTTTTTGAGACACGTGTCTCAATGTAACCCGGGAATCTTTTTAGTAAATCTCTAACATTTTGTTAACATTTTCGTGTCATAATAATTTCAAACATTCAAAATAACAACACCCGAGTCACAATATAAACATTTATCGAAGAACGAAAACAAATTAAACGGATATCGTACAACGTCGTGCGAAAAAAAAAATTTAAAAAGGAAAAATTGGGCTGGGCACCAGTTTTTTTACTTCCAAGAGACCCCCAGGCACCAGTTTTTGGCTTCCAGGGGACCCCCAGGCACAAGAAATCGACGCCCGACTTCTTCTCCGCGTCCCCTCTTTATTTTTATATAGCACGAAAATCGAGCACAACATCGAATACGACAAACCGTAAACATAAACGATAAATTAAACAAGAAAAAACAATTTTGTATGCTAAACTAATACACATTAACATATTAAAGGAGAAAATATAATCAAAAGAGAGGAAAATAAAATGAAAAGTACACTAACGGCTTGTTGATCCATTTTGGGGAAAGTCGGTTTTTCAAAGGAAAGTCGGGTTTCATCAACGAGTTTCATTAACCTAATTTCATTTCTAAAATTGTATTAACTTAGTTAACTAATGTAATTAGGGAAGGGCATGATCGTCTTTTACATTAAAAAGCGCCGACGACCTGGTTGAAATGCCGACGATCAAAAACAACACTCCATTTTGTCTCAGTCATATTAATATACGAACTAGCTACTTGTATGTTAAATTATACTCCCTCCATTTTATTTTTCTTCCATGTTTTCTTATTGAGTTGAAACACTATTTCTTATACGAACTACTTGTATGTTAAATTATACTCCCTCCATTTTATTTTTCTTCCATGTTTTCTTATTGAGTTGAAACACTATTTTTTCCCTATTTCTAATTTGGGTTATCAAGTATCAACATATGGTCAAGAATTACCCTTACATTTCTCTCATCCTTATTATTTTTTGAGTTACACATTCTATACCCTTATTTTTAATCCAAAAGGCAAATAGGAAGATTAAAAAAAATCGGAAGGAGTATAACCCAATACAGTACATTTCAACTACGGTATCATTTTGAAGATTTCGATTGATATATCATTTTCTGATGTGATATTAGAAACATGTCGAACTATTAATAATTCGCGTGTCCAAATCTCAGAAATTCTTTTATGGTTTGTCTGGAAACAATGATTTCATTTTGAAATTTGGATTTGACCTAAATACTTGTTTGGGAAATGAGGTGATTTTGGATTTCGTAATTTTGTCAAATCCAACTAAATCTCAACCCTTAGTAAAAGACATCATTTTCAAATGACACCCCAACCTATGTCATTGTAAAATTTATAATTTCACTTTTCTAATTTGACAATGATGATTTAAAATGAAACATGAGTTCTCAAACACTACCCATTAATTTGATGAGTAATTGATGAGGTTGTCCACGTTTAATGAGTCTATACGCC